>VXAL01008362.1:63157-90073 GCA_013399475.1 Chauna torquata | reverse complement strand
CCCCGGCTGGGCAGCGGCCCTGGCTCTGCTCGGGGTGTCCCGGGGTCTCCCCTCACCTCCGGGCTCAGTTTCACCGCCCGCTTTGCACGCCCCTTCCCCCCCGTGCAAGCAGGACCACGCATTGGCTACTGCTTAGAACGAGCTCCAATCCCACCACTTTTTACCCCAAATGGGGAGCAGGACCATGCACGGGTAATTACTAATCAAGGCCTTGCTAATGAAGAGCTCCCATCCCACCTTGCTGTGTGCAGCAGCCTTGACTCTGCAGGGCCCCAGCTCTGAGGGGGTGCCCCTGGGAGGTCCGGGCTGGGCTGGGCTGGGGTCGGGGGAATTTGGGGGTGAGAGGGGTGTCCCTGGGCTGGCTGCTGAAGGGCATGGCTGCCCCGGGACCCCGCCGGGCAGCGGTGCACGGGGAAGCCGGTGCCGGCATGGAGGAGCTGCCCTTGGCCGGCAGGTAAGAGCTGGCACGGGCGTGCGGCCGGGGGGCTTGGGGAAGGGGCTGCGATGCCGGGGTGGGAGAAGGGCCGTGAGCTGCGGAGAGTGCTGGGGGGGGTCCCCCTTTGCTGCCTGGGGCTCTGCTTGCAGGGGGGGTGATAGTTCTTGTGCCCCGGTAAGGAAAAGCTGGTGCTGGAGCATGTACCCGAGCGGCGACTACCCCGTGTCTGCAGGCGGTTAGGAGCACGCCGGGTAGCAAACCTCCAGAGCCCTCGGTCCCACCGGCGCAGCCCAGCGTCTGAAGTGCAGGGGCTGCGGTGGGCACTGGGCTGCCCACCCACGCTCCTCGGCTTTGAGGGCACCGTGCGATGCCTGGGGCTGCGGGGGCTTTGCTTGCTGCCTGGCCTGGCTGGACTGCTGGCTCAGCCCGGTCATGTCCTCCCGTGTGGATGGTGAGCTTCACCAGGGAGTGGCGAGCAAGCCCAGCACCACGGAGGGATTTTCTCCCTGTGGAAGGGCCCTGGGGACCGCAGCTGGGCTAGGGCAGCTCATTGCTCCCTGGGAGGCAGCTGGCATAACTCCTTGCTTATGGAGCAACTTCCTTCGTCTGCCCCCAGCTGTGCAAACAGGGGTGAATGACACTCTGAGCATTACCAAGCTCTCGTAGAATCCTCTCGATGCAGTTTCCTCATCTGTAAGATAATCACAGCCCTATCCAGAGGGTGGCTGTAGGTAAAGGCAGCATTTGAGACGTGGGATTGCGCCTTCTTTCTCCCCTCCACCAGTCTCCTTCCCTTGCAACCCTTCCTTGCTGCAGGTCGGCCTTTCCGAGGCTGCAGCACAGGAGGTGATCCGGGAGGTGAGACCTGGAGCCGGTCTGCGCAGATAACCTGGGGTGCAGCAGGGCTGGGTCTTGGGGCAAATGGTGCTGAGCTTTGGCTGCTTTTTGTGGCTGGACGCAGGTTTGCTCCCGCTCAGAGGGATCAAAGGCTCTGCCCTCGCCGGTGTTGGTGCCCTCAGGCTGAGCCCCAGCTGCAGCTTTGCAGCGTTCCCGTGGCCTCCTGGGCAGCAGGGAGCCAGGGCAGCAAGTGCCGCTGCTGCCGGCCCGTGCAGGCAGTGCTTGCTGTTTCGGCCAGCTCACATTTGCTGCTCTCTGGCCCATCTCCAGCTGTAAAACTCCAGCCTTGGTGGTCCAGGCTGAGAGCCTGAATTGCCCGTTGGCCGGCTGCTATGTGGTGGCTTGGACAGCGCGGACAGTGCCACAAAGCATTGTCCTGGCAAGCGTCCTGCACCTCGAGCTCCTGCTCACCATCCTGCCCTGGCTGGGACTTGCAGCGTGGCCTTGGGACACTGCCCGGCACTGGCCCTCCTCTCTTTAATCATCACACGGCCCCGCTGGCTGAAGGTTGTGGCTTTACCCAAAGGGTCAGGCGGACTTTGCAGAGCCCTGCATGCAGTGGTGCTGCATTTTTTGAGGCACAGAGTGTGGGCATGCTTGCAGGGTGCTTCCTCAGGGCTGAGCGAGTGCCATGGGACGTCCTGGTGCTGGAGATGCTGCCTCTGGCTGCCAGAGAAGTGCCCTCTGCTGTAGCTGCCTGAGAAGCTTCGTGGCACCAGAAAGCCCAAGAGCACAGTAGGAGCCTCTAGGAGATGAAGATGGAATTAAAACCTTAATCTTATTTACACTCTGGATAATTAATATGGAGACTATAAAACAGGGGCCCGATCCTCTCACTGGCTGCTGGGCGCTGCATTGGTGCTGGCGAGGCCAGCAGCGGCTGCAGGCTGCCTTTCCTCCCGGCTGACTTTCCTGGCAATGCGAATGTTTTGTTCGCAGACATGGTGGCTTTAATCCTGGAGCCGGGATGGGCTGCGTGCTGTGAAAGCTGTGCTGCTCCAGTTTGGCCTGTGAACTCCAAAATCTGCTGGAGACAGGAGGCTGGCTGATACCTGTCTCGGCACATGACTGTAAGCTCTGCTTTTCTGAAAGAGGGTAACAAGTCCTCTCCGTTTTCTGCCTCTGCAGCAGCAAGCCAGGGCAGGATGGGTTTGTTCAGTGCTTGCCTTTCCCAGGAAAATCGCTCCATCCTGTCTGGCATCCCCAGCCCCTGATCTCCACCGGGGTTTGTGTCCTTCCCATGGGAAAGAGCCCCAAGGACCCCACTGCTGTAGGGGACATTTGGTCTGAAACCATCTCGGTTAAATGTAATTGCAGCTTTTAGCTGGCCATCAAATGGTGAGTACCATTACTCCTCCAAAGGAAAGGAGGATGGGCCCAGGCTTTGCAGTCGAGAGGGCTGTAGCTGCACGTTTCCCTGTGCACACACTGCCGGCCCTGGGCTGGGGACGGCGCAGCTGCATCATGTCCGCTCCAGCCCTGCCGATGTCCCGGTGCCAGCGCTGCTCTTGCAGCCGTCGATCCTGCAGCGGGCTCCAGCAGCAAACCTGGCGGTCCGCTGCTCTCAGCTGCAGAGTAAACAAGCTGGCAAGAGAAACCATTTTGCTTCAGCTAGTAGGAGAAACCCTTTTTAGGTAGCACTTCCAACTGGCAACGCTCTCCTTCGTTAACCCCCTCCTTCCCTTCCCAAAGAAACCTGAAAGTTGCAGCAATCGGAGATCCGGCGCTGGCCGGTGTGTCTTTGCCACCCAGAGCAATGAACACAGACATGAATTTACTGCTTGATCTTGTAATTTCAGCGCAATTAGACTAGCTGCTATAGGGCAATTTCCCCTTGAGCCTTACAGTCGCGGGCTTGGGCATTGCTGAGCTTCTCGGACGAGGAAGCGTTGGCTGAAACACGGGTTTTTTGGGTGCACCTGGAACTTGACTCCCTGGAGACGCGTCTGTGAGTTTGAGCTGCGGGTGCCTGGCATGTCTGAAAAGGAGCCTGCTTTTCAGGCTCACTTATTACAAGTCAGGCACCCAAACTAGTGGGAAAACAAGCCAGAACAAGGTTGCAGGCTGAGCTCTGGGCACAGGGCTGGCCGCTGCCACCCTGTCCCCTGTGCCGGGCAGGTGCAATGCAGCCTGGTGGCACCTGCAGCATGGGACCCATGTGGGACAGGGTATGTCGGATCCAGAAGCCAGCAGCTCTCAGTGGCGGCGTGTCCATCCCTACTGATCGAGAGTGCTGTTAGCTCTTTCTCACAGCTCTGGTCCCATCAACGAGACGGTCTTATCCATGGTCAAATATTTTGTATAAAATTCTGGAGAAAATGGGGCTGCAGTTGTATTGAAGAAGCATCCGTTTAATTATTCTTCCTCCTTGCTTTTTGCTGAGCTCTGTATAATGCCTCTGAAGCACCACTGCAGCACAGGGCATGGAAGAAGTGTTCAGGACTTTGATCTGGTCTGTACCTGCCTAACTTCACCAACTCGTTTCCTTCATTTTTGTGGCACCCTGGTGCCACATGTCATGCACTGGCCTGGACTCTGCTGTGCAGGGTATGGGTGGGACCTGTGAGCTTCCTGGCCGTTGTTTCATGGCATCTCCCTGCTGCATGGCCAAGCACGGTCTAACCCATCCCTGTGCCCAAGGTGGTGCTTGCAGTCACTGCCGGTGCTTCCTGCGCTCCTTCCAGTGCTGGGGGCTCCCCTCGGCAGGGAATTGCGTGGTTCTCGCTTTGGCTAATCCTGGGAGGGTGGAATTGTGGAGGCGATCGCTACCAGGATCTTATTGCTGAGCCTCTCCGCAGTAGGCTCTGCTTATCTTGCTGTGAGCGAGCAAATGTTGGCTGGTGATGACCCAGCAGAGGAGGGGGCCCCTGCCTGTGCCACTGTTTTTTAGCCCATGCATCCTTTTGTTGCTGGCTTGTGGTTCCCACAGCTCGGTCTGCATTAGCAGATCTATTCCTTGCTAGAGCTGGGGGAAATGAGCTGTTGATGGTGTGAGCAGAGCTGCGGGTGTTCGTGGGAAGGCTACAGCGTCCCAGTTGGTCTTGGTGTGGTTTGCTTGGCTCATCTGGCATCCAGAACCGCTGGGTAATGCTCTGCAAGGGTGGCATTGCGATGCTTCTGGCGCAGGTGCTTCCCCAGGTCTCCAGCGAGCCTGTCATGCTGCGCCGGTCTCTGCTGGTGCCTCGTCTCCTTGTTTCTGGCATTTGGAGAACATGGATTCCCTGCAAAACCATTGCAGGATGCTAAAGCCATAAGATGAACTGGGTGCTGTGAGCTCAGAACCTGCCCTTTTGGGAAGGGGGGAAGTTTGGTGTCCACCCCCTCCAGTGAGCACCTTGGACTGGGTGCTTCCCTGGACCCAGGGGTGAAAATGCGGGGTGCTTCTGTGCGTGAAACCGGCTGTGCTCAGCTCTAGCTGTCGTCTGGAGGTGGGGGCTGTGGGGTGCTCAGGGAGGAGCACCCTGAGCCTGTGGGCCTTGTGACTGTGCCTTGTGGGGTGACTCCTGGAGGGATACTTTGACTCGTGGTGGCTCTTGGGTTAGTGAAAGGAACAAATATCATTCAGAGCCAGTGGAGAGGTGAACATCAGGCTAAAGAACAGCCTTGAGCTCCATCCCTGCCTGGGAAACGTGCCTCTGTCCTCACAGTCTGGCTGTCGGCTGAGGAGCCAGGCTCCCAGTCCGTGCTGGTGTTTGGCTTATAGGTGGGCTGTCCCAGGGAAAATACAAGAGAAGAGCCCTCAAAGTTGTTTGCTGCATTTGGGACTGGGTACCTGGCATGGGTTTTGTTGGAGGCTTGTGGACATGAGCGCCAGCTCCTCGGAGAAAGTAGGTCCGTGCCGGGGGCTCCATCCAGGGCTGGTGGTGGTGGGCCTCATGCTCTTGGCTTCCCAGAGCTGCCTCAGAAACTCGTTGCTGCCACCCTGGAGCATCACTTCCAGGAGGGAAGAGATGCCCCAGGCAGCCTGGGCTCTGCTGGGTATCTGATAGTAACCTCATTTAATTGCTAAGTCAAATATCTCAGTCGTTAATGCTGCTTAGCTGAGGGTTGATCGCTGGGCTTGGTCTGAAGCCATGGTACAGCTGTAGAAGTGGCTGTGCTGGAGCACGGTCCCTACCCTAACCACAGGGCGTCCAGCACCAGCATGAACGAGGAACAGTACCTGCAGATCCCTTCCCAGCCATCCCAGCCGGAGCGGGACAGACTTGCTGGGGACCGAGCGGGCTTTGCAGCCAGGGTCCCGGCCGGCGATGGGACCAGTGGGCTCGTGGAGGAGCTCGAGGAGCTGGCTGCTATCCAGCGCCTGGGATCTAGGGCTAATCGTGCCTCTCTGCCTCCACTTCCCCCCCACCTGTCCTGTCTGGTGGTGCGTTGATGCTAACCTGTGCAGGGCAGGGGCTGTCCCACTGCGCAGGCAGCATCTGGCTCCGATAGGAGTTACCCATCTCCAGGGGCTCGCGGTGCCAGAGGCGATGCGTGGCATTGAGAGCAACCAACACGGTGGGTTGTTCCCCTTGCTTGCCAAGCCCAAGGGGAGGGCAGTTGGGGTGGCAGGATTGAGCAAAAGTCACATTAAAGTTGGAGGTGCAGCTCGGATGGGGTCTTGATGCCGGGGCGGTGTGCGGGACCTGCCTGGACTCCTGGACGTGGTGGGGGGCCTGTCCTCTGGAGAAGTGACCCGAAGCGTGTGCAGCCAGAGCACCCAGCCGACCCGGGGCTCCGAGGCGGTTAAGCAGCAATGGAAAGGGCTGCTTTCCCCAGGAGAGCCCTGTCAGCCGGGGAGCAGCGTGGCCTTGCTGTGCCCGTGGACAGTCGGACGGACAGACGGATGGCCGGAGGACTACAATCCCCGGCAGGGAGCAAACCGCCGGGGGATGCCGGGACTGGTAGTCCGGACCTGGTGTGGGGTCCCCGCTGTCACTCGTGGCTGGGGCGGGGGACCCGGAGGGGATGTACAGGCTCGGGGAGGAGCCAGCGTCTTCACCCACTTTGTGGTTAAATACCTTAAAGGAGCAGTGGCTGTGCCCGAGCGAGCTCCCTAGCGGAGCCGCACAACCCGAGCTGTGGGCTTTTTAAAGATAAAAATCACTCGTGTGGCCTTTGCGATTAACGGGCTCGGTAACTCCTTCCGTGCCTGGGCACCAGCAGCTGGCAGTGGCCTCGCCGCGGGGCCGCATCTGCATCCCCACCAGAGCATCCTTGTCCCGTGCCCAGGGTGCTGCCCGAGAGCCGGTGCTCCTAGAGCCAAGGAAATCGGCGCCGCGGCTGTTTCCCCGCAGGGGAGACATCCCCGCTCGCGAGCCCCGCAGCTAAGGAGCTCTGGAGCGCAGCACGGAGCCGCGGTGGTGCGGGCAGCGACGCGCGTTTCTCATGCCGCCGTGGCACAGCCGTGACCTGGAGATTTCTCCCCCCGGCGTAACGCAGTCTGGCACACGGTGCCTCCAGCCAACCGCCCCAGCCTGGCCCTGGCGTGTGCCCAGCCAGACACCCACATGAAAGCAACCGCGGCTCGCCTGGCCCCCGGCCAGCAGCTACCTCTAGACAGCTTGTGCGAACCTGGAGGGAGACGACAGCGAAGCACCCACCCCGGCAGCTCCCGCCTGCCATGGGGCAGCCGGGGCTGGCTTGGGCGCGGGGCGAGGGCTCGTGTTGTCCGCGGGGTGTGCGGTGGGAGCGGCAGCAGGGTGAGCGACCCCGCGCTGGGACCGTGATGCTGGGCTGTCTGTGAAATGCTGGCCCCAGCAAAGCCGTCCAGCTGCAGGCTGGCACCTGGCTGCCTCCGATGGCTCTGTCCCTGCTGCCCTTTCCTTGCTGTCCTTGCCTCCGCGCCCCTCTGAGCTTCAGCAGAGGGGATGAAATCCCTCTGCGGGCAAGTGTGCTGGAGAGGGGCTGCTGGAGCACAGCGCGGGGGCCCCGCTGACTGGAAAAGCAGGAATAACCACTGAAACAACTGGCAGGGAGGGATCGGGTGCTGCGGGGAGCCGGCAGCTGAACAGGCTGGTGCTGGGTGATGCTTCAGGGCAGATGGTCCAGGCCTGCCTGTGCTGCCTGTGGTCACGCGCTGCAGCTCACCCGTGGGCTCCCGTCAGCCTGAGGGCGAGGGGAGGGTTTGGGGGCAGCGCTGAGCCTGCTGCTCTCAGCCCAGCCTTTCTCTCCTGGGATGCTGGGTGGGTGCTTGCCTGCTGAGGGGCCGCATTAGATCCTTTTTCCCTCCTGGGTGCAAGTGTTGGAGATAGACAGGATCAGGCGTGCCCAGTACTGGGACCAGGCTCCTGCTAGGAGTTCAGGCTTGTGTCCGTGCTGCCTCCAGCCCCGTGCCCAGCCCCGTGCTGGCCCTGCACAGCTTGCAGCAGGCAGAGCTGCTGCTCTAGCTGGGAGTTGCGGTTGTCTGGGTGAAATTCTTACCCAGAGCAGATGAACTCTTCCCCTGGGGTGCAGAAAGCCCCTGCTGCATGAATGGCATGCCGGGAGCAGAAGGGCTGAAGCCCTTCGGAGCTTGTGGCTGCAGAGGGACCCGTGGTGCCGGGACCTGGCTGCCCCGCATGCGAAGTCCTGTGGCTGGATGCTGGCTCACAGCCCATGCAGCTGTGATCTCTTGGGCACGTTGAGGGCAGTGGAAAGACTTCTGGGCTGCTGCCGAATCTGCGTCAGGTCCTTGCTGTGCAGGTGGGAGCAGTGGAGTGGGAGAGGCTGCCTGGGATGAGCTGCTGGCTGCCACATCCAGCGAGGAGCCCGGGGGCAGGGAGCCCACGCCGCTCCTGTGCTGCGGGTGCAGCCAGCCTGCCGTCTCCCGCAGGCTGAGATGACAAGCGGGGGGACTTCTCCTGCTGCGGCCGGCCCGTAGCGGTGTGTGGGAGCACAGAGTTGACCGGTGCGTCCTTTATGGCGAGGTGTGAACGGAGCTGGTCATGTGGGAGGGAGCAAATCCGTCTCGCTTGGATTTAGAGGACAGGGCAGGGGCTCGAGCTGACGTCTCCCGCTGTCCCCAAATGCTCCTCGCGAGGCTGTCCCGGGGCCGGGTGAGGTGCTGCACGCTGGGCGGCACAGCTCAGCCCGTGCTGCGTCACCTTGGTCCAGTTGCTTACTCCCTGCGCTCTCCTCGGCGCTGCGACGTGCTGACACCATCTTGCAAAGGGCTCCTGCACGTGTGCGTGCAGTGCCTGGCCCGGTGGGGACCCGCCTGTGAGGCTCTGAGCCCCGACGCAGCACGGGGGGGTCGTGGGCTGCACGGGGACCTGGCGAAGCTATCTGGTGGCAGAGAGCACAGACAGCTCCCCTGCAGGCACCTGTCTAGCTCCGTCACTTGTTCCTTTTTGCTTTTCACCCCTTGCCTGCCATTCGGGAGCCTCATAGCAGCCGCCTCACGGCTGCCTAATGTGTTATGATGGTTGGGTTGCAGCAGATGCCTCGGAGGAGCCCCGTGCTGAGCCCTGCTGGGCTGCGTGCCCCTCCGTGTCCCCCGAGCTGATTGCTTCTGACACAGCCCTGCTCCTCGGCGCGTGCATCCTGCTCCCTGCTGGAGCCCAGACCCATCCTGCTCTGATGTTGGAGCAAAAGCCCCAAAGGGTGAAATGCAGCCCCTGGAGGAGGCAGCAGGAGCCGTGGGCTGGGGGTCCTGGAGATGAAGCTGTTTGCAAACAGCTCCTGGTGAGGTGCCACTTTGTGCGCTGCGTGACTGTCCCCCCTCCTCCCCCTCCAGGCATTCCCAAAGCTGGAGGGGACTTCTCCCACTCTGGAAAGGGCAGAAATGAAATGTGGATAACCTCGCTGGGCTAGCATTGCTGGAGGAATTAAGACCCAAGCAACTGCATCCATAGGAACCTCAGTTTTTCCCTCATCCCCTTGCACGCTGAAGTTAACTGTGTTTCCGACTGACGCATCAAGCTGTCCTGCCACAGCCATCTGCAGCAAAGTCAGCATGTAGTGGTTGCTCCGGGATATAAACTCACCTCTGGTGTCTCGCTCTCTTGGGGGGATAATGTCTTTCCTAGGGCTGTCTGTGCTATGGTGGGGTCTTAGGAGCCCAGGGCTTGAGCCGAGCACGTTGCCAGGTCTTTACGGGTATCTCTCAAAGGTGAGACTTGTAAGGCTTAAGCAAAGGATGAAATTTTTTTAATGGGTGTTCAGCAGCCACTGTGGAGATGCTTAAGGGCATAAATTTTTTAAGAGCATAATGGATGTTAAGCTCTCAAAAATAAATCCTGAGTCTCTCTAGCTTGGGGTTTCCCAAGGTATTGGTGGCTAGCTTGAAATGAGATAGCAAATGAAAGGAAATAAAAGGCTTTTAGATGGTGCAGAGCACCAATGTGGAGCTCTTGCTTTCTTTGTGTCCGAGCTACTGTTGAGTCCTTTGGGATGCTGAGAGTCAGGACAGCAGGGTCTCAGTCCTGGCTGGATGCTTTGAGGACCCACATCGGAGAGCAGTGAAGGTTTTTTTGCCTGATGCTGATTTGTTGTGCAGAGCGAGCAGTGCCAGGCTCTAAAATGTCCCACCCAGAAGACTTCCTTGGTGGCAACCAGAGAATCTGGCCCAAAGCTGCACGGAGGCTGATGAGGTGTGGTGAGCAGAGTTCAGGCGCGCAAGGTGGGCTCACGGCTTCACTCCTGCCAGCAGCAGGACCTGGACGGAGCAGCCCTGCCCGAACCACTGCAGGGAGCTGGCGATGGAGCTGGGAAGCACCAGGGTCTCCTGGTTTCACCTCATAGCAGGAGCCTCCTTTGCCATCCAGCGGGATGAGCCTTTCCCAGGGAAGCGACAGCCCCGTGCAGGGGTTTCCTCCCCGGCCGTTGCTGCCAGGAGCCGGGCAGCAGGAGGGAGCCTTTCCGCTCCGGCTGGTGCTGCACCTCGTGGCTGGGAAGTGGCAAAGAATCGAGTCCGTCCTTCCCCACCTGCTCTTACCCCCGGGGCCGGGGAAGCAGAGCCGCTCCCTCTCTCTCTGCAGATGCAGTGATGCCAAGGGGAGAAGGAAGCGGAGGAGCGCGGTGCTGGCATGGGCGGCACCGCCGAGGGTGCCTGCCGGCCAACAGCCCAAGACTTGTTCAATGCTGCTTTTTTCCCCCACTGCCGGAGCAGGGGAGTAGGATGGCAGCTCCAGGAGCACCAAGCTCCCTGCTTGTCTCCTCCTGCCTAGGGAGGCTGGCTCGGGAAAGCAGGAGCAGCCCCGATCCCGTGCACAACCCCGGGAGGCGGCGGGCGGATGCAAACGCTGGCATCCTGCGATGCTGTGCCCTCACGCTGCTCTTGCCAGCTCCCCTCCCAAGTCTGGCTGGAAACGCTCCTGCCTTTCCCCTGAGGTCAGCTCCACTGCGGTTCTGCTCTGAGGTCGGCTTGTACCTGCTGAGGGCTCGGCCCCATTTTATAGAGCTTTTCCTTGAGGTGTGCCCTGCGAATGCCCTCCCTCGGGCTGCAGTAACGGTGTCTGGAGATGAGCATTGCTGGTGCCTTCAGTACGCTGATGAAGACGGGGCTCCGAGTGACTTGTGCCAGGTTTTCTGGTCCTTTCCTGGATTTTGGGGGCAGGTGCTGACCTGCTTTGAGATGACAGGTCCTGAAACGTATCATGTTGCAGGTGCCTCGCTGGCAGGAAGAATCAGAAAAAGTGGAAAACTTGGGAAAGATCAGGGGCAAATGGCTGCTGGAAGCGTGGGTTGATGCAGAAATGTTAGCTGCTGTCTCTCTAGTTCAGCCTAACCCTACCCCTCAGTCCTGGTAGCAATCGGCACGTTGGAAAATCATATTTTTCTGATGATGGAAAATCTGTGGCCTTGCTTGGGAACATCTCTCGGGGAAAGTGTCCTTGAGTGACAGAGCACCAGGAAGTCCTGGAGAAGGGACTGCACCTTTCCAGTGCTGGCAGCAAAGGTTTTTGGCAAGTGAGTGTTTTGTTCTCTGCTTCTTTGTCGGTGGGAGATGTGCAGGATGTGGTAACCTTCTGTCTGCCCAGCCAGTTGTTGTTTATGGTGTCCAGCTGCCTGCATTCACCCCCAAGTCAGCTCTGGATGCCGTGCCCCCATCACTCCCGTCCGCTGGGAGGACATCACAGCTAACCCAGGGGACAAAAAGCTCTATCCAGAAAGCTGTGAGGATCAAGGCTCTTGCTGCTCCTCAAATACACAAAGTGGCTTGTGTCCTCTGGCAGGATGCTGGGATGAGAAGCGAAGGGACCCTGTTGCCTCTTTACTCTGGTTTTTTTTTTTTTTGCACATCTGGATTTTTCCTCCCTCTTCTCCAGCCTGCTCCAAGCACCAGATGCCTCTGCTCAGGCTGGGAGGGCACTTCATGGTGGTTGCTGCTCCTACCCAGCCCTGCTGCTGCAGCAGGATGGGTGGAAGAACACAAAATCACAGAATCACAGAATGGGCAGAGTTGGGAGCGACCTCTGAAGATCATCTAGTGCAACCCCTCACCCTCCTACCCGGCACGAGTGCGCTGGTTCTCTGGGCTCCTGGCTGCTGCCGCTGCCTCTTTGGGGAGGAGAGGAGGGATGGAGCAGGGGTCTCTGCTCCTCAGCTCAGCTGCACTGGGGTCTCTGCAGCTCTGAGGCATGGCAGCTCTTCCCCAGATGGAGGATAGGGCCCTGGGGGCATTAGCCGTCTGCTGCTTTGCTGCACAAAAAGGCCTAGAGGCTGTTTTGTGCTACTGCTCGGCTGTTATCCATTGAATTGCACCGAGAACCACGCTCCCCCCGTTATCCCTGAAGATGGGTGCAGATGACTCCCCTCCTGACATGTGCGTGATCTGTGCACGCTTGGCTCTCATCTCTTTCTGGGCAGCTGGCAGGTTATTTTTGGTTCTGGAGCAGCCCAGATCTAGTTTCTGCCGGGGCAAGTCCCTGCCCAGCGCAGCGCTCACATCCCCGTGCTGGCGGGGGTGAGGCACGCTGGCTGCCTTCACCCGCACGTCGGCCGGGGCCCGCGGGGCTGCTCCGGTGCTCGCCTGCCGAACGGCTGGCCCAGCGTCTCCGTGAAATGGATGCGGAGAAGGGGAGGCGGCCAGGTCCACGGGGACTCACCTGGATGTAGCCGCCCAGGAAACCCAATCTGTGGGCCTCTCTGGGGCTAAAGGGATGGGCAGGAGCAGCTGGTGCTGTGGCAGGGCTTGGAAATCCAAGCCAACACCTAGTCACGTGCGTCCCCCTCGGCTCACAGGCTGGGGGAACGGCAGCCCCCTTCCCTCGGCTCTTGGCCTCCCGCCTGCGTCCTGCAGTGGAAAACCCCGCGGAGGGGTGGCAGGGGCTGAAGGGTTTGCTGGGGAGATGCTGGGGGCCTCCTGCGCTGCCCCTCCTCAGCAAGGGCTCACGGTGGGAAATGTGGGTGCTGCTATTCACCTACCTTAGTGCAAGGACAGCCCTCCTCCCGAGCTCCCTCTGCAATTCCCAGGATGTTGGAGCTGTTCCTTACAAACAAGGTTTTTCCCAGCAGTCCTGGAGCAGTGGCTTATTCCACTGCAGTGGGGTGTTGCTCAAAGCATCCTTCCCGCATCAGCATGTTGGGGTGCCATGGGGCCCCTGCCTACCTGGAGGGAGAGCAGAGGGCAAATGCAGTCAAAAAGGGCTTTTCTCCAGGTTAGACACAGGCTGCATATTTGCTGTAGCCTGGCTGGACATGCAACGGGGAGAGCGGGACTAAAACCCGGGCAGGACCATGGCATGTGTGTTTGCAAGGTGATGGCTGCCAGAGGCAGGCTGCTAGAGACGTTGAGGGTCAATTTGGGTGTCAGAACTGCCCTGTGACATCCCTAGGTGTCAGGGGAGGCTGCAGCGCTCCCTGCCCAGTGCTCCCCATCCTCCCTGGCGCAGCCACCAAGCCAGCACAGCTTTTTCTCGTTGAAAACTGTGCCCTTTCCTCTGGGGAGGGAGCATCAACGCAGCCTCCCACGCTCCTGCTCATCCCCTTTCAACAAAATGCCGCCTGTGTAACCCTGATGTTTCTCTCTGCGCCTAGCAGGGAGTGAATCCGTTTCCTATCTCTAAACGCAGGCTCCTAGCGTGAGCGCATGCGTGTGGGCTCTCCTGCTCTGAGCCCCCTCTTCTCCTTGCTGTGTGGGGTTTCTGGACTCACCTCCCAGGACCATCCTGGCTCCTAACCCTGCGAGGCTGGCTGCTGCCAGCTCTTCTGCGGCAGGAGCTCATCTCCCCATGAAGGGTGAGGGTCTCAAATGCCACCAAAAACAGAATCAAATCAACTGTGAATAGACTTGAACTTACTATTCAGGAGTACAATAGAAAATCAAACAGATACTACATCTCCTTTGACCGTCTGTGTGTCTGGTTTTCTTTGTTGCAGGTGACTAGGGGAAAGAAAACAGGTTTGGTATGAAAACATCAGGTCCAAACTGCCCTGTTCTGTTTTCTGGAAACCAGGAAAGATGTGAAGGAGGTGGCCTGTGTGGTGCAGGGCTGCTGCAGGTGGGAGCAGGGAGAGGTTGCAGCTGGAGGCTCTGGTGCCCTGTGTTGGCTCTGAGGTGTGCAGAGAGCATCCAGGCTCTGGGTGGCACAGCGGGTTTGGTGTGGACGGCTTGGTCCAGCCCTTCCTCCCCACCGAAGCCCTTGAAGAGGATGACCTGCCTCCTTGCGTTGCAGCCCAGCCCGTTTTTTTGTTGTACAACGCAGAGTGCATCTTGTGCTTCTGTGCTGGTCTGCACCCTGCTTCTTCCTTGGCCTGGCTGCTCCGTGCGGCTGGGCACAGTCTCTGGCAAAAATCACCTGGACCAAGAGTGAAATTCAAATGCATGAGGCAAAATCCGGTGTGAAGCATCCTAGGGGCGTACTGTGCCATCGAGATGTCTTGTGGGGCGGGTGGCAGCGCTACTTCGTGCCACAATGCTGCTACCAGGGATGTGCTGCCGAGCAGGGAGAAGGCAAGGGGCTTCCTCCTCTTCCTGCAATGCTGATTTCCAGGAGCTCCACTTTTGGGGTGGGCTTGTTGGCAGGGGGCTGAATGCTGGCCCTGCAAACCCCTGAGCAGGGTTCACATCCAGAAGGTGGGCTCACCCGGAGCACCAAGCCAGACGGATGGACAAACCGACGTCTCCAGCTGAAACGGGCTTGGGCCGGGGAGGCAGCGGGTGTTGCTGCATCCTTGGTGAGTGCCCACCTCGTGGGGTGACCCAGCTCGGGGTGCCCGGCTGTGGGTGCTGGCAGGAGCCTGTGGTTAGGCTGCGCCTCGGACACGAATGCAGCGAGGGCAGGCCTCTCTTCTGAAGTCTGACACCCGGGATTTTCCCCACCCACTAAGAGGACTGAAGACAAAAAAGAGCAAAAAAGAAAAAAAAGAGAGGAAAAAAGGAAAAGAGAGGGAAAGGGGGGGCGGGAATAAAAGCCCTCTTTAAACTGCTGGTGAGGGCATGTCAAGGAGGCAGAAGTTGGAAGGGGCCGTGGGGGAGTGCTGTGTGCGTGTCTATCTGGCCGGCCGGCTCTGACTCACCAACACGTGCAGGTACAACCCCGCTGCTGGCTGCAGCCTGGTTTCGGGTTGAGCCTCGCTCGCAAGGCGAAACCTAGAGGGGTTTGCAGAGGCAGGAGAGAAGCACAGAAAAGGGAGCAGCTATTGCAGCTTGCAATAGCTTGTAGGATGGCCCTGAATTGTCCCTTCTCTTGCCCTTTGCAGGCATCACCTCCTGCTCAGCTGCATCCCCCAGCAAGGGCCCAACCTTGTGTGAATTGAGAGCCAGGATCTGGCCCCGCTGATGTAAGGGTTGCAGGATTAGGCTGCCTTGAACAACAAAGCCTCGCTCCGCCTGCCAGACAGATACCCCAGGGGCAGGCTGGGTGGGTGTGGAGCTGAGGCTCCTCTCTGCAGAGGTAGGATGGGAACGTTTTCTGGTCCTGCCTGTCTGGTTTAGCTCTCCTGGCTGGGGCTTGGGTGATCCAAAAGGGCGCTTGATCTGAGATGTGAGGCTATGACTTAATATTATTTAAAATTTCTAAGGCATGAAGCTGCAAAGCTGTAACTTGGGCCCAGATCACCTGAATGACCCGATCTGCAAGAGATGGAGCAGTGGACACGAGGCTGGATGTGGTGCAGCTCCAAGTGCGGCTGGCAAAGGCAGCCGGGGATCCCACCTGTCCCTTGCCTCCACCCAGCTGTGGGCCTTGGCTTTAGACTGTAGGTTTGACGTCAAAGCAGTAGAGGGGTGAAGCTGGCTGCCTTTGGCATCCCCAAATCCTGGCTTGACTTGTATTCATAGGGTATGGCGTGTCCTCATCTCTCTGGGGAGAAATGGACATTCTGTGTGGCTGAGCGTAGCCGGACAGGTCCTGCCGGTGATGGAGGGTCTGCTGGGCCCATTCAGAGCCCAGAGCAACGCCCGCAGCAGTGCAAAGCGATGCTTGGTCCAGCTGGTCCTTTGGTGATGTGAGAAGAGGCACAAAGTGAAATTCCAGTCCCTGATGCCTTCCTTTATCCCATCCTGGGGGGGCAGGAGGGGAAGGCACCCTTGCCAGAGCAGCTCTCACCAGGAGTGACCCTACCACGAGAAGGAGCTGAATGCCGGCAGCACTTGGAAGAGGGGATTTGTGACCAGATGGGGTGAGATGTTCCAATGGAAGCTCACAGCAGCTTGGAAGAGCCACTCTTTCTGCAGGTGCTCTGTAAGGTTAAGCTCTCTCAGGTGTCACGAGGAATAGTTGCAGCTCCTGGGGCTGAAGGAGCTGCTGATATTTTTTTCCTCAGGAGGACAAAGGGCTGGGCCATCACCCATTGCAGCGGTGTCAGGACCATACTGAGGTTTGTATCTAAGTGGTCTCTGCCTGGCGAGGTGATGCCACCCACCCATGGCAGAAGGAGAGGTGCTTTGTAGTCTGGAGGCAGCTGGGGCTCTGCTGTACTGTCACCCCAAAAGCATGGGTCCCTTCATCTTGCCTCCTTCCCAGCCACATGTGGCCACCACAAGACCATTCCCTCTTGTTGCAGGCAAGGGGGGATGGCCTCGTGATTTTGCCCCTCTGAATGTCACAGTCCATTTCTCTTTTGGGACCTTGCAGCCTACTGCAGAACAGAGCAACCGCCTGGCTCTGCCTGGAGGCATCCTGCCCTTGGTGCTGCAGCTGTGCCAGATGCTGAGGTCTAAAGAGCAACGCTGAAATCACCGTTTCAGCTGGAGCTCCTTGCTCCTGTCCTCCTGGGAGCAATGCCACGTACCGGTTGCTGGCTGCAGGAGCCGTGTGAGTGTGCAGCCAAAGGAGAGATCTGCTGGGATGCCTACCAGAGGGGAACGATGAGCTTTGCCCTTGCTCTCGATCCTGGGGCCGTGAACCGCAGAGTAATGGAGGGAGGGACGTGGCTGTTCCACCAACAGGGTACGATAAATGTGCTGGGATCCTACTGTTAAACTCCCGTGCTGGTGCGTTTCCACGTGAGGGGAGGCTGCTCTGCAGGTGGCGTGTAGGCAACTGATGCCTCTGCGCCACGGGGTGCGTTGCTTTAGGCGGAGAGGAGCCCGGTTCGTGCTGCTGGCACACTGCACGAGAGGGGAGCCGGTCTGGGGAAGGCTGCCTGCACTTGGCAGAGGGGTTGAAGTGGATGAAGTCTCTTCCAAGGCAGCTGCTGGTGGAAATGAGCCTTGCACAGCTCATGGGGCGGGCTGTGAGGGTGAAGGGTTGGGAGGTGATATGCATGGTGGCTGCTAAATTTAGGAGAGCACCATTTTGTTGGTTATCTCCTTGCCCTGTGCCCTAGATCATGTCCACAGCTCACATCCTGGTCCTGACTGTTCGTACAAGCTTTGTGGTGTGCATATCTATGTCCATGCATGGGAGGAGATTCTTCCCCTGCAGCTCCTCTTGCATCCTGGAGACCTTTAAACCTTCATGCTGTCTAAACCAGCCCCCTTGGGGAAGGAGATGGTTAACTTGCGCCTGCTCCCCCTGCTCCTCACTGCTTGTGTTTCCCAGACCCCACTGGCTGGTGACCCCTCTGCAATGTGCCTGTGAAGCTGGTTATCCGCCCTGTACAGGTTTCCCTGGTGGGAAGAGGAGGTGATGCTGCAAAGGCTCCGGCTCCCGTCACAAGTGTGGGAGCTCTTCCCAAGCTAGCCTGGCTTCTGAAGGTGTTGGGGCTGTTCCTCACTCTTGCCCAGATCCTGGACAAGGTGGGATGATGTTGTCGCCGAGCAGTGTTGGTCCTGAGATGGTGCAGGACTTGAAGAGGATGGCTGCTGTTGTGTTCCTCCTCAAAGCGGGAGGAATGGAGACATCACTCGCCACGGTGGCACTGGCAAGCAAGGGGGATCCTTAAAAGTCAGGCTGCTTTAAGGCCTTACTTCCATTTCTCTGGGGGATGCTAGTCCTTCTGTCTTCTCCTAATGTCCTGAGAAGCTCAGCTTATTGCAGCTGGGCCCTACCTGAAGCTCATCCCACCGAGGGAAAAAACCTCGCCTGGAGCTCCCAGCTGGCCACGCGCCCGGTGCGAGGGGGACGGTGGGGAGAGGCTGCTCCTCTTGCCCGGGGGAAGGAAGAAGTGCCTGGATCCGCAGGTGAGGGAGCATCGGGCTTGCCAGCGAGCCACCGGCCGCAGCGTGCGCAGGGGCTGCTGATCTCCTAAATGGGCCGTCGATGTCCCCACGCGGGTTCCTCTGAGCGGAGTGGGGCTGCTTGTGCGTGCGTGGAGCTGGGCGCCCGCACCTCTCCGCGTGCGACACGAAGGGGAAGCACCTCTGCTCTCCCCGGGAGAGGTCGTGTGCCGGGAGAGGGGTGCTGCCGGTGGGCTGCTCCCACTCCGCACCGGAGTTAACCTCCTCCAGCAGTGTCTCACGTGGCTGGGACGGATCTGCCTTCTGCAGCTGGGGTGAGGGGAGGGAAAGAGGAAGCTGGTTGTGCAATTGTTCATAGAAATCAAATGTGAAAGGAGTGGGAACACGGTGACGCAGAGGAGGGCATCTTTGAGGGGAACCTGTGTGCTACCTGCACTGGGTCAATCAGCCTCCTCCCGCTCCAGACGCTGAGCTCAGTGCTGCTGAGGTGCAGGGAATGGTGTCCCCCGAATCCCCCCTCCCTCTCCCTGTGCTGCGTGGCTGAAGGTTTGCAGCAAAACCGAAAAACGCCTCATCCTAGAACTGTGCTTTCTACCAACTTCTCTTATCAGACCCTGTGCTCTTGCCTAGAGCCAGTAGCTGTAAGGATGGAGATGGGGGAACAGAGCGCTGTTACGCCGCTCTCTTGCCTGCAGCCTGTTTGCATTCATGATTGCATCCGTGCATTAAAGTGCTTTGAGCTCCTCGTTACCAAAGTGCAGACTCTGAGTTTTAACGAGTCACCCGTGGGAGCTGGGACTGGGAGAGACGAACCGCCGTCCTGCTGAACCGAGACAGCCTGACAACAGGCACCGCTGCCTGGAAACGGTGGGCAAAGGCTTTATTGACCACTGGAGGTCACTTTTTCAATAATGCAGTACAATCCAACTTTATTTTGTCAGTACCTTTCATGCAAGCTGCTCCCGAGCTGCTCAGCAGATCCAGTGCAAAGGGAGAGATAAGAAACAGTTTTCTTATAGCTGGGGAGTTGGAGGCTGCTCAGCTGCATGGGGTGCAGAGAAGGCTCTTGTGCTTCGCTGAAGAGCTAGCGGAGGAGAAGAGCAAAAAATGAAGCAGCCTGGATGCTGCTCGCCTGTGCTGTAGAGGCACCTTCAGGCTCTTCAAAAGCAAATGAGCGTGTTCGGCCCTGGGGTGGCTGGAGGAAGGGTGGAGGAGGCAGGAGGGGTGCCGGGGAGGGAAGGCAGCTCCCTCCGCAAGGCTGGGAGCCGCGTGGGGAAGGACAGCCCGTGTTCCTCAGCTGCAGACAGGCAGTTGGGAAACGAAGGCCCTGCAGCAGCGTGGACAGAAGCCCAGCTCGCTGCAGCTGTTTTCTTCTCCTAGAGTGGAGGAGCTTCGGAAACCTTGTGACTTGGGCTCGCGAAAGAGCTAGGACGTGGGCAGGATCAGACCATTTTGGGGGCCAGAAATAGTGCCTGAATTGTGCTCCTTTGCTCCTTGTGTGGTGCCGAGCCGTTCCTGGGAGGGGGCTGTCCTCATGGCATCGAGGTGAGGTTTCTGCCCCCGCTGATGCCCACAAGGGCTTGGTTGGGTGCTTCCTCCCAGCCTGGTGCCGGCAAAATCCCAAACCCTGTCCCTGGATGGGGCATACAGCCAGCAGGAGCTGAGGGGGGACTGTGGAAAGAGAGTCAGTCTCTGGTCACCCGAAAATCCTGTGCAGGAGTGAGGAGGGACAGCCTGGGACTGTGTGGAGCTGGAGGCTGCTGCGTTTGCAAAAGGATTGGGAGAGTTTCTGCGCAGAGTCCCTGAGCATCGAAAGGGATGGAGGTTAGAGGTGGAAAACCCAGCAAAAAGCCTTTGCTGAGGAGCCGGCAGCAATGGCTGATGCATGAGCTCTTCCGTCACGCTGTGTGCTCCCCTTGCATGGTGACACACGGTTTCCAGGTCTGGAGCTGCTGAAGGGGACAGACGGTTGGGCTTGGAAGGAGCTTCGAGGGCCTAATTCAGAGCCTTGAGGTCTTTCTGGTTCAGCGGTGTGCAGGAGACAGGCTTGTTTGGCGTGCACGTCCCTCTGTCCCTCTAGCAGGGACACAGCAGGGATTCAGGGATGTCCCCTGCTCCTCCACCTCTTACGTGGAGCCCTTGAGCCCCACTTCCCAGTGCCTCCTGTTGCTCCTTGGCTGCCCGTCCTCTCCTGCGTGCATCCTTCATCTTGGCTCTTTCTCTGGCAGGAATATGAATGCTAATGTGTATCCATGGTGTTTTGGGGTCTCATTGCTCTGTGCCTCCAGCATCTTCTGGGTGCCTGGGCTTAAATTCCTCCCTTCAGCCCAGCCAGGCAGAGGTCTCCTCCTGCCTCCTCTGTGCTGTTGGAGCTGCCTGAAAGGCCTGCAGGATTTCAGCAGGGCTCTGTGAAGCCCAGAGGCATCCACACTGGACTCCATTTGGCACTGGGAGGAATTCAGTCTCCTCACGTTTCTTTCTGCTGTACTGGAAGTCAGTGGGGAAGCTGGCTGTGCCACATTTGCCATCCGGGAGCTGCTTTTCCCTGCTGCCCTGTGGGGACCTTGTTTGCCCGTGGCTGCGGGTGGCCGTAGCTGGCCTGGAGGGTCGTGGTGACCAGGCTGCAGACCCTGGGGTAGATGACAGTGTTGGCTCCTGGGAGGTTGCCTGTTAAACTCGCCATCTCCCCATTCTGCAAGAAAGCCTTAATGCTGGGGCAGCTTGTCCAGACGCTAACGTGTCCATCGTCACTGAAATGAGCAGATTTGGTCTTTTAGCTGACTTGATATATCACTCGCCTTTGAGAACCCGCAAGGCAATAGCTAGTTCTCACATTTGTTTCTTACGCAGCTTGGGGAGGACGGGGCTGGGTTTGAACAGAAACGTCAGCGTCGCGTCTGGGCGCCCTGGGTCCGGGCTCGGCACCTCTGTGCCTGGCCTCAGCCCCCGCTCTCACATGGGGACGTTACCTCCTGGAGCCGCTAATCCCACTGCACGGCCAAGAGCCGAAACTGCTTTGTCTCTTGCATGGTGTCCCTGAGCCACAGGGGCTCGGCGCTCCCCGCTCTGCCCCTCGGGACGTCTCGCCCCTGGACAGGGATTTGCTGCGTGCTGGAGCTGCTCTCCCCAAAGAGCTGCAGGAGCCGGACACGTGCGAGGACTGTGAGTGTTTAACTGCCGCAGCAGATGTGACTTGGAAGACACGTCGGAGCAAATATTTAAAGATCCGGTTTTATAAAGCCACTTTTTGGCCTATAAACCACCCGCCCCGCGGCTCCCGGTGCCGTTGCTGTGAACTCCACTGTTTGCTGTTCCTGCTGCTCAGCCATGCTGCTGGCCAGCCAGACCCGGCCAAACGTGCTCCCTGTGCTTAGTGCTGGGTTTTTCTCCTTTTCCCCTTGCACTGGCGTTTTATTTTATGTATTTGTTTATTTATTTGTTGAGGGGATTTTCCTTCTCTCAGCAGAGTGGGACGGGAAGTGACTGTTCTAGCAAGAGAGGCTCTATCCCGCTCGCTGCGCAGCCCTGTGCTTCTCTCCTTCCTGCTCATGCGGTCGGTTTTTACCATCTCGGCTGCTGTTGGAGCAGCAAATGGTAACTCTCCTGTGCCTGAGGCAGGAGCTCTGCTTCCCCGTGCTGCCTCCCAGCCTTGCTGGGACAGCCTGGGAGATGGGGCCGGGGGACGTCGCTGGAGGGGAGCTCTGAGTCTCACTTTCATTGTGTTACCCACCCTAACGGGGCTCCTGGCACCAGGCAGACTCCGAGGCTTGGCGATATGTAGATCCTCACGATTGTCTTCCCACTGCTTCAAACATGTTTTGCAAGGGGCTAAACTGAGGGCCGTGTCTCCTGGGGGTGGAAGGGCTGGGATCCCACGTCCCCTTTCGCTCCAGAATACGTCAGGCAGAAGTGTCAGGTTCCCGGAAACGATCCTTGACTCGTTTACACAGCACGGAGTGGTCTCCGGTTTGCGCTTCCCTTTGCTGTGTTGTCTTTCAGCCTAGGTCCCATGGAGCCAAGAACTGACGTGTCTGCTAACATGGGCAGCTCTGCTCCTGAATGAGCACAAGAAAAATAAATAGCATCTCAAATTGCAGCTTGTATGCAATGGGCCAGATTCCTGCTCTCTTCCCAGCTCTCCGGCTCGAGGTAGTTACTCCTGACTTGCAACCGCAGTGAAAGTAAGATGATGACTGGGCCCAGGGACACTTTGGGATAGACCCAATTTAATCTCCCTGTGCTTCCATTTCCGCCTCGTATTAAACCCTGCTCCAACTCTCCCAGGAGAGTTGCTAACATAACTCACCGGTGTCTCTGCAGTGCTTTGAGATCCTCAGATGCAAGTGGTTACAGAAGCTTTTAATAGCACTTTACTCCCTCTGGAATGGAAGTCCAAAGCAAGGGGAAATTATTCACAATTGTTAAGAAAAGCCATGTTGGTGCATTGGGTTAAACCCAGCGTTATGCCCTCTAATTATGTAGCGGTGGCCTAGGCTGCTGGAGTGACTGGTGACGATGGGATGGTTGTGCTCGGCTGGAGGGAGCCAGGCTGTGATTTGGTGCCTGATGAGATCAAGGGGCCTTTGATTTCAGTGGGTATTGAACCAGGCACTGCGATATCAAATAGGTTAATCAGATAATAACTTCAGATCGTCTGGCGCAGATTCACGTCCCTGAGTTGGGGCAGGCAGTGCAAATTGGGCAGCCCGCTGGGTGAGGCTCTGTGAGCTGGCGCGCTGACGGCTCGTCCCTAATGAAACAGGACGTCCAGTAACGGACTGGTGGAGAAGTGGTCGGTTGTCCGGAACGCGGCGTGGGTCAGGCACCCTCCCTCCAGGCCGGGGGATGCAGCGTGGGTCTGTGGCCCTCTCCCACCTTGTGCCTGGGTGGGGGCTGATGCAGGGCTGCCTACACAGGCTGGCGTGCAGGAGGGTGGCTGGAGGAGCTACAGAGGGAGAGCAGTCGGCTGGGGTGATCTCGAATTGTTAATCCTGTGTTTCAGGGCTTCTACAGGCTTTCTCCGTGAAAAGATTTTTTCATTTAAGTCCTTGGTGTAGCAAGCTGGCACCCGAAATCGTTTCTGCTGTCTTCTAAATGGGGAGATTGGGCACAGCAAGAGGCATGCTATAAAGGGAAGGATGTGCTGATGCTCCTCAGGGATGTTACAGCTCCAGGATGCCTGTTTGGGGGGGTTGTTGCCTATGAACACGAGGCATGAGTTTTCTGATCCTGAATCTGGCTATGCTAGCAGGAAACCCGTTCTGTAGCACGGGGCATGATCCCTTTCTCAGGATGCCTGGGGGATTTTGCCGTGCTCTTGCAGGAACACGAGATGTTTGCAGTGTCCTTGATCTCTCCTGCTCTTTACCCGTGCCTCATTAGCACTGGGGTCCTTGGTCTTTTTTCATTTGGCAGCTCCTGGGAAAGCATCTGGTGGCGAGCAGCGCTGGGGGGAGGCACGCCGTGCTGCGGTGCGTGTCTGCGGGGATTGCCGTCGCGCCGCGGGTGCTCTGCCGGAAGCGCAGCGGCTGCTGCAGCGCGGCTGGCTCCGAAATGGCTCCTCCAGCACACGCGTGGAGCCGGGGCCTGCCGCTCTGACGCAAGGACTGTGGAGCCACGGACCGGCAGGCTGGAGGTGCCTGAGGTGACACATCAGGTCTCACCTCGCTTCTGGCCTCGTAGATGAACGGCTTTGGATGTGCTGCTTTGCGGAGGTTGGAGCCCGCAATGCCTGACTGCCTCGGCTTTGTCTAGAAGTTGGTTTTTAAACCACGAGCTCCAATACTGAAGCTCGTTTTGCTTTGTTTCCCTGTGGTTAGGGAAAATCGTAGTGTTTCTGTGCGCACAGTGTGATGTCTGAGCAGAGTTTGCACCCCAGCCTGTCCCACCATTACTCTCTGTGGCTGCAGGAATGTTGTCTCTAAGGTTTCCACCCGTCCCGATAAACTAGGCTGGAAGCGGGTCAGTAGGTTTAAAAGTTCTGGGGAGATAGGGTGATCCTATCAGCCTCATACCTTAAAAGAAACTGAAGTCAAATCCAAGGCAACAATGAAAACTTGGAGAGGAACGGAGAGAAGAGGCAGCGGATTAGCAGATGCAGAAATCCCCATGGGTCCTATCGAGTGTTTTGCCAGTGTTAAATGCTGAGTAAAATATAGCGCCTGAGAGATCAGATCACTGGGTATTCCCTTTGGACGGGGAGACCCTGGGTTGAATATTTCTTCGGTGAATCATCTTTTGGAGCTATCAGCACAGAGATCTGGCATGGGGTTCTCGCTGTGCCTCACTGCTGGATGTGACATTGCTCGCAGGCTATTTGGGTGAAACCACTTGAAGAAGGCACGCAAACAGCATCATGCAGCTCTCTGCTGCTAAAGCTCTGTTTCCTGGATGCTTGGATTCAGCAACAGCAAGCGAAGCCCTTCTGGGATGGCCTGAGCACCCAGAGCTGGGCCTTGCAGCGGAAAGGGCAACCAGAAGGGTTTCAGCAGCAGTGTGCCCTGCTGCTGCTGTCCAGCAGCACCTAGGGGAGAATACCCTCAAAACCTGCTTCACAAAAGCATCTCCTGAGCTTGCAAGGTCCATTACAGGGCTCTTTCAGGTCTTGAGCAGCACCTGGCTGTTCTGTTAGATCCTCCTCTGCGAGCTGAGATGTGGGTGACTGGCAGACTATAAGATACAAGTGGTCAAGACGGGAAGGATCCAATTGCTAAATGACCTTCAAGAAAGATGCACAAGAGCCTGTGTGGCACAGGGAGGTATCAGGCCCGTAGGAAACAAATCCTACAAGGAAAGCCTGTGAAGGAGGTGATCCAGTTCGATTTCTGCTTGGCTTTTTCCTTGGCTTTTTCCTTTAGTCCATCAAAGAAACTCTCCCAAAGAGGGGAACAGACATTGAGGGAGTGAAAAGACTGCCTTGGGTTGCAAGAAGAGCATGGCAGGAGGGTGAGGACTGTGTGACCTTCGGCATGTTGTGGTGATGGGTTGTCCTCTACCCTGGGTCCGGTCTGGAGATGTGCCGGGAGGAAGAGGTACATGCTGCTTCTCTCCCTGGTTTTGGGAGCCATGCGTCAGCTGTAGCTGGTCTTGGGGACTGCTTGGCTGCATTCTTCATTTGAGATCGAGGAGTGGGAGACAATCTGTGTGGACAGCATGAGAGTTGCTAATGCTACATATGAAAAGCTGTAGAATTGCTGGGAGGGGGAGTGGGTTTCAAGTTGTATCTCCTCCAATAAATCAGCAGAGTCTGGGCCTCCCCGCCCCCATCGGCGCCTGTGTGCATGTGTTTGAGAGAAAATCCAAAAAACCCTGAGGACTTTGCTTTACTGATCCCTGCTCAGGTCTGCACAGCCTTGCACCAGGGCAACTGTTACTTAAACACCGGTAACGTTGTCTGCAGCAGTAAGTAAAGCAGGGCTTGTCTGCACCCGGCTGCTCTGCTCCTTCTCTGCTTCGAGTACAAACAGCAAGCTGTTCCTGCGCGTGGGCTACCGTCGCTGCCAGGAAAGCTATTCTCATTCAGGAGAGAGAAATGAGCTGTGCAAAAAGAAGGCACGTCTCGTATCGATAGGCATCACCTGCCAGCTCAACCGGTACGTGGTGGCACCGCTGCACGGGGCTGGCTTGGTAGGTTGGGTACGGGCACGCGCTGGCTGCGGGCGACCCCAGTGCTGCCTTTGCACCGCTGGGCTGCGCTGGGCTTGACAGGGAATCGCCCCGGTTGCTGTGGCTAAATTGGTCCGAGCGGCCCTGGGCGGGATGTCGCAGCGATGACTTGCAGCAGGCACAGAGCGAGTCACCATGCGACACAATGGAGGACGCAGTCCCTTGTAGCTGCCAGCGTCTTGTGTTGGAAGTGATGTCCCACTGCTGCTCCCAAGGCATTTTCACTCCTTCTGGCCCAGAAAGAACAATGGTTTAGAGGAGGCTTGGTTTGCTTTTTGGGCTTCTTTATTCTCTTTAACATTTTTCCTTGTGTGGTGTTTGAAGCTTGCTGAGGATGCTGCTCTCACGCTGCACAAGGAAGGGATTTTTTCAACCCTTCGCTTGCATCTCTCAGGGGGAAACTCCTGGGAGTTTAAAAAGAAATGTCGACACTGACCTCTTGGAAAATTTCAGCCCCTGGTGGAGGTGGCTGCGTGTCGAGCAGAGCCCTTGAAGCTGCCGCCTAGGCGGAGGGTGCTGGAGCCGCTCAGTGCTGTAGCTCGAGGGCTCTGATTTTCGGCAGAGCGGAGCTGGCGGGGCGCCGAGCCGCAGGAGGGCTGGCCCATCCCCGAGCACCTCCCTGGGTGCCGGTATCTCCTGCCCATCTGGGACCCGCTCGAGTGTGTCCGCCTTGACGCCAGCCTGGGCTGGGACCCGTTCCTGGCGGCTCGGAGGGTTTGTGTGTGTGTCCTGCCATCCCTTGGCCCATTTTGCAGACGGGCTGCCGGTGGGATTGCTTTCACCCCCAGTTCAGCAGACAGAAGCAAGTCAAGGGGAGCCAGCTGGGGAAGCGGGGAGATTTTAAGCCTCCTCTCTGAGGTGGGAGAGGAGAGCTCAACTCCGAAGTGCCTCGTTTCACTGTACTCCCACCCTTTCCCCCCAGAAATCCCTCAAAATCCCCACAGAGAAATGGGTGTCTCGCCCTGCGCGCTCCCCACGACAGCCTTGGGGAGGGAGGGCACCCCGACCGGCTCTGCCTTGCTGGGGCGCAGCCCCCTCCTCTCCTCTCCCACCCCCTCGGGGGGCTGCAGGGTGCCAGGTCCCCCCCCTGCTCCGGTGGAGCCCTGTGCCCTGCCGGATGTCAGGGAGCCAGACGGCCGCCCCGGCCGCTGCAGCCGAGCTCCCGGCCCCGAACAATGGGGCCATTGAGGGCTGGAGCCGGGGGCTCGGCTCGGCCGGGCCGGCTGCGGGCTGCGGACGGGGAGGACAGCTGAGCTTGCTTGTTCCACCCCGGCAGAGTTACAGCCCAAAATAGGAGCCGGGTGGCCATTCAGAGGCTGGGCCTCTTTATCCAGAGGCCGCGGCTTGTTTGCACGTGGGGTTTTCATGGAGTATTTATGTCTTAGAGTTGGGGGGGAAATGAAGGAGGGGGCCTGGCAGTTGTATGAACTTATTTTCGTTGTCTTTT
>VXAL01008362.1:33809-63151 GCA_013399475.1 Chauna torquata | reverse complement strand
GGCAGAAGTGTTGGTATTTTTATCCCCCCTACCTTCCCGTAGGTCATTACGCTTCCCTGTAAACTGGGAGCCCTGCTGCGGCCAGCGTCTCTGTCCCGGTGCAGGAGCGATGGCCAGGCGATGAGGACAAGAGATGTGCTCAACAGCTGGCGAAGCCACCAAGCTGTCCCCATTGTACGTCTGCCTGTCTCTGTGCAGCATCCCGGTCGCTAATCCCGGGCTCCTCCACAGCCCTCAGAGCTGCCTCCCGGCCGTGGGGTGAGCGTGGGTGCCTGCAGATAGCATTTCCCCTTCCTCCCTCGCCAAGCCCCCTCCGATCCGCTTTCCTGGCATGGAATCGGATGCTGTCTGGCTCTTGTAGACACCGAGCATCTGCTGCGCCCAGTGAGTCCGAAAATCGCGCCTTTTCTGTATATGTGTGTGGATTTAAGGGCTTGACGTGAGATGTCTGAAGAGGTGGTCTTGGTTCGAGCCTGCTCTGAATCGTGCTGCTTAAACGGGGATTATGTCTGCGTCGGGAGGTGTGTAAAATTAATGCAATGTTTGGATCAGCTCATTAACTAACTGTGCTGGTCCAAGTCTTGCCCTTGGAGGCATGTGTTGCTGCCAGTGCCGTCAACATAAAGACTTTCCCCAGCACAGCCGGGGATAGGATTTGGCCTGTTTATATTCACGGTGCAAAAAGAACCGAAGGATTAATGACTGATTACTTCTCGGGCCAGCAGGAACCCTGGGTACCCATCTAGTCTGCAGATAAAATGCAGGGCAGACCAAGACAAAGCTTTGCAACAGAATCCTCCCAATTACCTCACCGATCTCCCCGCACGCCGTAAAATGCACCGTCAGCTCTGCAGCCAGCTAGCCAGCGCTCAGCCTGCAGACGAAATACCTCCTGACATCGCTCCGAGCCGCGGGGCCGCTCAGCGAGGTTTTGGGGAGGGCGGCCTCGACCGTCCCCCTCCGCCTCGCGCTCTTGCCGGCCCGGGCATCGTCTGGAGGCGGTTTGGTGGAGCCCTGGCTGGTCCCTACCTGCCCGTGCGTGTATCTGAGCATCGCATCGGCCCCCCCAGCGGAGCCTGCGCGTTGGCTGCAGTTTCTATGGTTACTGCAGCTCCCGGGCCCGGGAAGAGCAGTTGGATGCTGGAGCTGGCAGGACCGACATCTCCCTCCGGATCAGCCAGAAACTTGACAGGGAGTCGGTGCGTGCGTGAGCGGCAGAGCAGGACAAAGAGAGGAGGGGAGAGGGAGCGCGAGGAGAAAAACTCGGCTTGTGCAGGGTACCGGGGTTGCCCCCAACAGGTTATCTTCTGAACAGGCTTCAGAAAGGAATAAAAAGGGTGGGGGGGGAAAAAAAAAAAAAAGATGATGAGAAAATTGCAGTTCTGGTGCTCACATGAAGGTGACATTTGTTGTAGCATCTCTAGCCGTCGATTCAGGGAACTAAACACATGGAAGTTTTAACTGCTGCCAGAGCCTGACTGTTTCTACCCACATTTGTTTTTTTGCCCAGCTCTTTTTCCCTCTTATTTCATTCTTTTAGGGTTTTTTATTCCAATATTTCCTTCCCTACACATACAGCTTTCCTCCCTGGTCCTATATATCCCTCTCGTGTTGGTTAGGCTAAAAGTTTAAGGCATGTTTAGCCCTCATCGTATGCAGGTGCCACTTGGGGCACCAAGAGGTGCCAGTTAGGAATCGGTGTGACTTTTTTGGGAGAGTTTTTGCCCATTGCAGCCTTGCCATCCGTGCTGGCGTCCTGCCGGTGGGCACCAGCACTGAGATGTCTGCACGGTGCGCCTGTGTGCGTGGGCACAAACCCAGCTTGGTGTCTGCATCTGCAGCTGGGATCCTCCCACCCCATTCTCTCATCTGTCCTGCCCCAAAAATGCCCCAAATGTGCGTGGCGCCTGTGGAACTGGACTCAGCTCGGAGGCCGGACTGGCAAAGCCCTTTCTGGCTTGGCCACTTCTCTAAACTCCCGGCGGACAGGGCAGCGCCTCTGTGCTGTAATAGGCATCTTGATCCCTGCTGTTTCGGGCAGGGTGTGGGGACAGGAATGCAAATAACTAGGCCAAAGGCTCGGGAGATGAAGGGCCCTCGTCCTGACCTGCTTGGGAGGTAACTGGGAGCACAGGTCTCCCCGCGCTTCCCAGGCGAGGACGGCTACTCGCCCGGTCAGACTGGCTCGCCCGTCTCCCCGGGGCCGAGACTCCAGCAGGCGAGGGGTTGCAACGGTTACGGCCATGCCTGACGTGGAGAGCAGGGGCCAGGCAGCCAGGGGAAGGGATTTGCGGGGTCCTGGCTGTTCCCAGGGCCACCAAACAGCCAAAAAGTCCCCACAAAGCCAAGAAACCACACCCTGCCGTCGGTAACCCTGCACCCCCGGGGCCGGCGCTCCCGGGCGGAAGCGGAGGAGGAAGGATGGAGTGTGGGCGCGAGCCCAGCAGCTCTCCCGGCTTTGCACCGGGGCTCGAGCCGCCCCAAAGCCGCGCTGCCTGCCCAGCCCAGCCGGGCCCTGCCTGCGGGGCCAGCGGCTGCCGGGGCCACGTGGGTCGGCTGTCGCGCGTGGGGCCAGCCCGGCTCCTCTCCCTCATCACGCATGGGAGAGGCGGCGGTGCCCCGGGGAGATGTTGCCTGGCTTCTCCGGAACTGTGCCCTAGTTTTGAGGCAGTCGCTGCCCGTCCCTGCCCGTCTGGCCCTTTCCTCTTGCCTGCCCCACGCTCGTCTGCCGCTGCTCAGGTTCCTGCCCCGTGCTGGAGTGCCTCGCTGGGTGAGACTGGGTCACCCAGTCCCAGCATCGCTGCCAGCTCACCTGGGCTGGGTACCAGGGCTTGGGCAACATTTGGGCCACGGCTTCAGTGGTTTGGTTGCATTGGAAAAGGCTCCCTCCCCTCAAGAGCAATGGCAGCATCTGTCTCCACGGCTGGACAAGGGCCAAAGGCCCCCGGTCCTGAGCCTTCCTACCATGCACGGCTGTCTGTGCAAACCCCCAGGCTGGACCCAGCGGGGCTCGGCTCTGCTGTGGGTGTTCCTGTGTCCCAGCCAAGGATGGGGGGGTGATGTGCAGGTTGCATCACGCCTGTGACAGCACTATGCGCTGTGTACGGAGCCAGTGTGAAAAGTCTGCGTACCAAAAGCCTTCAGCCCCCTTTTGGGGCAAAATGGTCTTTCTTTTCTGCATTCACCAGGATTTTCTTTGGGTTGTGGAAAGGCTGATGGAAACAAAGACAGAAATGAGGTTCCACCTGATTGAGCCTAGGCTCCTCTTTCTGCCCGGGGTGAGGGAGCTGTTGATGCCAGGATGGCTTAGCGGTGAAGCCGGGCCACCGAGCCGCGGGTCTCGTGGAGGGCAGCGTGGTCCTGCAGAGCAGAGCAATGCTGAAGAAGCTGTGTGCCCCGACTGGGGCAGTTTGTCCAGCCGTGTTTGTGTAGGGACAACGCTGTGGAAGAGTCTGAGGGGGAGTCTCACCAGTCTGCAGCGGTACCGGCTGCTTTGCTGGCATAACACGCGCTGATGCTCCACATCGCCTGGTCGTCTGGGGTCCTGCATCCATTGAGTGGGACCAGACTTTGGAGGGAGATGGAGAAGCAGAGCAGGAGGTAGCACTTTACCCCAGGTCCTGCCTTTGCTGGACTAGCGATGGACTCTGCAGCCCCAGCAGCCAGCCCTTTCCCCCTGGCACCTCCCAGGCTGCTGCTGTCACCGGAGACGGTGGCGGGAGGCAGAGGACAGGGTCTGTAGGCCCCCTGCTCTCTGAATCACCTGCTCAGCCCTTCAGTTGCTGGGACTTGCAGCTGCCTAAGCTGTGTTTACCCTTCCCCGTTCCTTTTTCTCCCTTCTCCCCAGGCAGATTAAAACCAGACAAGAAAGGGCAGATGCGGCTCCCCCTCGACAAGTTGCTGCAGGTGAGACGGAGCTGCTTGGCACGCTCCGGAGCCACCTGGCCTCCCTGCCGCGTTAACCATTTTGTGCACCCGGGCAGGAGGAGCGCTGCGGCCGCGCTGGGCGGCTCGCCAGGGGACGCGTGGGAGCAGGGGCCGGGGCTGCTCTGGCGAGAGGGACCGGCTGCAGCGAGGAGCCTCTTCCCGCAGCTGCAGGCGTCGAGCTGGGTCATTCCCAGTCTGGATCGGCGGCTCACGGTGGCCTTTGGAAATGGAGCATCAGGCCCCTGGTTTTTCTATTTCCCTCCTCCTCCTCCCGTATACCTTGCAAAAGGGAGACCCTGGAGGGTTAGCAGGGCAGATCTGCCTTTCGCAGCAGAGCGAAGCCTTTTGCTCCACTGAGGCTGGGTGAGAAGTGCCAGGTCTGCTCCTGGCCCAGTGCCTCAAGTGGCTGACACCTCATCAGCTGCACTGGGCCCAAACTGGTCCCTGTGAGACGTGTGGCCTGACCAGACATCCAAACTGGCCTCTCCAGAGGGCACCTCACATTTCAGGAGCAGGAACACGCCTGCAATGCCGTCCACGTGCTTTCCCTGGGTTTCCGCGCGCCTGTACGGGTGGCAGCAGGAGCAACCTCTCTCGCAGCTGGCTGCAGTTCTGCTGTCTGCAGGAGAGCCGCTTGGAAGGTGGCGTGGCTTTCTGAAAGAACAAAACTTGCTGAAAATAAGACTCTCCCCTCCGATTTGTTTTCCTTGTCATGAAGGTGTTACGGTCACTCCTGTTGAAGGAAATGAAACCCAATTTTAGTCCATATTCTTAGAAGTGTTTGAAAAACCATGGAGAAAGTCTCTGGATTGGTTTTGAGTCCAGTCGAAGGGCAAAAGTGCTTGACTGGTTTATATCTCAAACCTCTCCCGTCCCACTTGTCTGCCTGGGGATCAAAACCCCCATAGCACCTAGCTCCAAGGAGGGGACTGTTTTGCACATGGGCCAATTTATGTTAAATTCAAGGCTGTTTTTACTTGCTGCCGGCAAATGTCATTGGGCTCCTTTTGGTGTCACTTTGCTGTTCCTGAGTAGTTTCCTGGAGAAACAGTAGGAAGCTGAACATGTACATACATCTCTGAAGTGCTCGGGTATTTCCAAGTGATGCAACTTCAGATTCCTTCCCTAGCCACCCCCCTTCCCCTTTGCTTCAAAACCCTTTTTGGCCTCAAAGTTCAGCTTGGGTTTTTTTTGTGACTGTTTCAGAGTTCTGGAGGCAGAGCCCTGCAGAGCAGGGGGAGGTGGGCAGCCCGGAGCAAGGGCGGTGCTGGCGGGGTGGCTGGGGAGGGAGAAGCTGCCCCTCCGGGGGCCCTTGCTCCAGCCTGTAGGGCCGTCTGGGACTCTGGGACCGACTGTGTAATCCTCCCACGGTCAGGACCCATCAGCAGGTGAGAAATAATACTGGATGTTTGCATGCTAGCTAAAACCCATAGATCAGGCTGGGGAACATGCTGTTTCATGTGTGAGACCTGCTGCCTTTCCCTAGGGAGATCTCCTTAACTATGTGTTCAGACAACTGGTTGTCATCCTCTGCTTGGATGCTCCGTGAAACTTGGCCATTGCTTCATGGAAGTACCTGGCTTTCTACCCGGCCATTGCTTCAAGTTGCATGTGTCAGTGTGACGCTGCAATGCAGCTTCGCTCTGTTCAGTGTGTGGATGCTCTGGTGTAAGGTTTTGCTTGCTGAGGCTTTCCCACTGGATGTTCTCCCCAAAACCTGCACCGTCAATGAGCTTGTGCCAATAAACCAGCACAGGGAGGGATTTCGCTCATCCTCCAGCCCTGTAACCAGCTGGCAGGAATGTCAAACGTGACTTGTCCCTGCAGACAAGGTCATGCTCAACATCACCGTAATTAACCTAGTTCCTTGAGGTCATGGTTCTAACACAGCCGAGTCGTCTCGGGGAGGCAACACCCTCTGGATCTGGTGTTTTCTCACAGATGCAGGTAGTGCGTGAAACCGCAGCCTGGGAAGAAGCTGTGCACGGAGGGGCTCTGTGCTGGGGCTCCTGGGCGATGCCTCGTAGTGAGCGAGTGGCAGCGGAGCTGTGGTCCCACATGGGGACCTGCGGTCCCACATGGGGACCTGCCTTTTTACTGCCAACCTGCCTGTACAGCTCAGTCTTCTCAGGAAGGCAAAATGGAGTAAGAACTTGTTTGCTGCTTGGAGAAGATGTGAGTGGGAAGGCTCTGTCAGTGGTTTATTCTAGTGGGACATGAGACCGAGATGGTGAGCTCAGAGAGGGAAGGAGAAATGTTTTCCTGTCCACAGAGACCTTAAAAGAAAAATTCTGTCCTCCTACTGTATAGGACAAACCCTTCTGAAATAACCTGCCAGAAATTTCCAGTGAGGCTCAGGCTTTCTGAGCCCTGTTCTGGAATAACCGGTGACAGTGTCTCCAGCCCTTGCGTGGGCTGAGGGGACCCAAGTTTCACCGTCTTGACTCGATGCAGGACTGATGTCTCACTTACCCTGAAGGTGCCTGCCTGCCCATCTGCCAGCAGCTTTGAGAAGCTCTGTCCCCCGCCAGGCAGCCCTGAGTTTCCTGGGATCCCGCTGTTCCCCGTGACAGTTCTTGTTTTCCTCTTGATGAAACAACGCGGCCAGGATCACCCATGTCTTCTCATGTTGTCCCCCCTCGGCTCTGCCCTGTGCAAAGAGGCACAAGTGGTGGGAGAGACGGGGAACTCCGGTGTCTTGGTTCTCTATTTCCCCTGCTTGGAGACAGCCGTGGTTCTATTTCCTGAGTGCTGCAGCTCATTGGATGGGCAATACCCTGTGTTTTCTGAGCCCTCGTAGTCATTTTGTGCACCTCGCCCACGTGTGTAGGTGCAGAGCCCTGATCTTGCCGGTCTCCCTGCTGCCACGCTCCTGAAGCGCTTGGGGCAGGAGCTTTGGCCGGGCCCCGCATCCTGTGCCTCCGTCCTGGTGGGGAACGGGAGCCCCGGTGCCGAGGCCGGGATGCACGACGAGCCGAGTGTTTGTTTTGCAGCTCCATACGTGGCAGCGTGGCTAAACGCAGAGGCAGATTTGAAGGCACGGTTGTTTAACTACATGGGGAACGTCTGATTCCAGGCATGCTAATTTCACAGGATTTAGTTGCACATTTCCTGGGCAACAGCTTTGCAAGTGTAATTCTGCAGGTAGGCTTGGTGGGGCCGGCGCGGGCTGGCTGCTGTTGGGCACTTGCTAGCGAGGGGACATTAAAGCCGCTTCCCCATGCGCCTTGTGGGTTTGGAGTTGTTTTGTTTTCCATTTTTAGATGAAGAGTCAGAAAACATCTGAGACCAACACTGGGACAGAGTGGGAGGAGAGGGAGATTTTAAAGTCCTGGTCAAATTAATGGGAGCTGTTTCCCTTACTGATTATGAGATCACTTTTGTAGCTTGGCTGTGTTTTGTTTGCAAGGAGCACAGCCGGGCTCCCACCGACTCCAGCAGAACCAAGGCTGGACCGAAGGGGCCCTTGGTGCAAGAGAGACTCCGCAGGAGAGAATCCAGCTTTATCTCTTCATGGGCCCATTCTCTTACCTGCTAACGGGTCAAATTTTGGAGCTCTGACTCAGCCTGAACTTTCAGTGGCTTTTGCACCTGGCGATTTAAATATCTGTCTGCAGGGGAGGTGAACACCAAACGGCATCCCTAGCTGCAGCTCCTTAAGAGGTTACCTTCCCCTTTCTTCCCTCCAGCTGTTTACTGTTTCCCTCCTGCTGCTGCCTCCCACCTCTACCCTGAGTCAGAAGAATGGGACATGAATGCTCCCACCTCAGCCGCTTCAGCACAAAGTCTGGCAGCAGCTTCCTTTCAGCTGCTGGGGAAAGGGGTTTTAGGCAAAGGTGCCAGGCTTTGCCCAGGAGCCACGGAGGAGAGCACAAGAGCTGTTCCACCGACGCTGCGCCGGCAGCGGGAGCCTCCGGCGCAAGGGAGCAGATGAACAAGCTGCCGGGGGTGGCAGCGGTGGTGATAACATCTGGACCCACCCGACGAGAGCACATCTCCAGATGCTGTAAGTGCAGGGTTGGGACCTTTTGGTGCTGAGCCGCCTCTGCTCCCTGTGAGTTCAGCAAGAGTTCAGGGTGCTCAGCCGCTCGCAGGAGCGGGGTCGTGCAAGCCGCCGGCGTCGGGTCTGATCGGAGCTGAGCCCGAGGCAGCGCGCTGGGGCTGCTGCCTGCTGGGCTGGGCGAGTCCCTTTCGGGTGGCTCCTGCCAAGTCTGCACATACAGCCGGTGTAAAGCCCATTCCAGTGCAAGAGGGAGTCCACTGGAACCAGCTGTTGAGCTGCAAAGCCCTTCCTGCAGGGTGGCGGGGTGGCTGAAAAGCCCCAAATGGGCTTTTAAAAAGCGTGGCTGTAAAAGCCTGAGAGTCCCAGAGGAGCTGGAGTTTGTGTCCACCTCCCTTTGCCGGCTGGCGGGGGGCTGCGAGCTAAGTACCCCCGTCGCTCAGTGTCGTGGTGACGGCACTATCACCCTGCCGTGGCCAGGGAGGCACCGATGCTCCGCCAGCTTGCTCTTCCCTCCCTTTCATCTCTCCTTCCTCCTCCCGTGGCCCCCCGCATCCCCCCAGCCTCAATCCAGCTTTAACATCTCAAGGCAAATCCCGCTAAATGGGGAGATTTCGCACGGCTGCTTCCCTGCCCTCTCTGCTCTCTCCCTCCCTTCGCTGTTTCTGGCCCGCTGGGTTTTGTGTTTCAGTTGTTATAAATAAAGCTCCAGGCACTGATTTGGGTATACAATGACACCTTGTGTTATTAGACAGCACAGGACAGACTTTGCAAGGGGAGCCCGCTCTCCCGCCCTCGCTCTGCTCTGCGGCTGCCTCGCTCCACGGGAGCCTCGCGCGCGGCTCTGGGGCAGCGGCAGCAGGTGCTTGTGCTTCCCCGCCTCGCCTAAAATTGCAGCCCCCAGTGAAAAAGAGGATCCCAGCCCCAGCTTGGGCTTGGCTGGGTTTAAAAATAGGTGTGGAGGGGGAAGTTTTATGCTTAAAAAAGGGAGCATGGCTGAGAATGGTGGGGAAGGGGAGGGAGCTGCAGTTCTGCGCCCCGATAAAGAGGGTGGCAAGTGTTTGCAGGGGTGAAGCCAGGGACGGCGTTGTCACCTGTCACCTCAGCCCTGCTGGGGGGTGTCCTGAGGTTTAACCCTGCAGCCGTCCCTCCCAGCTCCCTTCCTGCCCGTCCATGGTGTGCCTGGAAGAGGGGGGGTCCAAGCATCCTTCCTCCCCCTGCTCATCCCCTTGCTGCACCGTGGCCCCAGCCCCTGGGAAGGGTCCCACGAGGGCCACCTCGTGCCAGCCACCCTCTTGTCTCTTCAGGCCCCCGGGGACTAGCACTGGTTGGACTGGGGAAACTGAGAGAGATGCTGAGCCTCACCTGCCCGTTTTTGGCTTCTCCTGCAGCATTTTCTCTCTTGCTTTGGTAGCAGCGGCTCCACCCCAGCTTTACATCGGAAAGGCAAAGGCTGTGAATTTCTTCTTGGGGCATCCAGCACAGATGTCCCACAGCTCCAAAATGCACTTGCTAAGCTGGCCTCACGTGCCCCATTGCTGCTCCCATGGGACCTCGTTTGCACCCCAATCTGAGGGGCCCAAGGGAGCTGCAAAGCTGAGATTTGGGGATGCGACCCTCCAGCACCTCTTCCTAGCGATCGCCTGTGTTTCACTGGTCATCTTCTCCTGCAGGGAACCGGAGCAGGTGCCTGGGTGCCCAGGTTGTGGAGTCTTTGAGGCAGCAATTTGAAGGAAGATAAATAAAAGTCCAGCCTGCAGAGTTAGTTAGGAAGCTGGCCTCTTTCATCAGGGCTGACTTGACTTATCCAGATTATTTCAATTCTTTTTAAAGTCTTTCTAGGACTTCTGGAAGTGGTTTTTGCTCACTATGTTAAGTGGGTCTCGCTATTACAGTTTTGCCAACGGTTTAGTGCATCATTTGAACCTTGGATGAGAAGTCAGTGAAGATATGGAATATGTAAAATTCCTTCTTGGAGACTGCTTTTGTGTTGGTTTTTGGTTTGTTTTAGTTTTTGTTTCCCTCTCTCCTGCCACTGCTAGCTGCGGGCTGTGTGAAGCTGGTACCCCAGAACCTCTGTCTGGAGGGTAAGTGGTGCTTCACACTTGACGGCTGCTGTCATGGCCATACAAGCAGGCTCGGATTGCTGTTTGCAAATTGCCCGTACAAATTCCTTGTGAGCAAAAAATTGCAATGGCGTTGCTGCCAAGATAACTGCTGTTCACCCCTCTTCCCCTTCCTCCCCACCTCTTGGAAAAGAAAGCCAGATCATTTGTAGCACGTGGGGTTTTGGTTTTGTAGTCTTGTGTTCACTCGGTTTGTAGAGATGCAGACTTAAGGAGGAGGTATTAAATACCCTCTTTTTTGTGGTTTGTGATGCCCATGTTACTTTATAAGGTAAATAACCAAACTATCCAATAAAATTCCAACGTTCTGCACATTAATAAAGTAATGGAGATGTTTAACGTATGCAGTAAAGCTGCTATTCCAGAGCCCTAGGCCTGCTTTAGTAGCTATAACAGGAGTGAATAAGATCTTTTCCTGCTTTTATTTATACACATATAATATCAAATATTACTGAGTTTTTGCTTGTTAATGTTAGCCAAAGGGGTGAAGAGAAATAAAAAGGGATTTTGCAAACATATCAGGGGAGAAAGAGCAGAAGTAGACCCATTAATAAATGAGGGAGCTGAATTCAGCAATGATATTGAAGTGACTAAGTTACTGAGCTGCTTTTAAAATCAGTCTCTGGTAAAATCAGTGGAGACAATTAGGAGACCTTGTCAGATACAATCAGGGGCTCCAAAATAGAAAAGCAGCCCATGAGGGAACAGACAGGCCAAGAGGAATAGTGGAACGAAGCCAGAGCTGTTGAAGTCAGAGGGGGGGGATTCCCATTGACTCGACGGATCCAGTGCTGGGAAGCCGTGTCGGCAGCTGGGGGACGGCCCTCACCTGGGTCGTGGCAGCAAGAGGAAAGCTCGGGGCAAGGGGGTACATAGGGGGAAAAATAGGTTGGTCTGGGCAATTTTCATCTGCCCCCATGGTGCGAGTCTCTTGTGAAGGAGCGGGGCTGGCACTGGGGAGACGTGGTGCTTAAATGGCTCCTGGCATTCTAAACGTTCGCTTCCGTGGTGCCCGACCTGGTGTTCCAGGACTGCTGGGAAGAGCACACCATGGCAAGTGCGAGGGCTTTTTTGTGGATCTCAGCAGCCCAAGGGAACTTGATGGATGTAACGCTCTGCAGCAAGTTTCACCCAGTGCCTCCGGACATCTCGCTGCGTGTATGCATGCACGGGTGAAAACACTGCAGCGAGATGCTGGAAGCGAGAGATGCAGGTGAGCAGGCGTAGGCTGGGGGACAGGGAGCACCCGGCGCGTGCCCAGGGGTCTCGCTGCAGGCCTGGGGTCATCAGCACACCATCTTCTAGCGTGGGGTTTTGCTCAGTTTAGTCCCCGTCACTAGTTCCAGCCCTCTCTGGATGCTGGTGAATGTGTGCGTTAGATGCGGATAGAGAAACTGAAAATACCAAGGAGGAGAGACGTACAGAGGAACCCTGGGAGGGTTAGCCGTAAGAGGGCAGAAATAGCCATGTGGCCTGGAAAACGGCGAGTGGATATAACTGCAACAGAGATCCAGAGGGAAAGTGCTTCTTGCGGAACAGCTGAAGAGTCAGAAGACTTGGGATAAATGGCACCGCAGGACTGGAGAGCACAGTATAAGCACTGGTCAGAACAGCGTTGGTGGGGACCCGGCTCTGAGGCCAGATATGGTTGCAGAGAAGCTAAAACCCTCTGTTGTGCGTGTCTTGTGTAAAAGCAAGATGTGTCTTTTGATATTTTTGGGGCAACAGATGCTGAGGCCACGTGTCAGACAGCCCTGGAGACGCTACCCTCGTTCTTTCTCTCTTGCTTGTGCTCACAGCACTGTTTTCCAGTGCCCAAGCCTGGGCGCTGCAGTGACATTCAAGTGTAAACCCACTGGGAAGGGATTTGGAGACAAGCACCACAATGACATAGAGCCTGAGGGATAAGTGTGGGAGGAGAGGTTAAAAGAGTTAAGGCCCTGGATTCTGCCAGCTGCTTTGCAGGGGTGTCCAGGATGTGGGTGAACAACCAAAGCCCTGGGTGCTCTCCTTGGTTAAACGGCGAGTGGCAGAGGCTGTCGCTGTTCTCTGTAAGAGAATGGTGCAAATGCAAGGAAGGAGGCTTAGGGGTACCTAGCCTTTAAAATTTCAAGCTAAGGTGGGAATGATGTGATTGAATTGCACAAAGGAGAATGGAGGCTGAGTAGTGGTTTAAAAAAAAAAAAAGAAACAAATGAGCCAGCAGCAAGAAAGCGACTCGCAAATGAAACGCTGGCAGTGCCAGGTTTGAATTGTTTAAAACACGATTATGCAAAGCTCTCAGATTTAAAGATGTTTTGCAGGAACGTGGTGAAGGGGTAGGTTTGCACCAGCCTTTTCTCATTGCTTGCCCTGAATTCCTTTGGCTAAACTCATTGGCATCGGAGGAATTGGTTCTCGCAGAACTCGGCCACTGCTTGCATCGGTGTGGGGCTCAGAGAGGTGCGGCGGGTGGCAAAGCTCCCTTGGAGTTCCCTAACCCCTCCTCAACGGAAGGCTTATTCATTTATCTATTTATTTTTGTGCAGAAGGATGGGGGTTTGGGATCTGAGCTTGATTCCGAGCTTGTGGGCTTTTAAGGAAATAGGTAAATTTCTGTTCCTCAGCTCTCCTGGCTCTGTGATGGGGATGAACGCGTTCTCCTCCGGGCTCTCTGCTCTCTCTTCCCGCGGTCTCATCCAGCGCCCATGACAGTTGCGGCGATGGCTCCTGCTCCCCGATGGTGTGTTAGACCGGCCTTTAGGTTATGAGCTGTAGGAGGGGAAAGCTGGGACAGTGGAGCCCAGACCTCTGTAAAATTGCTCCTGCCAGCTGCCTAAAACCACCTGTTGAAAATGTTTGAAGGCTGCCAGATACGCATCTTCTAGTGTTGTGTGCTTTATTTGTACAAAATTTCAGAAGAGATTGCCCTGGAAATGTAAAACTGCACGGGGATAATTTCTGGATTTTTGTGCCGTTGCAACCAGGAGGATCCTTACAAGTATAACGAGACAAGCAATCCTTTATTTGCAGGCATGAGACACAACTACGACTTCCCACGTGGCGGGGGCTGCAGCCGGGGTGGCCAGTGCAGGGGAGAGCACTGGGGGCTGTCGGCAGGGTCGGAGCCGTGCATCAGCCCCAGCTCTGTCGGCTTTTACCGGTGTCTGGTAGGGGTTGCAGCCACCTCTCTCAAAACTTCCCTCTGCTTCACCCCATCCCTGCTCCTCTTTTTTCCTTTCTCTTCAGCTGTTTATGTCATGCATTTTATTACGTGGCTTCCCTGCGTCCAGGTTTCCTTTCTCCACTCTGCGCACTGTTCACCCCCATCCCCTTAACGCCCCAGAGCCGTACCCCGTGAGTCAGCGTTGCCCATGGTGAGTTTGGCCTCCGTGCCATGGTGCCAACAGCCAGCCCTTTCCTATCATGCTGCTTGTGAGGCTCGGTGTCTTTTTTTTCTCCATCCTGTGACTAAAATTTGTGCGAGTCTGTTGTTTTAAATGTAAAATATGCATCTGAGAGAGAGACAGGCATGCGGACCTCACCCCTCAAAGCCCAACCCATCCCCACTCCAAGGCTCTTTCCAAAAGGAAAGGCCAATAGGAAGAACCTGACCCCATTTCTTCCAACCCTCATGATTTATAGACAGCCTTTTGGGCTTCTATTTGGCGGTGGGTGACCAGATTGGGCTAAACTTCTGCAGGATACAAATTTCTAGTGGCTTGCACACCTCACCCCTTCCCCAAAGCCACCAGAGTAGCTCACGGAGGAGGGCAGCGTGTTGGCCTCAGTGGCACTGCGCACACTTAACCTCACGTGTGCCCATTTTAGGGGTTGGAAGCACCAGCTGAGCCTTGTCCGTGTGTGGCTGACCTGCCTCCGCTGCCCTCACTCCCAGCTTTGCCTCCTCTCTCTGGGTGGCCCCGCGTGGCAAACAGATCCTGGGCTTGCAAAGCCAGGAGCATGTGGCTGGGTTTTGCCACATTTGGCCCTTTTTCTCCCTGCTGGGACCTGGCTGGATGTGTGCGCGCTGGAGATGTCCCAGAGAGAAAGTGCCCAGCTCCCTGAGTCGCGCAGGCATGCGTGCGTGCGTGAAGGGGGCTGTAGCTCTTTATGTCTCGCCTGAGTTTCCCGTTTAAACAATCCCCTCTGCCAGAGGAGACAAATTCCCTCGGTGGCCCAAAAGGGGCCAGCCACCCGCTTTCACCCTGCGTGGGGACCCATGAAGGTGTCCCGCTGGGTGCCCCGCGCTGCCCCGCTGCTCCGCGCTGCTCTGGCTCCAGCCTGGCTGAGGCAGGAGCTTGCTGGTGAGCTGGGGAAAAAAGAGGCTGCAGCAAAGATGGAACAAACAGAATTTTTTTTTGCATCTAGAGGGGGAAGCACAGAGCTAAAAATAAAACGGGAAGATCAGTATCTGTCAGGCTGACGGCGGATTGGCTCTTTGGAAATGCATGTAATTACCAGGCTGTAGGTAGACATTTGCATGGAGCGAATAGCAAGCTACTGAGACAAGGTTACGCTTTAACCTTTAAGTCCTGAATCTGCTGGAAAACTAAGACAGAACTGCAGGAAATTAACTTAAATTAATAGAGTGGCTGTGACTGTGCCACATGTTCCTTCGATGCATGTCACTTCACGGCACAGAGTGCCTTGCTGCCCCGGTGCCCTGGCTCCTGGTGGAGGGAGATGCTTTGGAAGCAAGTTTGTCATGCGTGGATCTCCTCCCTCGTTTGGGGATTCAACCTGACTGGGGAGAGAAGCTGTAGCTTCTTGTGGTCTGCGTGCCTCCTTTCACAGCGTCCTTTGAGTTGGCAGTCTCCAAAGCGGTTGAGGGAATTTGGGCAAAGGACCTGTCCTAGCAGACACTGCGGGGTTGGGTGATGGGTGCGGGTGAAATCCGGCTGTGCTGATCCACGGCTCCCGGCTGGAAGAGCCAGGGAGGGGACGTGGTCAGGGGGACGGATGTTTTGTTGAGCACCTAGAGCCCGAGCTCTGCGTGCAGGACTCTGCAGGCAGTAATCAGGACTGAAATTGTGCTGAGGAGAGCAGAGCTGGTCCCTTTGTGTGTGCTTGTGGGTGCGCAGTGCCTAAGACTGTGGGTGCAGAACTTGTCCGTTGAAAAACACAGATAAACTCTGGGCTCCCATCAAGAATACTCATGCTTCACCCTTCCTGCTACCTTCTTACCCCCAGGAGACCTTGCTCTCGCTGCTGCCCATCATCCCCAGGTCAGGCAGCACCGCAGGGCTCCAGGCAGCCTGGGGATGGGTGGTGATGAGGGGGGTGCCGTGTGTTTCTCATCCCAGCTGGCACCACCACTAGAGATGCTGCTGCCGTGGGACGCAGGTATGAGCGGCTGAGTCAAGCTGAGGACGGAAGGGGGGGAAGCAGACTGGAAAACGTGAGGTTGTCAGCATGCAGCCTTGGTCCGGGAGGGTGGTTTGGAGCATCCCAGTCTTGCTCGCCTCTTTGCTAGCTGTGAAGACCAGGCAATACCCGTTTCCAAAAATGCTGCCTTCTCCCCTCCAACCTGGGGACAATTTTTCCCCACTGTATCGAGCCCATTGCTTGGCTTAAGCTGGCTGCATTTCTGTGACTTGTAGCAGAAGCAGAGAGTAGAAACAGTGCGGTGGTGGGACCAGCTGGTGCAGAGCACGACCGCTCAGCTCCCCGAAGGGCTAGGCCACCGGGAGCTCAAGCTGCTCCATTGGCTCCCCATCAGCTTCTGAAGCCAATTGAAGGCTCTGGCCCTGATCTTCAAAGCAACTAATGGAGGAAGTGCCAACAGCAACAAAGGCGGAATTCTGTTCTGTGAGCAGCACAAGCTGCTCCTCTGAGACAACCCAGAGCATGAAGGCTGGGATGAAACCTAGGAGAGCAATCTCAGCTGGCCGGGACATGGCAAGGGGGGCCAGCAGTCAAGGCTCTGGGCCCAGATTCTGGGATTTTAGGGTTGGTTCCTTACACCTTACCTTGGACCAAGGTTCAGGTGTCTGAACACCATGGAATCCCCAGCCCTGGTGCTTTGAGGAAGCAGAGGGAAGCTGGGGCTGTGTCTCTCTCTGCCTCCAGTGACCTGTCTGTGAGAGACAGATAAGTGCTGCCTCGCTTCTTGGGGCAGTTAGAGGACAACCACGCTGGAGACTGCGAGACCTGTGAATTTGATGACAGCCTCGGACGTACTTCAGGCATGAGAGGGAGCAATCTTCTGGGTGAGGCTGGGTGGATCTACCTGGTGATTGTCGTTAGGGAACAACCCATCCTCTTCCATGTGCTCTTTTAGCAAATGAAAGGACCTTCATCCCTCTCCAGCCAGGCATCAAACCCGGCAGGTGTCTGACCCCCGATGTTGTAAGATCTGATGTGGAAGATGTTTCCATGCTCCAGCAATAACCTGGGATAAATCCCAAAGTCTTTCTGCCTGGCTGTTGGGTGGTGGAGGATCAAACCGTGGTGATTAAGGTGTGAGGCTTGACTCTCTGTGCACTGAGTGCCTTTCGTGCCTCTCTCTGCTGAAAAGAAGAGTTAAAATAGTTCTGCTTTATGGCTTCTTTCCGATGAGAATGTTGTACAAAAGGGACATAAGGTTCAGATCTGCCATCGTGCTTTGTTCTTAACTCCGGCTGCCTACCTGCCTACCTGGACCTGTGTTGGAGGAGCGGGGACTGAGGCAGCTTCATACACCGACGTCTTGAAGTTGTGCTGGAGTCAGATCTTGGAAAACTTTCCCTGCCCAAAGAGCACCCCACGCACTGAGCTCTTTGGAAGTCTTGCTTTGATGGTTTCTTCCCCACCTTTTTGGAAATCCCCCTCTCAGCTGCCTGCCTGTTTGAACTCATTGTTTTTTCCAGCTCTTCAGCCAGTGGTGTTTTTAACTCAGGGTGCAGCCTAGGAAAAAAAACTGGAACACCCTGTCTTAACTGCAGGCTTCTCCTGCATGCAACGTAGAAAGACCTTGAAGAAAGCCAGTTGTGCCCCAAATTCAGTCTGTTGTTTTTCCGGCTCTGTCAGTTGGCCTGATAAAAGCTATGGCCTCTCCCTGCAAACTCTGTCTGCCTTGGATCCATGCTCTTTTTTTGGATGTTGGTTCCTCATCAGTAATCAGAGAGCGAAAGCCCTTCCCTCGTTACAGCAGCAAAAGGCAGAATTTAAGGTGGTCAGATATTTTGGAAGGGGAGAGGGAAGTCTGCGATGTCTTTTGGAGGAAGAGAGGTGCCTGCTGGAAGAACGGCCACTAGGTTTCCAGTGTGCCTTTGCCGAGCAAGCACAAGGAAAGCTTTGTCACTGTCACTTGTCCCTCTGTTGCAACAAGCTGCTTGTTCCCACAGGCTTTTACTGTCATTTTGGCACCTCCTTCTGGGGTTCCTGCTTTTGTCGACTGCTTGTGAAATTCCGGGGCAATTGTCCCTGGAGCCCAGCCACAAGGGAGTGCCCTGGGGTTGGGGGACAGCAGAGAAGGCTTCTACTCTGCTGCCTCCAGGGCTGTTCACACCGAGAGGGCTGAACCGCTTACGAAGCAGCTCCTGAAACGCTGCCGTTCATGGCGTGCTGGTTTGAAGCGCGTTTCGGTTGCCTTTCAAGTGCCACGCTGTCGACTTGATGTGGGCAATACCTGTGGTGCGGTGTGCCCGCGTCTACCCGAACTAGCTTTAAAGGAGTCTCGGTAGCGGGGCAGAGAGGGCTGGCCGCGTCACGACCAGGTCTGCACGGCTCTCTGCCGAGCGGGCAGGTGGCAAGGGAGCGCACGTGAGCAACGTGCTGAGATCTTCCCTTGGAGATCACCCATCTCCCGCGACGTCCACTGAGAAGCCTCCTGAGCAAGGTGCCATACCTGCATCTTTGTGCTTGAATAGCCAGGATGGTTTTATTATTCGGGGCTGTGGCACTTGCTTCCCATGACTGCCGGGCGCCCGCAGCACGGTACGTGCCGTCCCACGCAGCGTGCGCCCGGCTTCTTGCCTGGGCTCCGCATTTCTGCACCGTGCTCTCCCCACGGCGTACCGCAGCCGCACCGGGCCGTGCTCTAGGTGGATCATCATTAGATCACGCTAGCTGCCGGGGCTGGACGCCACAACTGTAAATCCACGCCTCAACAAGCCTGGGAAAGCTGGGAGCACAGTGAGAGCGCAGCTGGCTTGGTCTGAAGCACCGAGCCCTTGGTCCGGTCTCGTGCTGCGCGTCCTTGCACCCTTGACGCAACGATACATTTTGTTTTTGTGGAAATGAACCAAAAGAATGAGGGGAAATGCTTACGAACTCGTTTTTAATGAAGATCCTGACTTGCGGACAGATCCTTTGTCCAGATATGAATGTATTTATGCCGGTGGCACCTTGCCATTAATACAGCGACTTACACATTTTGTAACGTGATAGCAGTGTATACAAGCGCGGCCGGAGTACAAAAGCCTGAGAGATCAGGGTTTGGCCTTTCCTTCCCCTGTTCTTCACGGGGTTGCACTGGCTGATACCAGCTGGGGAGAGGGTGCCTTTATTTTTCTTTGATTTTTTGAGAGGAACACCACTCTCCCGTGTTCAGTATTAGTTTCACACCCGCGGGACTGTTGCGTTAGGGGTGCCCGATGCGGTGAAACCCTCGTGAAGCACCCAAGCTTCACTGCAGCAGAGATGTTGGAAAGAAGATGAAAATCCCAGCTTTCATCTTTTGTCACAAATAGTATCTGAAGGAATTTGTACTATTTTTACTGTTTGTTTTTGTTTCTCCCCTCCCCTTTTAACTATGCACCTTAGCATTTTCTATGTGCCCTGTCACTGGGATATCTCCACTTGGACTTTGAAACAGATTACTCAGCTTCATGGTTGTTTAGAATAGTTTTAAGTTATTTTTACTATCCAGCCCCATTTTCTATCATCATGCTGCAATTACTGGAGTGCCGACTCTGCAGGGGAACACTTGCTTCTTTTAAACAAATGGTTTCCTTTGGAATTAAAAAAGTAGTTTATGGAAACATTTCTGTGGGCCTTTGATTATTAATTTATTATGAAGGGTCTAATTCTATCTTGTAAAAATACAAAATCTTAATTTTAGAAAACCCAAATTTGGAGGCAACTTTGGAACTGAGGCAGTTCCTTTAACACTGACTTTGGGGTGTGTGTGTGTTTCTTTTTAAATGGCAAATCTGCTTTCCACTCGCGCTGTTATGTGGTCAATCCTGTTGGGCCTGATCTGATCCTACTGGCGCTGGAGAGAACCAAGCAGGGCTGAATATCAGCGCAGGATTGATGGCAGCTGGGAGGGCAGCCCGACCCCGGGGCTGGCTTACACCCGCTGCCCAGAAAGCTGCTGCTTTTTCTGCCTGTTGAAGCCACGGGCTCAGCCCTGGGTTTCACTATTTTACCCGCGCTGGGAAGGGCTTCGTCCATTTTTTTGCACTTAATCAAAAAAAAAAAAAAAAAAGGAAAAGTCGTTGCTGTCATCTTGGATCCATAAATGTGATTTTTCTGCACCAAATAAGCTCTTGCAAGAGCGGCTGGAAACGGCTCAAACCAAGCTGGTTTCAAAACGAGGTGGCCCAGGGCATTTTTAGTTCATTCGCACGAGTTCAGGTAACACCTGGCTGCTGCTTTTTCAGGGGAGAGGTGTGCTTTGCCTGCTCTCGGTGCCGTGCCGCCTCCTCCGGCCCTGGCTCTCGGGGACAGATGCGCTGGCTGTGCCTTGCGTGGGAGAGCAGAGCCGAGCGCCTTCGGGGGCACAGATCAAGAGAAACCAGGCTGGGACAGGGGCTGGAGAGCCGGGACGGCTGGGCTTTCCCTGGGCACGTTAAGGAGGTGGACAGGCTCTTGCCTGGTGCAAGCGCCCAGGTGCACAGACCTGCCTTCAAGTCGCGGGGGGATTCACACCGACCGAGCCGTGAGAGCAAAACCGCATCTCGAGGGGTTTCTCCTCCACTGACGCTGATGAGAAACCCTCCTTGCTAGCACGATTTTAGGCACCGTGAACGGAGGGGCCCAAAGCGCCTGCTCCCTCAGGTGCAGAACAAACCTCGCCAGCCTGTGGCCGTCCCTCGGGTCCCCCACGGGGACCAGCTTCCAGGGCATGAGTTTCCCAGTCGTTGGCTTCAACTGGAGAGGCACCTCGGGCACTGGGGAGGGCTCCGCGGCGCCCGGGGCTGTGCTGGCTGCTGGGAACATGTATGGCTTTTGGCCAGGGGCGAGGATTGTCCCCTGCCTCCCCCTCAGGGCCATGGGAAGGGGAAGAGGAGAGCTGCGTTCCCAGGGATTTTTTAGGGTAGCGCAGGGATTTTTTTTAGGGAGGGAGGGATGCGGTGTAGAGATGCTTGGCCTTTGGGTGGATTCCTCTCTCCCGCTGCCTCCTAGCTCTCTAGGAGCCTCTTGGCAGTAGGGGGGAAGGGGTTAAGGCTTCTTCCCCACCCGGCCTAGGAGCAGCTGCTGGCTGCTGCGTTCCCCTTCCGGGGCTGCTGAGGTTTGCTGGTATGTGTGCAATGCGGCGCCGGCCGGCTGCGAGCACCCAGCCCTCGCCGGAGCGCTGCGAGACCTTCCCAGCACGGCCTCCCCTTCCCAGCTCTTCCCTCCAGCGCCGAGTGATGGGCTGGGGAGCTTGGATCTGTTGCGAGAGCAAAACCGGGGGCTGGAGGAGACCTGGAAAAGGGTCAAGCTGCAAAGCAGCATCTGCCTGGGCTCCACCGCTTTGCTGGCCCAAAATGCTCTCGCGCAGGAGAGCATCTCTGGGCACGTCCTTGTGCTGCCCCAAGGTTTTGTAGCTCGTCTGTGCTCACCTCTTTGCCTTTGCGATGCCACAGGTTTGGGGACCAGGGGGTGGCAAAGGGCTTTGCCTTCCCCCGTGGGGTTGGACCTGACAGGAGGTGGCTGAAATGCGGGCAGCGTGTTTCACGCGGGCACCCGCTTCCCGGGGCAGGGGAGAGGGTTTAGTGCAGATGCAGGCAGGAGCTGGAAAATCGCAGCAACAGCAACAGTATTCAAGCCGAAACGTAGCGAGACGCCTTGGAGGTAGATGCAGATTGCCTGGAGTTCTCTCTGCAACAAAAATTTATATCCCTTATATAACTGGGGAAAAGCAAACAAAGAAACTTGTCTCCAAGTGGGAACATGGTGTCACTGGGAGTAGTCCCACAGCAAGAGTGAGACCTCTGATTTACTCCCAGGGCTATTAACTCTTCAGCAGAAGGGCAGCGCTTTTATTGCTAAATTTTCTGATAGATGACTCTTGGATATTCCTGAAGAATTGCGCGTGTGGGTTGCCTAATTTAGGCAAGTGGCAGGAATAATTTTTCACTCTGGAGCTTTCTGAGGTTTGCTGGGGCTGCTTCTGGCCAGGGAGCAGCTTGCCGCTGGCTTTGCCGTGCCCCCCCCCACGCTCTCCCACCAGCCAGGCCGTTTGCTGTTGCTTGAGGACTGTGCTGCACCTTTGATCTCCGTACAACCCTGCCATTGACATTGGCAGGAGCCGTCCTGCAGACCAGGGATGTTATACGGTGCTAATTTCGTAGTCTCAGATAACGGAGCCTCTCTAAAAATGTCATCTGGGGCCATTTGCAGGGTGAGTTTGACATCGCTGACTGCTGCCGGGACGTGGGTCCTGCGGGAGGCCCTAGCACGGCGGTTCTGCTGGCAGCCACCAGCATGGGACGCGGGAGGCTGCGTGGCGGGGGAAGCTGAGGGACAAGCTTCTCGGCAAAAGAATTTCCGTTTTTTTCTACCGTCTTTGAATCGACCCCAAAGTGACAAATAAAGTCCTTGGCCCTTGATTGCTCTTGGCTGTCAGGCTGATGCCAAAATAAGATCGGTCAGAAAAGGAATAATGTGGAGAGCGGGTAGTTCCGGATAGTGGCTGCACCATAACTTTCTTATTAACTCAAGATAAGTTAAAAAAGGAAATTTATTTAACGAAGAGAGGCATTTGGGATACCAGTGGCAATAGACTTGATTGTTGTTGTTGGTTTTTTTTTTCCTCCCTGCAAGGCAATTATCAAATTAATTTACTTCGATATGAGCCCAATATCAGTACAATCACTAATATATTTATACTTGCCAAATGACAACTATTCAATAAGTTGTTTTTCTTTTGTTTTCTTGAACTCCACTTTCTTCTACCTTCACATTTCTGGCCAGTCAGGGGTCTAGTTTCTGGGTGGAAATCCCCAGGTTCCCTCTTTGAGATTCTTACCACTGCCCTTTCATGGGGGCGTTGTTATTGTGAAAATTTAATCAGAGTATAATTAGCAGCGTAAAATATTTACGTATTGTCGCTTGCTATTGGGAATGAGGCCACTCTTGTGTGGGGTGCTGTATAAACACTCGCATGCGGATGCAACATCTCTCCCCGGATCATTTGTGCCGGTAAATCCCCAGCAGCTGACGCAGAGGGGTGGGATTGTGCGGTGTACGGGCAAACAGGCAGCTCAGCTGGTGCGCATTGCCACTCTAGTCTTACTTTGTTTTTTCTTTTTCTTTTTCTCTTTCTTTTTCTTGTTCTTGTTCTTTTTCTTCTTTTTCTCTTTTTCTTTCTTTTTCTTTCTTTCTTTCTTTCCTTCTTTCTTTCTTTCCTTCTTTCTTTCTTTCCTTCTTTCTTTCTTTCCTTCTTTCTTTCTTTCCTTCTTTCTTTCTTTCCTTCTTTCTTTCTTTCCTTCTTTCTTTCTTTCCTTCTTTCTTTCTTTCCTTCTTTCTTTCTTTCCTTCTTTCTTTCTTTCCTTCTTTCTTTCTTTCCTTCTTTCTTTCTTTCCTTCTTTCTCTCTTTCTCTGTTTCTTTCTTCCTTTCTTCTTCTCCCTCTCTCCCCCTCTCTCCCCCTTTCATTCTTTCTTTCTTAGGGAATAGGGCCTCTGTGATCCAGTCTGAGCATGTGTGTGTACGTGCCTCTTTCTTTCTTTCTCTCTCGCTCTCTCCATTTGTTCCCGCCTCCCCCTATTTTCTGCCCAGCGACGAGTTTCAATTACGTTTGGCTGAAGGGTAGAGCTCTTGTACAGCTCCCACAGGTCTTGTGAAAATGGGTGGGTGGCTAAAGAGGAAAGACTCAAGCACTCGATAACTGCATGTGAACCCAACCATTACGAGACACCAGAGAATCCACACTGGAAAGGCTGCTGGGAAGCCCATTTTGTTTGCTTTTCCAGCCAGGGACTAGTTTGGAGGGGCTGGAGGCTGGCAGAGCAGCAGAGGACAGTTAAACACTGCCTTGCTGTCCATGGCTTGGTGGACCTGGATGAAGCAGTGCTTCTGGGGGCTGGGGGAAGGTTGGCCGAAAACTGGCAGCGCGTTCCCCTTGCGGCTCCTGTGGGCTGTAGGTGCAAGGGGTGAGTCAGCCACCTGTAAGCAGGCGGTCAGATTAGATCCGGCCGTAGCAGGGGGTAGCTGGGAAGTGGAGGAGAAGGGAGGCTCCAGACAGCACTTCCCACAGGAACAGAGGGGCCGAACCCTGCTGGGGTGAGGCTTGGTCAGCAGGAGGTGGTGCCTGCAGTAACAGGACACGGGCGCTTGAGCAGGAGGTATGTCCAGCTGTCTGTCTGTAGCCTCGGGACCTTCAGGGATGGACAGCCGAGTCTGGCCAGCTCCTGGCTTTCCAGAGGGGAAGGCTGCAGGACGAAGCTGGGAGGACGGGAGGCAGAACAGCAGCTGCTGCTGCGTCCCGGTGTCCCTCCCAGCAGGAGCTTTGCTCTTTGCTGGCTCGGAGCCCGCAAGGTGCCCACACTGCGCCCCGTCCTCGCTGTTCCTGCTGGTCCTGGACCTAACCCCGCTCACCTTCGCTCTCCACGTGCGCCCGGTGGTTTTTAGCGCCGTGGTTGGGAAGTGAAACCTGACACAAGTAAATATGTTGACAGCCTGTTTTCAGCCGGCAGGGAATGTAAATTATCTCATTTGAACAAGGCTAACGCAGAATCATGCCGATGGTCCCAAATATCCCTCACAAGTGCAGATGAGAAATATTCATGGCATCTTCACTCCCAGAATATTGCTTTTATCTTTGTGGTTCCTTGAGTGGCAATATAAAAGTTACTGATTTTGCACTTTTTATGCATCTGAACCTGCAGACTTTGAAATCAGTAGGTTTGCCTGTGTGATTTGCCTTGTTAGATCGGTACCCTTAAAGGCACCTACTCCGTAACCTCATTGTACTTACTTGTTGTCTTGGGTGTAACATCCCATCTTGGGAATGTCCTTAACCAGGACATTGGGACAGACGGAGGTGAGTTTGGGTTGGGTCCTCCCAGGGCACGGTAGATCCCAGGCACGGGAGATGCTTGTGAAAAGACAGACAAAGCCTGCGTGTGCAGTGCTGTGTCGTGACCCGCGCAGCACAGGCAGTCGGTGTGTGGCAGGGCAGACGCCAAGCTCCACGAGGCCAGCAGAGCCTCCCAACAGCTTTGGACCAAAGCCATTTTTGGGAGCCGTGCTCTCCAGGCTCGGTGCCTCGCTTTCTGGAGCTTGCCGTAACTGGGATCGCACCCAGGGCCAAAGCGGGACGTGACTCTTCGTACTCACTTTTCGGTGGGCTTCAGGTGCTGAGCTGGGACGCAGAGGTTGGGCTTCTTCAGCACATCCAGGTGTCACTTATTTCTTCCGTGGAGCCTGGATCAGGCCGCTCCAGGGAGGTCTCTGTGCTGCCTTCACCCGAGGGTGTGCGGAGCTGGGAACATCTTGCTCCAGCTCAAGCAGGGAGCCACGCGGTTGGCTTCGGATGGGGGTCCCAGGAGCTCTCCCCGCCAGGGATAGCAGCTGGAGGTGGAAACTCCCGCTAGGATCTCACCCTCCTACGCAGCAGCCTTTGCACAGCAGGTCTTTGCCAGCGAAGGCAGAAGGTCAGATCGTCTTGAAACCTTGACCATGTTTGCAGGCGGACGTCTTCCTAGCTTTGCTTTTTGCTCCGTAACAGGTTTTTCCCTTTAAGAATGCAGAAGATTGATTCCCTTGCAGGGCACATCGCCGAGGCGAGCCATGTCCAAATGGTTTGCACGTCTGCATTTTTTACTGCTCTCGTTTAATATGTATGCAAATGCAGTCTCTCCTGTCCTCACTCTCTGTGTGGGTTTGCACAGTCAGGAGCACATTCCCATTACCGCTGCCCATCTCCTGCTCCGCTCTGCATTTGAGGAGACTGCCTTTGAAACGCTGATAGATGGAGGTGCAGGGGAAAAGAGAGAAATGACGGATTTTTGTAATTTCTTTGCTGGGGGGGTGAGGCAGGAGGAGTTGGGAAACCAGAGGAGGGAGGTTTAAATATATGCAAAATTGTTTATTGGGAGAAAGGGGGGGCCTCCAACTCTGAGAGTCAGAGCGCAGATTTCGTATGCTGTTCCATTTTCAAAGCGTCAGCTCAGAGGATTTTAGCTGGAGGTTAGGGAAAAATCCAAGCACAGGCAATAATCTTGTGATAGCAGAAATATTCAGCTTTTCTCCTGATAAATAGACACGTGTTGTAACTGAAGTCGGGGTTTCAGACCTGAAAAGCAATGTTGTCTTTTTCTCGGTAAATAAAGGGCAAGGTGTCCAGAGTTGTTCCCTGCAAAGGGGTGCTATATGGCTGCTGCTACTTTCTTTTCCTTCCTTTTTTAATAGCTGTATTTTTCCAGAGCACTTCAAAGCTGGCACCCGTGAAACTTGGACACTCATATATCCAGAGCGATGTTTGTATAAGTAAAATGGGAAATCGTGTGCTCCAACTAAAGCCAAAATGTGGGAACCACCTTTGGAAACGTGGCCAAAAGTAGGGTAGCTTTTCCTGTCCCCAGGTAACGAGATTTTTTTAAAGTTCTGTTGTTTGAAGTTGCAGATCTCCAGGTTTTGCATCTGCTTGGAAGTAACCATGAAGGCTGAGGAGGTCCTTGCTCTTGGTGTGGGAAGCAGGGGATGACATATCCCTTCATCGCCCAGATCATTCTGGAAGAGAAATGGAGGTTCATGCTGCCTCCCACCCCTTTCAATGAGATTTAGGTCCTTTAAATGTCAAAAGGCCAGATCTTCACGTTTATTATCGTTTTGAACCCCGTTACACAGTGCCAAAGCCTTATTTTACAGAGCTGCTGTGTCTGGCTGGGCGCCCTGCACGGCACGGGGCTGCAGGGTGCCGGGAGGGAACGCTGCAGGGGGCTGGAGGCAGCCTCCTCCTGCCTGTGCCCCCCAACGTCTGGGGCTCTGCCTGGAGCATCTTTTCCAAACTCCTCCCCAAAACCTCCGCTATGCTCTTACTTTCCTTTCCAGAAGCCAAAACGGGCTTTGCGCACTGGGAAACCCCCTCTGCTGCGGTGCAGACTTGTCAGAGATGTTTACTTTTGCATCTCCAAGTTGTGCAATAGTGTTTGGTGCCTCTGTAGCGCTGGATGTTGTGAAACCCCTTTCCACGAGACAGCACAGACGTGCCCCCACATCTGTGGGGGAACAGGCAGCAGGCAAAGCAGAGGAACAGCCCGGCTGTGCACAGACCTGGTGCTGGGGCTCCGGTCCGTGAAGCTCAGACCTTGTCTCTGCTTTTGGTGCAGCGTTAGAGTGATCGAGGGGTGACGTTCGAGAAGGGACGGGGTGTCTGGACATGCTCAGCTCCTCTGGTGACGAGCAAGGGCTGATTTTGTTCATGCAAAAGGCATGGAAATCCTCAGTGACCCAGAGTCCTGAGCTCCTGCAGGCAGCCTGGTCCTGTCTTTACCTCCCCTTGCTCTGGGCGAAAGCAAGGGCTTTTGCTTTGGCAGCCCTGAGACGTGCTGCATCTGCCAGCCGGGGCCGGACCACGGGCTGCCCCGCTCGCTGGGTCCGTGGCCCACGTTGAGGGCTGTCTCTGACGCAAAGGACCGTTTCTTCTGCTTCTCTTCTTTCCATCGCATCTGGGAAGCTTGTTCTGTGCCCTGCTGACAGCCGTGCTGCCAGACGGGGCAAGGCGCAGAGCTGCTGTAAGCAGCTACAGCTCCGCTGCTCTTGGCTGAGACGCGTCCCTTAGTTCCCCTTGCAATGTTTGCAGCGAAGTAAACATCTCGTGCCGCTGGGTCCTCACTCTGGTGAATTTGTGTTGCTTGTGATCACAGGCTCTGAACTTCCCCTATTACGGTCGCTTTTTTAACAGTTTCTTTTTATTGGTGAGTAGATTCATGGAGCTTTTCTACTTCCTTCATCTGTAAATTGTCCTCTACACAACTAAGAAACCATTCTGACTAGGTTTTGATGTGTTTGTCGCCCAACAGATGTCTGGGTGGTTAAAGTGCCCCCTGAGTACAAGTATCCTGTGTTTGCGAGCTCTTTGATAGTTGGTTCAGGAATCTTTTTGTTCTTTCTTTCTCTCCTCGAGTCCTGGGGGTCTGTAGCAGATGCCTGCCGCAGTCCCTCCTTTGTTTCCTGCTCCTGATATCCGTGCCCACAGTTACTCCTCTACCCTCTCCCTTATCAAATCAGATTATCTCATTCTTGTAAGTGCTTCTGACACGTGCAGCCCTGCAAAGGCATGATGAGCATATTGGGTCGCAGCGCTGTGCTCCTGCTGTTTGCGTCTCTGCTGTTCTCTGTTGCACTGTTCCAGCCCGGCTGGACAGCACTTAGGAGCGAGGCGGCACATTACCTGCCATAAATAATGGTAATAGCAAAAGCGAGGCCAGCCAGCTCCTCTTCCCCTGGGAGATAAGTCACAACACCCCTTTCTGGCACTGCCGTACCGCCTTGCCTGGGAACCCAGGGCCCATTTTGTCTCGGTGCTCTCAACCGTGTCACTACGACCCTCGTTCCACCACTTTTCCTCTCCGTTGATCTGTCTCCAGCATCCCTCCTTGAGTCCTGAACTTCACTGTGGGCGCATAAGCTTCTTTTCAGTGTTATGTGCTGCCCCTTGCCCGTTCCTTGGCTCCCTGCCTTCTCACCGGGTTTCCTGGTTCCCACGTGTGATCCTGAAACCCTCTTTGTTATTCTGGCCTTCTTCCCCATCACAAACCCCTGTTTCTGTTCCATCTTTCATGAAAAGGTCTAAGACCGAAGGTGAAATGTGCTAACAGCCTTCAAAAATATGTCAGTGGCTGCTGCAAACAGGATAGGAATAAACGGTTCTCCGTGTCCTGCTGTGAGCAGGACAAGAAGTTATGGGCTTAAACTGTAGCACAAGGCAGATTTAGGCTTGGTGCTCAGAAGTGCTGCGGGTGAGGCACCGAGGCGGCTGCCCGGGTGTCGCTGGAGGGGCAGGTCAGACGAGCAGCTGTCGGGAGCGGCTGAGGGAGAGCCGAGGGTAGCGGGGTGATCCAGATGATCATTTTTCATCCTCTCCAGCCCCCTTAGCTCCCCTTCCGTGTGCTGGAAGCCTTCAGCGAGGCAAGGAGCTTTTTGTGTCGTGCTCAGCCAGGCTCTTTGCTTTCTCTCTCCTTGCTTTTTGTCTCTCTTGCAGCAGTTCTGGCAAATGCGATTGCAGCAAGCCTGCAAATAGCCACAGCAAGCCGCTCCTCCAAAAACCTTTCCTTTGTGCATGGTGGCTCTTTTCAAACCTCGTGTGCTAGTGGGGATGGCGGCAGCTGCAATCAGAGCACTGGGACATGCAATAGAGACCAAAGCAAATGTTTTGCTACGCCCAGAGGGGTCAAGACTGAGTCTGGTGTGGCCTTGAAGACGCTGCTGGAGGTCCTTGATGGGAACCCACAGCGAGCTTTGCAGAGGGCTGTGTCGTGTGCGCGCGCGTGTGTGTAAGCACGTAGGTGGAAAAGCAACGGTGAGGATGGCTCCTGGAAGCCGTGTCCCAGCTGCTGGTGCGGGGCTCCCCCATCATCTCCCCCTGCTTTGGTGGGTGTGCGGGTGCATGAGTGTGGGCAGGAGGGGGTCGGGAGCTGTACAGCTGCCTGCGTTTGTGTGCCTGTCCCCGGCACACGCGCGAGGACGCTGGTGGCCACAGAGCAGGGGGTGCGGGCGGGTGAGCGCCGGTGCCGGGGGGCAGCGCGGCTCCTTGCAGAGCTGCCTCTCCCCGCCGCCGCAGAAGGATGTTGTGGGGCATCCGCCAGCCCACTGGAAATTGCTGGCTTTGCTGAAACAAAAACCTGAGGGCCTGGGAGTCGCAGAGGGCTCCTTCCAAAATCGGTGTACGGCACACAGCAGCCGCGTGTTTCTGGCACTGCTGGGCTGGAGTCCCCAGGGCACCTTCAGCTGTGCTCTCCCGACTCCCACCTCTCCTGACCCTTCCCCATCTGGTACTGCCGAGCTCGTGCCGGGGTCCAGTTCCATCTCCACGGCGTCCCCCTCCCTCCCTAAACCTCCAACCCCTCTCCCCAGGATGCCCGTGGTGGGAGGCACGGGGGGGGCCCCATTTCTGGGTCCTGCTCAGCTGTGACCCCCTCACCCCCCCCCAGCGCCAGCCCCTTTCACGGAT
>VXAL01008362.1:0-33801 GCA_013399475.1 Chauna torquata | reverse complement strand
CCCAACAGGAGAGGCGAGCAGGGAGAAACCAGTGGATGAATAATTTATTGTAACGATGCAAAATAGGGTTTTAAAACTCTCCCCGTATAAATATTTATTTTTGACTCGTCAGCACCGCAGCCTCCTCCCCACCCCCCCCGCAACCCTTCCCTTTTTCCTTTCCGAAGCCCCCGACAGCCTTGCAACTATCACGACTCCGCGTGTTCGCCTTTGCTCCGTCTGTCTGTCTCTCCCGCGCTCGCTTTTCACATGATCTGAGCCCCGGTGCCAAGCGCTTCCCGGGAAGGAGAAAAAACTCTTTCTCGCGCGCACACACACAGAGAACAACAACTGGGGAGTGGGGGGAGAAAGAAATGCAGAAACACACACAGGCACACGCACAAAACCCTTTGAAGCCTGTGAAGGGTAAGGGTTGTTTCTGTGGTAACGGCGCGGGGATTGGCGGCGGGCGGCGAGGCCCTCGATCCCGCGGCGGTGCTGAGTGATTAATGAGCCGTCGCTGGGCTGCACGGCCGCGCTCGGGCCGGGCCAGGCGCCGCAGGGCTGCTCTGCCACTGCTGGCCCCTGGCTGCCTTCCTCCACTTGCCCTGGGCATCCCCTGCTCTGCCCTGCCCGGGCAGGCAGCACCCGCAGGACATCGGCCCCTCGAGGGATGGAGCGATGTCCCCAAGCACGATGGTGCTGGAGCATCCCCAGGGCTGCAGCACCCACCCCGTCCCATCCATCCATCCCATCCCATCCCATCCCATCCATCCCATCCCATCCCATCCCATCCCATCCATCCCATCCCATCCCATNCATCCCATCCCATCCCATCCATCCCATCCCATCCCATCCCATCCCCACCATGCCAACGTTGGTCTCACGGGGGTTTGGCATCTCCTCCGGTGCACTGAGGGGTCAGAGCCACATCAGTGCCCAGCTTCTGTCCTGTGGCTGCGCGGTGGCTCGCGGCTGAGCGGAGAGGAGGGCTCTGTGGTCCCCTCCCGGGGCTGGCCGCAGGGCTGGTACGGTGCTACCACGTTCAGTGCCATCGCCTGTCGAGCCGGTGGCACGGGGGTGCTGGTACCACCGCCCAGCACGAGCTGCAGCTCCTGGGGAACCGACTGCTGCAGCACGCTTTGAAACACACCCTGTTTTGTTTCCTTTTTTTTTTTTTTAAAGGCAAGGAAGAAACATGCATCATTCACATCTCTTGGGCAAACAGTAATAATGAGTGGGTTTCAAATCTCTTTTCCCCAAAATAGCCAAAGCAGAACACGCGCAGCCTTCCAGAGCCGCTGCCTGAAACAGATGTGCTGCCAGTAAGGCAGCTATTTATAATGTGCAGTGTTCCCTTTTAAGCCGTAGTGACTCCAGCCCTCGGCTCTCGTGCTCATCAGCTCCTTTTGAAGCCTGGAGCTCTAATCCAGGGACTGTTCCTGGTGCTGCTAAAACCTCCTCGTAAACCTGCCGGGATGCCAGCGAGCCGGAGCCCTGCCTGCTCGGTGCCTTCAGAGGTGGTTTATCATCCCTGGCGGCTGCTGGGCATGGAGACAGCGATGGGCTCCCGGCGGGTGGCGTGTCCCCGTGGCTGCAACCTCTTCTTGCCCCTTCCCAAGCCCTAATCTGAGAGGTTTTGCCATAGAGAGAAGGGTGAGGGGGACCAGGACGCTGTCGCTGGGGGAAAAGGCTGATGTGGGTTTGGGTCTGGTGGGTTTGATCCTCAGGAGCCGTTTGCAGGATCCATGCTGCGCCAGAGGAGAGGTACGACGGCTTGGGGGGTGCAAATAGTGTGGGATGAGCCCCTTCCGCAGCACAAGGAGGAGGAAAACTGGGGAGCCTTGTGTCTAAAAGGAGGTTCAAAGGGGTTTGCCACTGTTGGTGCCCGCACTCGGGGCTGGCGTTTGCCAGCCTGGGGCTCCCGCAGCAGTGCTGGAGCTGCAGCGTGGCTGCGGGGTGGGCTGGCGGTGCCGGGGTGCCGGGACATGCAGGCTGCACACTCTGGGGCCGTGGGGTGCTCGTGGACCCCGTCCCAGCCCCGCTCTGCAGGGACGCCCGCGGCCAAGCGCCGCCGATGCTGGTTGGGTCCCTCGCGCACAGATGAATAAGTTCCCTGGTATTTCAGGGCGGGGAGCGGGCTGTTAGGCAACGCAGCATGCATGGGGAAGCTGCTTCTTGCCAGGGCTGTTGCATCCTGGAGCTCCATGACCGACAGAACCGGCCGGGCCAGTGCTGCTGCTCTGCGTGGGGCCGGGCCAGAGCAAGCACAGCTCTGCTGGGAGCCATGGGGCTCGCGCCGCGGGGTTGGTTTCCATCGCGCCCCTCGTTTTCTGCTTGTGTTTCTCCCAAGCAAGGCGTTTGAGCGGCGATCGCTCCATCCAAATCCTGCGCTTTGGGGATGGCTCGAGCGCTGCTCTCCCATCCCAGGTGGCCCAGAGCATCATCCCCAGCCTGGCACGGCGCGGCTGGGCAGCTGGGAGCTGTGGTGATCTGGGAGGTGCTCCCTCCCCTTCGGAAAGGGCAATGCTCTTGGATCTCTGCACGGAGATATTGCAAAACACCCCAAAGAGCAACCTGCAATGAGCTGCTCCGGCTTTGCTCCCGCAGCACATGCTTGCCCACCGGTTTGCAGACACCAGGGGACAGGGGTTGTGTCAGTGGGCAGAGGCCACCCCGACCCCAGCGCTCTGCCCTTTAACCTCCAAACCCCATCTCGAGGGTGAGCATTAGCGTGTCCTCCCGCCCAGCACATTCATGCCCTTGCCAGCCTGGAGTGGAAGGGGGTGGTGATTTTAAAATGGCACAATGAGCCATCTCCAGCTAAGGGTGGGATTTTGGGAAGGAGCTGGGGATGGGCTGCCTTGGCAGCGCTTTGTCACCTCGGCTCCAACAGCGCGATGGGTCGGTTCGGCTCAGTCTGGTGGGGACACAGAGATGGCTTCCCATGAGGCTGGCACCCCTGGCCAAGACCAGAGCCTTCCCAGTTTCCAGTGGTTACAGATAAACCTGTGCTTCTGGAAGAGGGACTGACATGCAGCCCATGGCAGTGAAGCCTCTTAAAAGCCAGCCTCGTTGCAGTTATGTTAATTATTAATAGGATGTGGGGAAGAAAACACTGGAAAATCCCAGCAGTTCGAGTCAAGCTGCTGCTTCATCTGTGTCCAGCAGTGTGGGCCTGGCTTTCCCCCGACCCGAGGGGAGATTTGTAGGTGTCTTTTCCAGTGACTGCTGTCGGCAAGTACAGAGCTTAACGGAGAGGCTCGGCCGTCCCTCTGAAAACCACAGCACTCAGAAGCTGAGGAGCTGAATGACTCATGTGGGGCTTAGCTTGGTCTTTAGCAAAGATTTAGCCCCCTGAAGGGATGAAGTCCCACGTGCCAGCATCTTGGCTCAGCAGGACTTGCAAGATGCTGGAATGACAGAGCCCACCAGAGGCGTTGGGGGCCCCTGTCCCAGCCTGGGGCACCCCATGGATCTGTGTGGGCAGGATGGGACCCCACGGCGGCGCTTGGACTGCGTATACACAGGCAGCCGGAGCTGGGCGATCTCACCCAGCAGTATTCATGAAAAACAAGCTAATGGGGAAATCCTTGTGGACCTTGTGGGCTTCTTCCCCCAGATCTACCGTGGGTACCAGGGATGTCTCCAGGTGGGAAATGGGGAGGGGTTTGCACAGAAGCCAGCGGTGGCTCTGCAGAGGGACCCCACGGCGCGGATTTGGGGTCTCCGTCGGCGCTGCAGGAGCGGTGCTGGGCATGGGGAGGCAGCAGCCCCCAGGGGCTCGGGGCGGCGGAGCCCCGGCACCAACCCGTGCAGCCGTCAGGAGCCCTGCTCTGCCTCAGGCCTCCTGCGGCAAGGAGACCCCAAACCGCAGGGGCAGGGGATGGCTGTAGGTGCTGCCAATCCACCTGCCTTTCCACCACCCCGTCGGGACCCCCGGCCTCCCCCAGCACGTTCTCCTCTCCCTTTGCCTCCTTTCTGCTCCCTCGTTCCCCTTCTCCCCCTCTCTTCCCCTTGCTCCACCCCCTCCACACTCCTCAGTGGGGCATTGATTTTTCTATCCGTCAGCGAAATGCCTGAGGAAAATGAAAGAGCATCTTCGTGATCGATCAGGAGAACTCTTCAGCCTGGGGTCAGCAAGGGTTTGAATCAGCTGCTCCCCTGGCATATAATTACCCCCTCTCTCCCAAGCCAGGGCTTTTCACATGCCTGCGGGAGCAGCCGTCCTGCTGCGGGGCTGGGGCTGGGCTGGGCTGCTTGGCAGAAAACCTCCCCGCGGTGCCGCACACGCGTGCGAGAGGAGCTGCCTGCGGATGTACTGGTTTTTGCTCTTGCTGGATCTCGGCTCTTGGCTGGGATCTGTGTGCCTGCGCTTGCTTTGTGCGGAGCGATGCGTGCCGAGTGGGTGCGAGCGCGTGCACGCTTCTCCCTTGCCAGCATCGATTGCTTCGTGCGGAGCGAATTCTGCGTGGCGCTTTGTGAGGGTGGGCAGCTTTGAGGCTGCAAGTTTAAAGAAACTGAAAGGAAATGAAATCCAATAGGAGTTGGGTACCCAACTCCCTTCTCTCTTTTGAACATCTCATTTGAAGGGAGCACCGTGCGGGGCGTGCTGCACATGCGGACCGCCCCGTGAGCAGCCTGGAGGTGCCTGTTTGCGTGCCGGAGTTTGCCGTCGGTACCACACCGGTCCCCGAGACCTCACTGCTTGCTGACATCCCATAGAGTCGACGTAGCAAATAGCTGAGGGAGTTTTTCGTTCCACCGTGGGGTAGCTGCATGCAAATGCTGACTTCTTCACGGCAACCATTGCGAGTTGTGCCGTGAGCCGGAGGGCGACGGTGCCTGTAGGTCTGGCTGTGCTTGCGGGCTGGTGCCTGGATCCGGATGGGATATTCGCACAGAGGTGCAGGCGCTCCTCGTGCAGCTCACGCTGGGGCTCCGGCTCCGCACGGCGGGACGCGCTCGCCGTTTTGCCCGTGTGGTGGTGGGGTCCTACGGTGGAAGTGTGTTGGCGCAGAGAGCTGCACGCACGTGCACGTGTGCGGGCTGCTACGTTTGGTCTAGTGACGCAGCAGTGAAAATTTGTCCTTCGGACTTGTCTGAAGGAGAGAGCCCCAGAGACCACGAGCAGTTCCTGCGCTGCTGACAGCACCATCGCCCGTCTCCAGTGATCCTTCTGCTCCCCACCCCCAATTCCCCGTTTTTTCCCATAGATACTGTTCTCCCCTTGAGAGAGACCAGGAGCTGTAAAAGAGCGAGGGGGCATTGCGAGCCAAGGCTCTGCTCCCTCATCCCTCTGGGCTCGCCACGTCTTCTGGCCCCGGCGAGCGCTGCTGTGGGCTGCACCTTCACCCAGCTGCCTCCACCAGCGTTTGCAGCCTTTCGCCCCACGGTCTGCAGGAGACCTGGGGACTGGTTGTTGCCCCACATTGTGCGTGGCCCCTCCAGCCCCAGGAGTGCTGCTGGTACGTGGGAGCTCACAGCCACTCAATCCCCCGTGTTTCCACGCTGGCCTGGCAATGAGTACCCATGGAAGGAGATCAGGACAGAAAAGCAGCAGCAGGGTGAGAAAGCAGGGCAGCGCGTTCCTGCTGCCACCGCAGCCAGTTCAGACCAGCCAGACCAGTGTGCTGTGGGACAAGGACAATGCAAAGGCTCCGGCTTTCTCTCTTGAAACCAGCAGGCATAAGTTTGCTTCGGCACGGATGCGTTACAGATGTGCTGATAGCAGCTAGCCGAGCGCTGACGCTGCTGTGGAGGAGCTGGCTCTGGAGCCGTAGGTGAGGCTGAACGGAGTTTATCTGCTTCACAGATAATGTCTTCTGCTGAAAGCAGCTTGAAACAGCTGCATCCTGGTTTTGTTGGAAAGTTTATTTTACAACATGTAATGTTAGCTTGCCTTGTGTCCCTGGTTTTACATAAAGCCCCATCTGGGCAGGATTCTTCCCCTGGTGTGATTTGGCATCAGTGTGACGGTCAGGGGAACTTTGTTTAACCTGTGAGTGTTGCATCCCAATATAAATGTGGATCTAACCCAGTTTCCCTGAATCTGTGTCGCTCCATTGATAGCAAGGGAGAGAGGCTGATTTATGCAAGTGGGTAATCTGGGATCTTTCCATTACTCCTTGCAAACAGAGTGCTTCGGTGAGCTGTCGCCAGGTAATGTCACCGCTGGGTTCAGTGCAGGTAATGGGGACGGGGGGGGCTCCTAGGGTCTCTCCACTGATCTGCCACCTTGCTGCCCCTTGGTCATGTCCCTTACTCCTCCTGCTGCCTCTTCTGTCCCAGGTCTGTAAAATGAAGATAAAATACTAGTTGACTTGCTGGGAGGCTCACAGCCCAATTAAGAAGTGCACGCTAATTAAAGCAAGCTCCTGCTCATATCCCATACCCGTCGGTGGGGCGCTGGAAAGCTCTGGGACGCTGGAGTGCGAGGTTGCGACAGAGACAAAACAATATACTCTGAACTGCTGAACAGAAAGTGGATCCATGTGTTAATCTGGGAAAAGGAGTGTGAAAATAACTGCAAATCCTTCACGACTTTGTTGTAATTTCTCCCAGATAGGATGCAGGCAGGAAAAATGCCTGCTCTGTGCTCAAGCCTCCTTGGCTCCCGGTGGCCCCGCGTTCAGGGCCAGGCTGAGCTAACCCTTGGGCTGGTGCAAGAGGAGCTGCTCCAGCGTGAAACCAGCTGTCCCACTGGAAATCTGGGGGGAAGGGGTTAACGGCTGCACTGCGTGGGGCGACTGGGTCCCGGGGAGGGAGGTGAGGGCTCCGCACCCGCACCCGGGGTCGAGCCAGGTCCGTTCCCTGGTTCCCTGGCGCCTGGGCTGGTCCTCGGCTGGTCTGCACGGAGGAGACATGCGGGCGCCCGGGCGGCACAGCCCCGTGGACCGGCATCTGTGGGCGCAGAGACCGGGCCCCTCCTGGCTGCCCAGCTGCCTTTCTGCTAATGCTCATCTAATTAACCAGCAGCCTGGAGTGGCTGAAACCAGGGCAGCGGGAGAGCTAAGGTTTTTATCCAATAGGTTCCTGTCTCCAGCTCAGGAACCAGAATAAAAACCCTTTTCATACGGTCAGATCAATAAGCAGGTGGTGTTCCCCCTCCCCTCCCTTTCACCTTCTCTAGCTCTCCTTTCCCCTCCTGGCCCAGGGATGCTTTCAAAGCCTGCCTCCAAGCAGGGCTGGGAACTGCACGCGGTGCGTTTTGCACCTCATGCGCTGTCCCGGGTCACCGTGCGTGCCAGCACACACGCGCTGAGCGTCTGAGCGACAGTGGCACGCTGGGCACCAAACAGCGAGCTCTCAGAGGGTATCTGAGAGAGCAAGTCTTGGCATCAAACTGGGGCAGGATCCCTTCTTCAGGGAGGATTTTCAATCAGTAACGTCTCTGAAGAGACAGTTGCTTTCCCCCTCTCATTGTCAGCAAAGCTACAGGACTGTGACAGAGGGCAGGATTTGACCAGCACTTTTGTACTGCTTGCTTAGGTACCAGCAAGGGTTAACAAGAAGCGACATTTTATTTTGCTGTGCGTCTTTGGTCTCTGGAAAGAGATGCTCTTCCTGTTGCTTCGGCTGTTGTAAATGCATTCTTCTTCCCAAGGTGTCTTCTGAAAATTAGCTCCAGCCTGTCATCAGCGGTGGAGAAATGATTATGGAAAAGCAGCTGTCCGTCCCCTCCTGCCAGCTCCCAGCGAGACAGCAGGAGGGGTGACGGCTCCTCTGGGCGCCTGCTGCTGGCAGCAGATCCTGCGGTGACTGATGCCAGGCGCTGGTGTCAGGAGGCAGCTTCGAGCTCCGGCCTTTTCCACCTCATCTCAACGCACCAGGCAAGAAGCGGCCGCGCAGCGCCCAGCCCGGTGGAGTCTGTGGCCGCAGCCGGTGCAAACCGTGGAGGTGGCCACGGCCACGCGGAGGGCAGCTCTCGCTGCTGGGACACCCACGCCACGGCCACCTCTCTGCTTGCATCCCTCGGGGCCTCCGTGCGCTGCAGCGAACCCCTCCGCCAGCACGCCTGCTGCGGGTCTCCACCTGCAGCCCTGTGAGCGGGGTCCCCTTGGGATGGTTCCTGCCGGGGGGCACCGGGAGAGCTCTAGCGGAGGCGAACGCCTGCAGCCAGGCACGGGGCCGCAGCCTCGTAAACGTCTGCGCCCACCCTCAGCTCTGCAGCCGGGGTGGTTTAGGCACAGCCACAACGCGGTGCTTGGCTTCAGGCTACCGCCGTCGGCTGGAAGGGGCTTTAATAACAGAAATTGTGCAGCAGGAGCTGTGTAAGAGGCTGGCAGGAGGTACGCTACGTCTCACTGCTGTCAGCACGCAGGAGCAGGGAGGTTTTGGAGGGGCAAAGCAGCCCTGCGCGTGCCCCTGCGGGTTCTTGCCGATGAATCCCAGCTGCCTGGGTGGCAGCTATCATGGGAAAGATCTGCTGAGGGAGCCGAGGGTCTCCTGCTGTGCAGGTCCTGGCCTGATGCTGTCACTGAGTGTTTTTTTAACAATAAGAAAGTTGTGCAAATCTTCCCCCAAACGTCAGCCTGCTCATGCAGCCTGGAAGGGGTCTGCTTTAGCTTCTGTATTGTTTCTCCCCACAGGAGAGAAATTACTGTCCTATTTCTTCATGCCAAAATGACGGACTGGAAACAGGCTGAAGGGGAGAGGAGCTGGATAGGTGCCCCAGAGACCTTACAGTCTCGGAGGAAGACAGGCCAGGCTTAGGTTACCGTCACTCTGTCCCTTCCCTGGTATGTCTGTTGTTAATTAGGAGCTGGGTTTATTAGCCGTGCTCCTGCACCAGGCTTCAAACAGTGCCGAGCGGCACCTGAGCCTGGTGCTGGATGCAAAACATCTCAGGATGCTCCAGCCAAGAGGGAGGCGAGCTCCACACCTGGCGATGGGGGAGGCCGGCCGCAGCCAGATGCAAGCCCTTTCGCAGTGCTCCCCCCCTTCCCCTTGCCCTAGCCTCCGGCCAAGCAGGGAAAATCCTTCAGCAGGACCCCAGCTGGGTCTGCTTGCTGCCGGCTTTCCATAGCAACAGTCCGTCAGGGGGTCGGAGTCAGCAGCGAAAAATGCTGCCCCCTCCCTCCCTCGCCTTGCCTGCCGGTCGCTATTTTGATTGCATTCCTGGGGAGCTGGGCTGCAGATGTGGTCTCCTTATCTTGGGAAGGTCTGAGTCAGTTTTTCCCTGTGTGACGGAGAGCAGGCAGCTGAGGTCTGGAGGGAGGAATAAATAGCTCCTGAGGCATGCCGAGGATGTCTTTCCCTGGGGACAAGGTGATGGGCCACCACCCACCATCCTGGACTCGCGGTGCCCACGTGCCACAGCACGTTTGCAGGAGACGAGGGAGACGTCCCGGCAGAGCCACCTTCATGCAGCCTTGACGTCTTGGCCAAGGGAAAAGGGGTTGGTCCGTGAGCGCTGTGGGCTGGATCCTGCTCCCGGGAAGACCTGAGGAACACATCCATGGGGGAGGAAGCACATTCTCCCCACCAGCACGTGTCCAGGATGTGTGCACTTGACACTCCTTGGCACACCAGCTGATGCATCAGCTCAAGAACTGATTCCCTCCTGCTTTACCTTGCTGTACATGAGGGCAGGATCCGGCCCCAGGGACCCCACTGACCCTCCCATGCAGCGCCATGCGCGGGGCTGCATCCGGGTGCTACTGGCACAGGTCAGGGCGCAGCACCGCGACGGTGCAACTGCCTGGCTCCAGCGTGGAGGCTGGAGGTGAGACTCAGTCTGGGTCTGCTGTTTGCTTTTACCAAAAGGGGAGCTGCTTTTTTTCCCTTCCTCGTACTGGTGGCTGGTGGAAGTGATGTCCTCTGATTGCTTTTCTGCTCAAAAAGCTCACTCCTAGATGCTTTACCACGGAGAGGTGATGTCTCCACACCCAGCAGTGCTATCAGGGAATGGTGAATCCCTGGTGACTGGTCCAGGTTTCATGCTGGAAGCTGAGCTCCTATAAACCAGGGCTCAGCCTGGTCGGAGCCAAGGGAAAAGCTTGTGTAAGGTGCTGTTATCAATCCAAAGCATTAACCCCGCCACGGGTCGTGTGCTGAATAATCATCAGCCCAACTTACAAAAAAACCCCAGCCACATTACACGTTAAGCACATTGCAAGTTTTCCTGCTGTTGGCGAGATCCTCAGCTCAGGTTTTCCAGCGTTTCCCCGAAGCCCGGTAGCTCAGCAAGCACTTCTGCTTTGTTGTCCTTTGTATTTTGCTTTCTCTGTACAAGAGTTGCGCTTCGCATGTAGACCCCTGCCTCCAGGAGCCGATGATTAAATGCTTTTTGGGGAAGGCTGGCGGGCAGGGGGCTTCGGAGCTGGAGGGTGCAGGAGGTAGGGCCTGGAGGAGGATGGAGATACCCGTGCATAGCCTTTCCTGCTGCAGCGGGACCGGAGGCAGCAGTGCAGGGTTCAGCCCGCGCGGGGCCAGCCGGGCACCGAGGGATGTCCCATGCCACTGGGGCTGGGGACCGGTCCGGGGGACCTGGCTTCCAGTCTGTCCTCCCGGAGCTGCAGCCGGGAGCCAGGTCTTGGGAGAGAGTTTCTATAGCAACAGCTGCCACTCACTCCCCATCTCGGATGTAAATGAGTTAGGATTTTATTAGCGTGCAGAATTTCAAGAGGCGGGAGCTGGCGAAGAGACCTGCCGAATTCGTGGCAGGAGCGCGCCAGGGGCCAGAGCAGCGCCCGCCCCGGCCCCGCCAGGTCACAGCATCTACAGGAGTTTGGAGCAAGGACAGGTTTTGGGGCACCCCGCATTGCCCGAGTGCCTTGCTTTTTGCCCCGGAGATGCACGCAGCTCTGAACGGCTCTGGGCTTCCCAGATCTCAGGCTCGAGGCTGGGGATGGGGCACAGAGGCAGCGGGTGGGGTTGGCTGATTTGCCCCAAAGCTGTGGGGTGAGCTCCCTGTGCTGGCTCGCGACTCCAGTGGATGCACCACAGGTGGTGTGAAAGCCCAAAACCCCTCTCTTTCTTGGCCGCTCTATTGGGAAGCCCAGCAAGGGCACGTTGATGGTGACGAGTCTGATAATATCGGTTAGAAGCTGGTTTAGCTGCTTTTGTGTTCGCTACAGCAGCACTGGGGGGCTGCAGGCAGGGCTGAGTGCTGGACCGATACCTAAGATGTCTCACAGATCTTGCAGTTCAAGTTGAGGTGGGCAGGTGAGGAAGGAGTACAGCCTCATGGGGTCTAACACAGGGTCGCCTGGGGCATCAGCCTGCCAGAACGGGAGATCTGCATTGAGGTCCTGGCATGGGCAGTTCTGAAATCTCAAGGTGAGAGTTTCCATACCCGTTTACCAGCTGGCTGAGCCGTCCCAAAGCGGTTGTTCAAGAGTGCTAACGATGTGAGACCTTCCTGAGTGACCACAGCTGGGGCAGCACTGCCTCTAAAGGGTTCTCAGTTAAAAGCCTGATGATGAAGCTACAAGGTGGTCTAGCAGAAGTGCTGGGAGGTACCTAAGGTCTTTGGAGGCAAAGAGGTAGGGAGCTGGGGCTGTTTTTTGGGAGCTATGGGTAGGGCTGCAGCAGGGGTTCTTGCTTGATCCAAGGGTCTGTTGGGTGTCTGGGCTATAGGGCTGCTTAGCAGGTGGGATCAGCTCCTGCTTAGGCTTCTCTGTGAGCATCCAGGTTCTTGAAGGAGTGGGAGCTGAACTGCGTGGCAGAGGGGTCCTGGTTGTGAGCTATCCTGTTCATCTCTTCAAATGTAAACAGATAAGAACTGACTGTAATGCTAGCTGCTGCCCCCAGACCAAAAGGTTGTTGTAAAAATTGTGTGAAGAAATCTTGATTTCCATGTGCTCTCCAGCCTGTGTGGCTAGGAGCCATGTTTTCAGGACTCATATTTTCATCTTTTTTGTCTGTAACCATGAGGGTTGTGAATTTTTCCTTTTTTTCTTCTTTCTTTAATGAAAGAAGAGTTGTGGGTTTTAGATTATTTTTTATTTTTTTTCTTCCATAACTTCATGACTCTAGGAGCTGGGGCTTTGTGGAAGTCAAAAGGTTTCACACCATCTTGTGATAGTGCTGTGATATTTGCCAACACTGAGTTATAATTGGATGGTGATGTGTAAGGCTTATGTATCTAGTGTAGATATAATATGAATATGCTTGTGTGCAGCAAAAAAAAAAAAAGGGCTGGAAGAGTCCCTGAAATGCTGAAAGTGTGGGGCTGGGCTGGCTGGTAAGTATTAATTTTGACTTTTTTTTTTTAAAAAAAAAAGCCTGAATTTTGATGATGTGCTGCAAAACAAATGATACAGGAGTGCCTGATGCTCAGCATGGGTGGGCTGTGCTGGGGCTGCTGGGCTCAAAGAGGCAGTGCCTGAATGTAAAGCTGGCTGCAGCCTGACCCAGCTGTGATCAGTGCCTGGGGGGGACCCTCTTGGGCTAATCCCTAAATACTGATGCTGTAGTTACTCCAAAACCTCCTGCAAGGTGTTTGTACTCCGGGCTTACATAACACTTCTTTTGGTGTTGTTTTGCCCTGTCCTCTGCCCTTCTCCCTCTTTTGATTCCTCAATGCACCATGGAAGCATCAATTAATTAATCTGAGCAGTAGTTATTTGGGAGCTGACTTGCTTTCTTGGCACGCTCTGGTATGGTGAAAATCCGCTGCTCAGGCTCAGAGGCACCTGGGGAGCTGGTGCTGCGAGGCTGGGGCTGTCACTGCTTCCCTGGCCGCGTGCACAGCCTGGGACATCGCCGGGTGCTTGGCTTCGCGGGGCTCCTGCCCTGCCCGGAGGCTGTGCTGGCACGGCCGCTGCCTGCTGGGAAGCACAGCCTCTAAGGCAGGCGTTTGCTTGCAAGATAAATTGGCCTTTTGTAGGGGACCGTGTCCTAAGCATGATGAAAATGCCAAATGTGCTGATAATGCAACTTGAAACGAATCCATGGGGACTTTGTGCTGGTGTCTTGAATGTTATTGTGAGTAGAGAAGAAATTGGGTAAAGCGTGGGGTAATTGGGATGTGAACTCTGCAGGAGGGTCAGTGCTGATGCAGAAGGCACAAAGCAGGGCTGAAATGGGGATGCTGGGTGGGGAAGGTGAGCCTGTGATTTCTGTGGTCGGGTGAGGATTTGGAGGCTCCATCTTCGGTGCCTCTGGGTTGAGTTTGGGCTCCAGGTCTTGAGGCCAAGTGACCGTGAGGTGCTCGTGGGACCGAGCAGGAGCACACCCAGCACATGAGAGACAGTCTGTCCATCTCGGAGCTGAGGGAGACCACCCAGGCCTTCAGCATCGTGATGGCTTCCAAAATTAGACCGAGACCCTGCAAGCTGCATGCTTTTAATGGAGCTCGGTCGGCTCCCAGCTGCGGCTGTGCCTCCCGCTCTGCAGAGCTGGTGGCTTTGGACGGCTGGCTGCTCTGCTCGGTGTCTGCTGGGGACAACCCAAACCTGCCGCAGGAAGCGGGACAGCCGCTTGGTGCCTGGTGTTCATCAGCGTTTTGGAGGATGATTGGTCCCAGGAGCAGTGGGTTTTGTCTGAATTCGTGGTTGGGGATGTAGCAGCTCAACAGCAGCCGGGTGTCCTGCCTGGGTTTGGGATAAGGAGGCCCCAAGCATGCACCCTGGCTCAGCAAACTGACCTCTGCTGAAAGCAGCTAATCACGTGCTAACCCTTAAGCATGTCCTTCTGTTCCATTGAAGAAAATAGACTTTAAGTGCGTGCTTGAATTTAATAGTATGGTTAAGTATGTTCCTGCTCCTGGGCCTCGGATAGGGCAACGATTGCTGTAGAGAAGACAGCGAGATAAATCGGGAGATAGGGTTGCAACACAGCCACAAGCTCGTTGCCATCTTGCACGAGGCTGACTTCAGGACTGCTTGTTTCGCAGCCCAGGAGATGGGCCCTGGCTTTGTCCTGCCCTTTCACCATCTCGCGAAGCTTCTCTGCATCGTCCTCATCAGAGGCTCCATCCTCCCCTTTCTCAGCACATCGACCCTTCTCCCAAGGCTGCTCCTTTGCTTTGCCTGCAGAGCGAAAGCGCCTGGCCCAGATATTTTGTTCCACATCAGCATAAACCCAAACCAGCCCTTTCCATGGCAAGGCTTGGCTGGGCAGAGCCAGCTCCGTGGCCGTGGTGGGGACACCCCTGCGTGCCCCTGCCTGGGGTTGTGTTCCCCCTCTGCGGCCATGCATCTGGCTCTCCTGGGCTCGCCGGGAAGCTGGAGCCTGCGATCAGCTCAAAACGCAGCAACAGCAGCCTCTGCTTTTCCACACGTCGGTATTTTTAGCTCTGCTGTGCATTAGCGTGCAGGAGCTCAAACTGCGAAGCCTGGCTGAGGTTTTATCTGTTGTGACAGCCCTTAGGGCTGTAGTCAGACACTCTCTCTCTCTCTCTCTCTCCTTTTCTTTTTCTTTTTTTTTTTTCTTCAAAGTTTGCAGCTCGGATCTGCTCCCTCAGTGTGGATACACTGTGCTGCTGTCAAGACAAGAGGCCAAAGGTGGAAGATAGGGTCCAAAGTGTGGTCTGAGCCCCTTTACAAGGGAGGTCTTTCTGTATTTTTCCATTCCTTCTCATTGCTGCTGTCAGAGCTAGAGCTCTCTGAGCTGATGTTGCAGGCTTGGTGCTGGCTCGCCCTGGCTGCCCTGACCTAAGCTAAGGGTCTCCAAAAAGCTACACTGGTTGACAGCAAACAGGGAGCAGAGGCCAGCGTGTGCTGGGGCTCAGAGGGCAGCACACAGGTGCTGCTGCTGCTTTTTTCTAAACTCCTTACATTTGCAACAGCACTTTTAAAGCGCAGATGTTGCCCCTCCTGGGGCAGCTTTAGGCTGCAGCCACCCTGGAGCATCAGGGAGAAGTCGGAGTCCCCTCCAAGTCCCTTTCGAGCCTTGCTGGATTTCAACCCAGAAGGATTTTCCTGTACCCGACCTCCCTCAATAGAACAGGACTCATGAATCTGCCCTGACTCTGCACAAGCACCTAGTGCTTTTGTTTGGTTTCTAGGGAGGGTTTTCTTTTTTGCTTCTTTTCCAGGGCTCCTCCAAGCCATTCTGGAGGATGGTGACTTCCCCCAGCTCCCAGAGAGCTGCACAACTCTGAAGCATCTCCTTTCTACCCAAGTGCCTCTGACAAATTGGCTAGAAATGAGGTGGCAGGAGAGGAGCCTTGGTGAAGCCCTTCCAGAAGGGCAAGGAACCCCAGGGCTCAGCATTCTGCATGCCACGGCAGATCCAGGCTGGGTAGGTCTGGGCCCAAATGGGAGCAGAAGTTCCCTGAAAATGTGGTGCTCCTGGAGCTCATCCAAGGCCAGGGAGGAAGCCAGTGACAGAGCCAGGAGTCAGATCTGGCTTCCTGTCCCACATGTCCAGCCTTCCTCTTAACCCTCGGCACACGCCTGTTCCATGTCATTCCTTGTTGTCCTTCTGTAATTCAGTTGTTCCCCGCTCTTTATGCTCTGGATGTTTCTCCCTCTGAACGGCGTGCAGACAGTTGGTGTATACCTGTTGTATTTTCTCTATCTATTAAATTCCCTTCGTTGCTCCCAGGACATAAAGGGAACAGCAGCCGAAGGATGCTTTCTGAGCGAGTGCAGGGTGTAGTCTAATTAGCAAGCAGTGGTGGCCGCAGGATCTGCTGGGGGGAAGCAGAGAGGGGAGAGAGGTGTGTGTGCAGTGGGTGGCAGGTTCTGTTAAGTCTGTCTGTGCTGTTTCTTTCTGGTGTAGCATCATTTACAAGCACAGCAGGTTCAGCGTGTGGCAGCTTCCACGTCCTTGTCCGAGCCACTGCAGCTTGTGCTGATGGAGACGAAAAGCCTGCAGCTATGAGCTGGGAGGCACTAAGGCTGAGGAGTGCCAGCCTTGTCACCCTGTTTTTGGGGTATAAACCCAAAAGGGAGTCTGGAAAGTCCCCCAGGTCCTCCCATTTCATTTGCATCAGTGAGGAGTGGAGGGACATCCCGAAGTGTATCTAGGAAACCCACATCTTGGGCAGCTTTTCTAATTAACCGTCCACACACTGTTTGTTCTGTTCTCCCCAACAGTTCCTCCTTTTCTCTGCTAGCAGCAGCCAATGCTGTGAACCATGGAGACTAGCTTCACAGCGCTCCTGCTCAACCTGCAGCAGGGATCTCTGGAAATATCTGGTGTCTTTGCCCTTTTGCAGAGAGCAACCAGGGATGAGGATTCTCCAACTCAGTGTGGAGTGCAGGGTGTGTGGGGTTTCGCTACAGCCGCATTTTATTCATGCAGGTTGTTTGTGTGATGTGTGAGCTCCTGGTAGCAGCCAGAGCATGGCAGGTACCTTTGCACTGAGCTTCATCATCCCCTGGCCAGCGGTGGGAGTGCTGCATCCGAACAGCCCCTGAGGACCTCCATGGAGTGAGGCTGCTGTCCTCTCCCTCGGCCTCCCAGGGGAACGCCATTTGTGGCTGCAGGGGGTGGATGCAGATGCTCCACATCCACAAAGAAGCCCTGTGTGGTTCAAGAGCCCAGGCACAGAGCTGCTTAATCCTTGCTGTGCTTTTCCCCTTGCTGAGGGAAGCTGCTAATGGCAGCTGGAGCTGGCTCCTGGTGTGTGCAGGAGCTGCCCGCACTCTCTGCCATCACGGTGTGGGGCCGAGTGGGACCCTGGCAAGAAGCAGTCCTCCTTCCAAGGGATGTGACACCTGAATAGCTGGATGAGGTCTAGGAGAAATTAAACATTGCTGATTTTGTTTCTCAGATGTCAATCTGGAAGATCAAGGACTCTTTCTTGAGGGATAGAGGACAGTGGTATTTTAGGGGTATTTAAACTTTCAAAATACCCTGTGGCATCCATGCTAATGCATCTTCCTGCGTTATTAAAATTCCTTACAGACATCTAAACACTTAAAATTTGGGCTCTAAAATGCTGGTACAGGCAGATCTGTGTGGGGGCAAAGCCCAATGACTCTGTGTGCTCAGTGCTATAAAGCAGACGCTCTCCCCTGCCTTCTTGTATCCTTGAGCTTCCCATGCTGCATGCGGTTCCTCTGCTCGTGCCCAAAACCACCCGCTTTTTGCTCATCCTACTCCTTTGCCTCCATGCTCCGGAGCTGTCTCAGGCTCTCGGCACGTCCGATGCCTCGGTAGTGCCAGGAGTTTGCTCTCCAACTGCTTCCCGGCCCCCTCGTGCATGTGGGCACGGAGGGGGGGCTGCGAGAGCGGGGAAGGATGAACAGCAGGAGAGTCTTCAGGGAGGGGATGGGGGAAGCAAGAAGGGGGGAACAAAAGTGAGAACGGAGGAGGAGGGAGAAAGGATGCTGCCTTGTCTGTTCTCAGCTTTATATTGGTTGAATTGCATTGGATTAGCTAAAAGTGGTGCAGAGCTGCCTTCCCCTCCCCTTTCCTCCAGGCAGGCGCTTGTATTTGGGGTTGAATGCCTTAATTCACTTCAGCTTCAACCTGCTCCTAATTGACTTAGACCACATTGAAGGAAGCTTGGCTTCCCGAGCAAGCAGCTGCAGTGGTTGCAAAACTGCACCTTAAGTTAAGTCAGCATGATTCTGTGCATAAAGAAACCTGGAGCCTAGCGTGGATACGCGTGGGGATAACTGGGTGCAAGGGGCTTGTGCTGCGCAGTTCTGAGCCTGGACTGCTCCCCTCTAGCTTGGTTTTGGTCTAAGCAAGTTGGGGCTTGGGGCCAGGGAGCTTTGAGTTGGCGGGGTTTGGCTTTCAGAAGAATTGCCATCCCTTCTGAGTCCTCTCAGCTCCATCCCTCTTCTCCCGCTGCAGATGTCTGCTATAAAAAAGAAAAAAGCCTCCACAAATGGCATGGTAGCATTTACTGGAGGGCTGTTTCTGCTGCACATCTGATGTATATGACAGGGTCAGATTAACCCAGCCTCTGCTTTCCAGCCACAGCTATTTTTGAAAGCACCAAAAACAATGCAAAACAAACCAAAGGAACTCTACTGTCCTGGCGAGGAGCTGGCAGGCTCTGGGGGTGTGCGAGCTGTGGGGATGCGTCCACCCGGTGCTCAGCAGGGCCAAAATGCTAGACAAGGAAGATGAGACTTTACTTTGGGCATGAATCTGGTCTCTGAGCTCAAAGTCGGGCTTCCATGGGGCCAGTGGCTTTCCTTGATATTTAAGGTTGGGACTTTCAAAGAGCAAAAGGAGAGCTGTGATATTAAGAGGAAGAAAGGATCCAATGCTGGGGGATGCTCTCAAAACCCTCCTCTTCCTTGTGGTTGCCTCTTGTCACTCCTGGACGTGCTATCTGAACTGAGTGCAGGAGTCCTTCTTCTGCCTCCCATGCCCTCTCCTTCCAGCTCCTTGGCATCTTCCATGACCATTTTGGCCTTGCTACATCTCTTTCCCTCTCTATTTAATTATAAAAACACTTACCCATGGTTCTGGCTCAGCTATTTTTTTAATGAGACATTTAGCCTTCTCTGGTTATTGGCCCTGGAAAACAGGGCTAGAAGGCACCATGGAGATGGATGCACCTGCACGGCAGGAGGATTTAAGCCTGGATGGTGCTTATCCAACTTCTTCCCAGCAGATGGGGGAAGCCCTGGGCAGGGCAATGGGCCCTAGGTTTCTCTGGCTAAGGTCTGCATCCCGGAGCAGCACCACTCCCGTGGGGTGGCTGCCCAAACTCTCGCTGCGTTCCCTCTGCAACAGGGAGGTGCTTGGAGCCCCCGGGGCCGACGGTGCCGAAGGGGCAGCGATTCTTGGGGAAGGGAGAGGGGTGCTGTGCCCCCCGCTGGCAGCGCTCCATGGGCATCCCCCTGCCACCCTCTCCCCTCCCTGGGGCTGGGGGTCCTGCCTGTGCCCCCCAGGCCCTGCTGCACGAGGGGGTTGATGAGCACCCCCGTAAATCTCCGGTCAGTGCTGGGAGCCTCCTGGGATGGGGGCTGAGGTGGGCACTGAGTGGGGGAAAATTGGGGTGAGAAGAAGGAGGGGGGAGGGAATAACCCAAAAAACCTCCATGGGGAGGGAAGCAGAGTCGGGAGCGGAGCTGCTCGGGCTGATGGGTTGCCATGGCGATGCAGCAAGGAAGAGGAAACGCAGAAAATGGCCCAGTGTGGGGTGAGGCCTGCGGGGGCCCCGCGGCCCGGCCAGGCCCCTGCCAGCCACCGTTCCCATGCCCCCTTTTCCTCCTTCCTCTCTTTTGCTGCTTTCCTTCCATCCTGTTTGATTTTTCTCCGAGGAACAGGAGCCATCAAGGTGGTGAAGAGTTGTTTCTCTGCGGCGTTGGGACTGAAGGGAACACGTGAAGGATGCTTCTCCGTGGGGCTGGATGTGGCCAGGTCTGATCCCTTCGGGGCTGGAGGTCTGGAGGCAGCTGCATCCCCTACTTGAGACCTGAACAGGTCCAGGGTTAGGTCGTGTGGATGTTGAAGGCTGGGGATGGCACGTGGAGATCCCTGGGCTGTAGCAGGTCTGGTGGAAATGCTCTTCCACACCTTCCCAAGAAGCTCCACAGGAGCCCTTTGTATTCTTCACTGGATTGGGAATTTGCCAGGAGAGGTTTTGGTGACTGAGTTGAGGAAACTCCTGGCATGGTGGATCCAAGTTTTGTTATCCAGATGGTGCGTGGGATGGGCTGGTTCGTCTGTTGCCTCCTGAAAGGTGATGCCTGGTTTTAAGGGAGGAAAGAGGTTTTGTTTCACGTGCCAGCTCGTTTTCCTTTTTGGCAAAGTGATGCTTTGTAACCACGGCGAGTCATTTCCCCTCTGAGTCAAACCAGGGCCTCTTGCAGGGCGTATATTGGGTCCAACCGTCGAGACCAAGCTCACTGCGCAGGAAGAGGAACCCGGGCTGCCGTGTTCGCCTGGCACGGGTCTGCTGTGCAAGGTCATTGTGCAAGGTCTGGGGGTCTTGCCAATAAAGCAGTGTCACCCACCTATTTCCTCTGCTTTACCGATGGCAAATGCGTACTTTAAAGGCCCTGGTCATGGAGTTTGGTGGCCATGAGAAGGTCTCAGCTTTCATTTAAAAGAAGTTAAGGTAGTCTTTGCAACTCTTCTGGTCATTGCAGTGGGAAAATGTAACCCAAAACACCAGAAAGCAGAAGACACACGATAACCAGCCCAAAGTGAGCGTCTATAGACGCTCACTGTTTTAGACAACCCTCTTAACTTTGTTTAGGGTTTGGCAATGACTTGTGAATGCCTGAAGCTGGCAGTACTGCAGACGGGGAGCTCTTCCTGCTTTCTTTTCACTTCTGTCCACCTCTCCCCTTTCTTGCTTCCACACTGGATGCCCATGCTGTGCCTGGGCACAAGCACGTGTGCCCAGAGCTGCGAGCACAGACACAATACAAGTGCTTGTGCCTCAGTAGCTCCATGTACATGGGTGTGCTTGTGTTGGCACGAGGTATCTGCAAGCATCTGTGCAGCATGGGAGTGTGCGTTCCCCTTTCTCCTTCACCTCACTGGGGTCTTCTCCAGCAGAAACCCTCCTGGGGCTCCCACCTTCCTGCGCAGCAGTGGGCTATCACGGTGCCTCCTGCTTCTCCCCGCCTTTGTGCCCGTACCACATCAAGCTGTGGTCTCCAACAACTCGTGCTGACGCTTGGTATCCAGATGGCCCAGTTAATAGGGCTCAGCGCAGTAAATCTCCATTACTGTTGCCAGTTCAGCCATCCCTTGCTGTGGCCCTGACCATTGCCTCATAGCAGCCGAGTCAATCGACCGCTCCATGGGCTGCAGTCGCCTGCGTGCGGCTGGTGGAGTTTGCTCTCAGATGCCTGGCGGCCAGGCATGGGGATGGAGGCTGTCATCTCCTGCCTCCCAGAGGGCTTGGTAATAAAGGCTTAATTTTTGCTGCTTTCCATTCATACCTGCCAGCCGTAGTGGAGCCAGGATGTCCTTCTCTGCCTCGGCTGCTGGAGGAAAGGCAGTCCTCCTGGGAGGCTGGGGAGGGAGAGGGACCCTGCCCAGCTTGCCACCACGGGCCTGTGCCAATGCTGGTGATGCTCCTGGCACAAAGGAAAGCTCTTTAGCTGTTGTTTTGGAGGCTGGCTCCTCTCGTGAGCTGCAAGGGCAGTTGCTGCCCATGATTTCCAACATCTTTTTTCCACACAACCCAGCTCTTCCTTGCAAAGGAGGTGCCTGGAGGTCTTTAGATGCGGCTGGAAGTGTGGAGGCAGAGCCTCTGACCTCCTGGCTCCATGTGAACCACCCCGTACAGACCATCTCTTCCTCCCTTCTCCGAGGTTAAGGAAGGGGGAAGCACACTCAGGGAGTCTCCAGGCATTGGGGTTCTTAATGGGAAAACATTCCATTGCTGAGGAAGCAGAAAGCTGCCCAAGATTGAAAAATGGCCTTGCAGCTGTGGCGAACTGCAGAATTAGCCCTTTCTATCATCTTATCTGCTCCTGTGTGCTTCCTGGTCGATGTCCTGGGGGTCTGGAGGTGGTGGGGTGTGGGATCAATCTGTGGGTGCTCCCCCATGCCTCAGTTTCCCAACCTGCCTGGCAGTGCCTGGGAAACCACTTCTTTCTGCCCCACTTGTCCTGGAGGTACTTTGAACTTGAGCATTTGTCTGTGCAGTCTAAATATTGTGTGTAGCTTGGCTAAGAGTTCACTTAAACTGGGGATGGACAAATATCTGCAGGTCACAAACACCCAGCTGAGTAATTATTTAGAGTGGTATAAGGGATATAACTATGGGTAATGGGATAAAAGAAGGAGAGGAAAATTTAGCATAGTTATCAGAAAATTCTCCCCGATACCGTGCTTAGTGCTGCAGAGGGAAATGTGTAGGTCCTTGATAAATCCAGAGGGGTGATTTATGGATTGATACACGAGATGATGGCCAAGTCCCCAAGGAGAAGCAGTGAATGGCTCATCTCATGAGACTCTGCAAACTCGGCTTTGAAAAGCAGGTAGACCACAGGACACGGAGCGCTGGGGCGAGAGACGAGCTGTTTCGCTGGCAGATACTGTTGGCATGCGACCAAATGACTCTAAACTGCCCGTGAACAAGTTCAGGCTGAGAACTGAGGAGCTGGTGCCTGATGGAGGGAGGCATGAGGCTCCGGGCTGGCCCTGCTGGAGCAGGTGAGGAAGCCAGTGGGTTTGGAGACGGAGCAGCTCGCGTGTGGGGCAGAATTGGCTGCTCGCAGGTGATGAATGTGGCAGCCTCCAGCCAGTCCTAAATTCCTGTGTGGCGTGCTCTGCGAGGCTAGGGCCATCCTTGTGTGTCCAGTATTACGCTGCTAATAATAATCAGAGCTCGGAGAGCAGCAATCTTCCTTGGCAAACATATCGACATTCCCCAGTGCACCTGGAGAGTTTCTTCTTACCTTACTGGATGATGCCTTGTAACACTAGGGCTTATATCTATATTTTTTGAAAATAAACCTCAAAAAATTGCTCATATTGATTTGAGGCATGGGCTGAGTTGCCTTTTTGGTCACTTCTACTGGGGCATTTGTTATCTTGGAGCTGCCTATGCAAGACAGGTACCACACTGAGATGGACTCTTCTGATCTGGTTCCCTTTTCTTCAAAAACTACAAGAAAAATTAAAACACGGTGTTTTCAGAAAGCTTTCGGTGCAGCTGAGTGGCGTTTCTGGAGGATCCTCCCTCCCCTGCATGTCACACACCTAGCGCAGGATGTGAGATTTCTCTCCTTGGGCTTTCTCCTTTCCTGACGGACAGTTGAAAGACGGCTTGAAAGGACACGGGGAGATCAAGGGTTGTGAGTGTGAGGAGCGAGGCCAGGGGCTGACGCGGTCCTTCTTGGTGTCATGTTCAGCTTATCTAACCTCAAGTACGTGCGAGCGATGGAGGGATGGAGCTGCTCACCGCCCCGTACCCCTGCTGGCACGGGAGGACAGGCAGCAGGGACAGGCTGCTGTCGGGGGGAAGCTGGGTGCGGAGCAAGGCCGTGCTCCTGGCTTTCCTGAGCTCCCTCCGGACAGGGGCATTGCCCACCTGCTCCCACCCGCTGCTTCGTGGCACTTCACTCCTTCCTGCTCCCCGGCTGTGTTTTACATCTCGCCCAGTTATGCCTGGCTTCCTTAATAGCGTCTCATGTGGGATTTCATCAAAGACTTTAGGACAATCCTAGTAAATTATATCTACTGATTTTCCCTTTATCCATTTTTTTGTTGATTCCATTAGAAGTCTTCTCCCAGAGCAGACATGCGTGCTTTGCCTTTCAGAAGCCCCCAGTTTGTTCCATTTCTATCTTAGCCACGTAATGTTTCAATTAATTTTTCTGGTATTGAATTATTGTTCTGAGTAGCCCTCAAAAGGGACGATCTGAGGAGCAATGCTGGCTTTCGTTGTGCCTAGGATCTGGATGTAGCAATCGTAGCTTCTGCTCTCGGTGCCCGAGAAGGGATGTTTTCGGTGGGGTATTTGCAGAAGTGGTGCACATGTTGAGACAACCTCCCTGCTTAGGGGAGCCGGGGGTCTCCTGGCAGTGAGGAGATGTGTCTAAAATGATCCAAAAAAGCCCAGGTTGTTGCCATGAAACATGAATGCAGGAGGATGCTCGTTCCCTGCGACAGTTTAGCTGGCTGAGCACTAAGTTCCTTCGGCTTCATCCTTGAAACCCCAAAAAGTGGGAGTTTGCGGCCAGGCTGGCTGCCGCGGTACAGAGCAGAGAGGAGGCAGCAAAACCAGCCCGCGAAGGGTTAATCATTTCCATTGCAATTGTGTCATCTCTTTGGGGACCTCTCGCTCATTTTGCGAGCGGCCGCTGAAAGCCGAGGCGCGGGGGCTCTTTCTTATTCAACCGCACGCAGCTTCAGAAGCACCGGACAGCCGCACAGCTGTGCTCAGCCGACTTGGCCTTGCAGATGGATGGAGAAAAGGATTTGTGTGCGTGCGTGTGCTTGCGTGTGCATGTGTGGCTGAAACCTAATTGTCTGCTGTCTAATCCGTCAGCCAGGGGGACAGCTTGCACAAGCCCCTTCCAGGCAGGCTGATAAATGCAGCGCTGCCAGGCCCCTCTGCGATGTCGTTTGGTTTAATTGGTATTGCTACGTGCATGGACTCCGCGCGCCTGCCTCCACGTGCGCAAGGGATGCCGCTCGTGGGGAAGCGTGTGGCCGGTGTCCCGGGGGACGGAGCAGTGCGTCCGGCCCGGCTCCTGCTGGGGTCCTGGGAAGCAGCGTTTGGCGAAGTGACGGCAGGGTGACCCAGTGCTGGGCTGGGTGAGGTTACGGGTGACTCTGTTGTGTGAAACCGGTGACAAGAGTAGCAGCACCGAGTAGTCTTGCTCTTACAGATTTTGCACCTTGCAGGAGTTCAGCACCTCCTGAGATGGGGCTGGAAATACAGCAGGCTGTTGGGATTTGGGGATCGCCCAGGGTGCAATGCAGGACGTGCTGAAATCAGCACTCTGGCTTGGAGACGTTGTCTATGATCTTCAGTGCAGCGTAAGGAGCTGTGTGGGGCTGTCCCCACCGCAGAGCCAGGCTCAGCGGGCAGCGATGCACCTCTTGAGCATCCTCCCAGCCCCGAGTACATGGCAGCTCAGGGACTTCCCCAGCCAGAGTGGCATTTTGTCTTTAATACCCCTCAATGGATTTCCCATGAATTTGTCTAGTTGATTTTTGTAAACACATAAGCTTTAATCATCCCCAGAGAGCTGTGGCAAGGACTTCCACTGCCTAACCACATACCACGTGAAGAACCATCTCCTCTTGTTTCTTTTGAACCTGCTGCTTCTAAATGTTATTGGATATCTCCTAATTCTTTTATTGGGAGATGCAATGAACAATCAATCTTGGTTCACCTTCTTGAGGCCACAAATGTGCCTCTCTGGCTGCTTGTTTTCCAGGCTGAGGTTTTCCTCCTATGGACTCATTGTTTCTGATCATCCTGCTCTGGACCTTTTTCCAGCTCTGCTGGTGACGTCGGGACTCTGCACGTGGTGACATCCTTATTTGTTATGTTACTTAAAGGTGATGTCATGATTACAGCAGATGGTATTTGCATCAGCATTGGTTGCTTAGTGCCTGTTAATGTCAGGAGATCACTGTGTCCTGCCCAGTTATGAGGACTTCTCATGAAGCCACTGATCCTCAGCGTAGGGATTTAAAATAATATTTTGCCTATGAGTTCCCTGGCTGAAAGGGAAGTGCCAAGCTGTTATTTTTCAGGAATCACTCTGCTTTGCAAGATATTCCTGGCTTAAATGAGCCATGTGTCTGTCATTTCATCCCCCAGGTGCAGTCACCTCCAGGCTGGTACCCACCAACTCTTCCATAATAAATGTGCATCAGGTTTCAGGGCAGCTGATTCAAGGGAATCACGTTTCCAGGCGAGGGATTATAGGACAGGAGACTCTGGCTACTTGCATGGCAATGCGACTGGGTGCCAAAATCTCCCTTGTGGCTGAAAAAGCACGCTGCGGTGCTTCTGTACCCCAAACCTTCAGGAAGGACGGACGCAGGCGGCAGCAGCAGCAGGGTCTGTGGTGGTGCTGCAGGGTTTGGGAGCAGGGGCACGGGGGCGAGCATCACAGCACGTGGTCACCCCGGGCCAGGCTGGGTCATGGCCTGGACACACACTCGCACCCTGTGCACCCCCTGTTCTCCACCTGGAGCGGTGGGAGCCCCTGCCTGCAGCTGCCCCGCGCCCCTCTCCCTGCCCTCCTGCTTCCCCATCCCTCTTCCTCCTCCCACCTCCATCTCCCTTCTCCCTTTGCCCTCTCTTTGCTTCTTTCTCTCCACACCTGCTCCTCTCCTTCCCTCCCCTTTTCTCTTTCCCTCTCCTCCTCCCCTTGCCTTTCTCTCCATCCTCTTATCTCATCCCCCTTGTTTTTCTCCTCTCTGCCTGTCCAGCTGATTTACATGCATGCTGCGTTGAAGCAGCTCAGCTGGATCTAATGCCTCCTGCCGCGAGGAGCAGAGCCGGCTCCGGCCTCGGTGCGGCACTTCCCTGGGTAGGGGAGGGAGCCACTCTGTGCGGCCCCACCGCCTTGGCCCACGCTTTGGCCCCTTTCAGCATTGCCATTTGCTCTTCATCCTTCCCTTCCACCCCATGTATCCGTTGCTTCATTCCTGCTTTCACCATCTCTCCCGCAAGATCCCTGACCCACGTGCCTGTGCTGCCCGCGTCTCCTCCATCCTCCCGTGCACCCACTGAGCAGCTTCCCCACGAGACCGCTGCTTCCCTTGGGTGGGTGCAACGGGAGGGACCAAAAGCCTGCAGCCAGCTGGAGAGCTTGGGGTGACTGGGGGCACAGCGCTTGTGCTAGCATTGACTTGGGGACCCGATGCTGAAAGCTCCCACGTGGAGCCTGGGGCAGTTTTCCTCCACCCTCGTGTCCACGTGCTGAGCAGGGATCAAAGTGCCCACGTTAATCACTGGCTTTAATCACTCCAGTTTCCATTCAGCTGATTTGCATTTCCGCAAGAGGAAGATGCCCTGATTAATATCCCCTCAGAAGAGCTTTATTGCAATGGCTCCTGCCTCTCTAATTGGAAAGTGGTCTTAACCTTTCATGCAAGTGCCTGGGACGTTCCCTGCCTGCCGGAAACCCTGGGAAGGGTTTTGCTTGTCCTGAGTTTCAGGGGAGTGGGAGGTTTGGAGGCTCAGACTCTGCCTCTCTGTCCAAAGAGGACGCTCCTGGGTGTCCCAGCCTCAGTGCCAGGAGAGTGCCCACCTCCAGCACAGCAGGTCATCTTGGCAGAAGCTGCCAGGGGACACAGAGCAGGGAGTTGTGCTGGGATGATCCAAAACCAGTGAGCGCCCAGCCAGCTCCGAGCGAGCAGCTTGCTGTTCCTGAGCTCACACCTATGTGCTAATTAACAACCCACGGAGGAGCGCGTTCCTGTGACGCTGACAGAGCTGTTCCCATTCTCCCGCGTGTGGCAGGGAGGCAGGATCCGACCCAGCAGCCAGGATCCTGCATCTCTTGCTCCCCAGGGAGTCCCAGGCCCACCACTAACCCACACTGGCAGCTTGAAAGCCTGCCTTGCACTTGGCTGCTTTCTGATCTTCAAAGGCTCTGGATGCCCAAGGAAATCGGACCTCGTGGCTTTTCTTCCAGTGCAGTCCCCAGATCCGGACTCTCGTGCAATTTATTATCCCTGCCGTGTGCCGCTGCCTCCCTGGCCGTGCGTGGGGAGGGGGCACTGCTCTGTGGCTCTTCCTCGGGTGCCCGTCACCGTGCAAAGCTGCTGCTCCCTGCATGGTCCCACGCAACCTGACGTGCTGAAGGAGAAGTGTCCACGTGGGCACGGCTGACTTTGTCCGGCTAAACCACCCTGCTGGTTTCCCAGCACCGCGTGGGGCTGTTTTAAGACCCCAGCTTCCCCCCCAGGTGCATTTACCTCCCCTTCTCTCTCTTTCTGAGGTTACAGAAGTGATTTTTTTATTATTCTTTTTTAATTTTGGTATTTAAGCTGGTTTAACGGCTGCAGCAGCGAATGTTCCTGATAAACAGCCTGGGAGATCCAGGGAATAATCTCTTTGCTTGGTGACGGCAGAGGCGCATATCGCAGCTGCTGGCAGCGCACAAAAAAGCTGGCCTCATCCACTGTGTGCTCCAGCAGCCCAGGGAGGGGAAAAATTGCCTCCATCCTTAATCACAGAATTTGAAATCCCAGCTAGTCTGCACCTTTTATTCCTCAGGTTCACGGGGCTGTTTTTAGTCTCTGAGAAAGCGTGGTAATTCCTACCCCCACGCAACCCTTTGCATACCCCCATTTGTGGGGCCATGGGGATGATTCTGGGGCTAGAGGGATTTTCTTTTTTGGGGGGGGTAAGTGATTTGCTGAGAGGTCTGCCCCAAACCTGCATGTGCACCAGCCACATCCCCTGTGCCTCGCAGCCTGCAGGGAGCTCTGTACAGAGCTTTGCCGTGTGGGTAGGGGAGAAATAGGCAGCTCTTGGGTTGAGAGCAGGAGCTGGAGAAGGGACCTGGAAGGTCTCCCTTCAGCAGGGACTCATCTGTGACCTCCTCACGGCACCTCTCTCTTTGGGGTCTTGGGGGAAGGCTGTAATTTTAATACAGGTCACAAAATGCTGTTGGCACAGGCTGTTGCATGCTCTGAAGGTTCATGTAGCACTGTGCTCGTAGGTGAACGTACGTGTGTTGAAATGCGTCCTTGTCAGAGCCCTCGTCCCAGAGCAATTCCCTGAGAGGTGTCAGGGAAATAAAGCAAAAAGGGTGGATGGAAAGATAGAAAAACATCGGCAAGAACCAGAGATGCTTTGTTCTTTCCTCAAATATACATCAATGAGAAAAATGTTCCAACTTGTCCCACTGTTATAGACCTGGTTCCTCCACTTGACCTGGTCTGCAACACAGGAATAATCAGCGAGGTTGGCCCAGACCTACATACGTCGTCCAGGGAAGGCGATAACGCTGGTGCTAGACTGCAAGATGCTGCGGCCACGCGGTTAGTGGCTGCGAGGAACCTCTGTCCAGAGGGCACGAGGCACGTGAAGCTGTGATACCTGTCAGCGGGTGGTGTTGGGGAGCGGTACGAGCCTCGACGTACCCTGATAGCCCCCCCTGTCACCGCAGCCCTGCGGTGACCCTCAAGTGCCAGCACGGCACCCTGAGTAGGGGCTGTCACTGCCGGCCGTGTGCTCAGCGTAATGGTGAAATACGACTGCCCGCCGTGGTAGAGGCTGGTGTTGGAGTCGCTGGAGACTCTAATGAGACAGATGAGGCAAAAGCAAAGTACGGCAGCAGGCTGTGGGAGCTTACTTGAATGCCGTGCTGTGCCCTTCTCGGGGGGAAGCTGAGGTTGTGAATGGTGGCAGGGGCACCGAGAGATGGTTGCAGGAGACGGCCATCTCACGTGGATGCGGTGGTGAGAGCAGCTGAGTCCTTTCCAGTGCCTTTTGCAAATACCCACTCCTGTGTGTCCCGGTGTGAGATATGAAGTAGATCCCCATATCACAGCGTCAGTCTTGAGTCTGACGAGGAGCTACTCTGTGGGTGCTGGAACCGTCCCCCCTTTGCTGCCCTGTCCTCTCCCTGCTGCCTCCAGGGCCTGGGATGCAGTCGGAGGAAGAGTTTTGCCCCCCGCATCCCGCGGATGCTGATGGAAACCCTGCTCTGACTGAAGCAGTGCTGCCATGGGCCAGGGCTGCCTTGGACCTTGGCACTTCATCAAACTTTCCACTGAGTTCAGAGCATCTGAGCTATTTCTGTTTAAAATAAATAAATAAATCCTGTTCTGGTTCAGAAGGAAGGAAAGGGGCTCCTGCTTCAGCCAGGTCTGTTCTTGAGCAGAGAGTGTTTAACATTTTGAAAAACAAACAAAAAACAAACAAAACCTGTTTCTGAGCAAAAACGCTCAGGCGTTGACTATCAACGTGAGCAGCATTGCTCAGGCAAATGGTGTTTACACCCTGAAGCCTTCAGACTTTCTAGATTTCACCTGCTTCTCTGCAGAAACCCCTTGAGAAAATGCTACCAAACAAGGCAATACTGGGGTGGATAAATTGCCTGGAACAAATGAGCTGGAATTCGTACAATCCCATTCTTCGTGTAAGAAAGGTGTCACTCCTTCAGCGGTCCCGGGGGGAAGCGCCCACCCCGGAGAGCATGGCCCCAGTCTGCCCACAGTCGCCGTCGCCTGCTGTGGACTGACCACCATGGCAGCAAACGCGCGGCGTGCACGGCTTGCGTGCGCGCGCGCTGCGGTGCTTTTTGCCATCCCTTCCCGGGTGTGCGCTGGGAATCGTAAACAGCAGCAAAGCAAGTTTTCTGCTTTTTTCCCTGGATGAAGGGAAGGGGGATTTTGCAAGCGGCAACCGGCTGCAGAAATGGGTGTCATGAGGGAGGACTGGGGCTGTGTTCTGCTGCTGCTCTGGGAGCCGATCCCACCGCCGGAGGCGTTTTGGGATGCATACCCTCCAGTCGTCATTACTCGTCCCTCTTGTGCTGTGGCTATTTCTGCCTCAACTTTCCAACAGGCTGCTTCCAACGCTTCCCAGTCTAAAACCATGCTAGTGTAGACAGTCAGTTTCATCCCCTTTCCATGTCTCATTTGCATATATTTGCATAGCACACAGGTTTCTGGGAGGGGAGGAGGAGCTGGAGAGGCACATCTTTTCTTCTTCTTTTTTTTTTTTTCCTCCCCTCTCAGCAGAATTCTATTTATTTATTTAAATCCAGTGCTGTTGCTAAGAGGGACTCACTCTCGCTGGGTCCCGCAGATGGGGCTGCAGGGGAAGGCAGCGACCGTTTGCCCATTTTTGGGTAACAAAGGGTGGACAAAGGCGTCGAGCAGGTGCACCCAGACCCCGTCCTGGCACCTTTGCAATTCCCTTGGCCTCGCTTCCAAAAGCTGCTGTGGGTCCCCCCCTACCACAGAGGCACCAGTGCCTCCTGCTGCAGCAAAGAGATCCCCCCAGAGCCAGCCCAGCGCCTCGCTGGGTTGGAGACCGGTGTATTTTGGGGGTGGTGATGGGCCGGGGGGATTTGGCTTCTCAGGTGTGTAGCTTTTCCAGTTTTCCAGCCAAATTGGAAATGCAAACTCTGGGCAGGTGGAGCTCCTGGGTTTTGGCAGTGAGTTTTCCCTTCCAGGGATGCTCTGGGTGTAGAACGCAAGCTGGGTGTAAACTTGCTGGAGTTGTCGCTTGCTATGGGCGACCGCCTGGGTCCTGGCGCTCTTCTGCCTTCCCACGGCGCCTTCTCCATCGGACTCTGCTTCTGGCTAAAAGCTTCTGGCTGGCCCAGGCAGGGGGTGATGGGGTCTTAACAGAAATTAAACCGAAGCAACCCCCAGCCTTGTGCCTCCGTCCCTCTGATGCCTGCAGGGCTGACTTGCATCGATCACTTGCCACCATCCGACCGTCCCTCGCGGGCAGTAACGCCGGTGGGGTAGAGCTAGTGGTACCTGTTGCGAAGAGCATCCAACCAACTCCTCGGAGTCGTTCTCCGTCTCGGCCCTGGGCAAGTCCCTTAATGCCTTGGCTGCAATATTTTTTGCTGTGAGAGGGATTAGGCTAAGGCTGCCCTACCAGGGTGGAAGGGCGAGCCAACAGGAGCGTGTCAGCGCTGGGGTGCTGCTCTACCACCCGCTGGGCTGTGCGCGCATGGGGGTTGCCTCACCTGGATTTATTCTTCCCCCAGGGCAAGATGAGGAGGAGAGACCAGCCGTGGGCATGGGTGGGGACGGCGACAGCGGCAGTGGGACCGAGGGCACGGGGAGGGGAGAGGGCCCCGGGCTCCAGCAGCCACCTAGAACGCCTCGCACCTGGCTGGATTTTAATTTTTTATGCTAACTCCTGTTTGCAACGAGCGCAGTGCTGCGGTTCCTGGTATTCAGGAGCGCGGAGGCGAGTGAGCGAGCTGCTGGCTGCGCTGAAAGCTGGCTCTAACCGAGCAAGGCGGGCAGCGGGCTGGCTGTAGCCAGCACGGCTCGGCACGGCACGGCCACGACAGGCTGCGCTGGCCCCGTGCACCGCCGCGGCCGGGCAGCGCGGGGCGGTGGCTCGGCCGTCGCCGGCTGCAGCCTGGGAAGGCAAGGTCTGGGCTGGCTTTGCAGCTCTGGGTGCCGGAGCCCATCTCCTGGAAGACATGCACTCGGGCTGCCCAAACCAGAGCAAACCTTGGGCTGTGTGCCACGGGGACCCCAGCCCGGTGAGCACGGGGACGGGGCAGGGGCTCCCGCGTGGACACAGACCGCTCTTTGCTCCCGTGCCCTCTTGCTCACGAAGCTTTCCCAGCCGTGCAGCTCGGAGGCTGTTTGTCTTCAGCTTGACCGTTCCTCCGCCTCCCCCGCCTGTCTCCTCCGCTTCCTCATTCTCGGTGTCGGGTTGAGCAAGAGCAGAACGGAGCCTCCTCGGGATAAGGGTGAGGCCGGGGGGGGGGGCCTTGAGGTCCAAGTTCCTTTTTCTTTTTTTTTTTTTTTTTCTTCTTTATTTTCCCTCCTTCTTCACTCTACGCACAAAGCCAGGCTATGATGAAACTCCATCTCTGCCTTGCTTGCAGCATTCATGCACGGCACATGCTGGAAATAATTGTCCTTGGTGGAGCTGTGCGAGCTGCAGAGTGATTTCTCCAAAAAGAGGAGGGAAGCAGTTTTATTTCTACGCTCTGTGTTTCAGTCTCACAGTGGTCCCCGGCTACAAGGTGGCTCGGAGGCAGGCATGAGCTCAGGCTGTCCGTGCCATGGGCCTGAACTGGAAGCTGCGTGACCGTGTTGCGTGGCACCAAGCCCGAGTTCACGTCTCCTGCCGTTCAGCAGTGCTTATTACATTGGGCTTGACGTGGCTTTGATCTGCTCGAGCTCAAGCGGAGCAAGCTGCAGCTGCCTGCAACGCACCGCGCAGCGCAGGCACCGGTACGGGTGTGCTGCAAACCCTCTGCAAAGTCCCTGTTGCTTTCTCCAAGCTTGGGGTCACATGCTGCAGGGGGAATCTCTGTAGGTGCCAAGTCGTGCCGATAAGGCAAATACGCTGGGTGCACCCCGCGTGCAGAGTGTTCCCCACAACCTGGCCTCTCCTTTATGTGCCTTGAACTAATGGCAGGTGATACAGCGAGTCCCGCTTTGCATTTTCTAGCTGTCCAAACGCGCAGGTGAACGCCTGCTGGGAATGCCCTGGCCTTGAGATTAGTTTGATGGGCAGAGGGGAGCGAGGTAAGCTGAAGGAGGAGGGTTGGCTCCGGGGCCAGGCGTTGGAGGTGCCTGGAACAAAGATTTCATCCGAGTGGCCTTAAGGAAAGGGCCCATCTTCAGCGCCGAAAGGCAGGGCCAGCGAAGGCCACCAGGACGTCTCTCTGAACGATTCCGGGTCCAACCGCGCTGTCGGGGTGGCCCCGAGCTGCTGCGTGGGGCTGCGTGCTCGGCACCCCCGGGTGCAGCTCCCTGCTCCCCCGGTTTGCTCCTCAGCCATGCCAAGTGCTCCTCCTCTTCTCTTTCCCCTCGTTCTCCAACTCACGCAGCAGTATTGCAGAGTTTGTCAGGCTTTTTCACAGTTGTGGAATCTCTCTCCACAAAAACATTTTGTTTTCTTCAAAATTCCTTTTTTTTTTTTTTTTCCCCTCTTTCCTCCAAATAGCCAGCCCATTCTTCTATGAATCTCCATAGATTTCAGCTCTCGGCCACCGGGGATCTCTGTTGTTGGCTGTCTCAGCTGGCTTTAGTTCTCTGCGGTTGGTCAAGGTCAGATGTGACTGTTTTCTGCTCCGACTGGAGACGAGCCCAAATACTTCTGCTGTGGAAACTCAGCGCTGGTGGCACAACCATCCACCAGCAGGTAAGCACCTGCTTACCGCTGCTCTTTTGGTTTCCACCAGCTTCTGTTTTCCAAGTGAGTGCCAATGGATGCGAGGAGGAAAAGTACGTGCAACCTCAACTTATTTCCTCCTCCCGGGTCAGAAGGATGCGATCTCACTTGTGTTCCTCGGGTCTGTGCAGAGAGGCTCCTGCATTATTTACCGTGTTGTGGAGACGGAGCCAGACCTGACCCTGGTCTCACTGGGCTGAAGCCGGCAGCGGTGGGGAGCTGGGCTTGGGTTTCTTGCCGGCCAGATCTCGTGGCCCAGCAGCAGTGTCTGGCCGTGCTGCCCCTCGGCGTGGTGCCGGTGGGGGGCTTTGGGCTCGGCTCAGCCCCACCGTAGCCCCCCCCAGCTGCACCCACCGCTGTGGTGCTGTGCTCGGGGCGTGCGAGCCGGGCTGACCGTCAGCTGGGGCCGGCCAGCCCTTCGCAGGCACGCGGCGGCAGAGCCAAATTCTTGACTTTTGGCCCCTCGGGGGCGGGGGGGGCACTTGGGAGGGCGTGGGGCGAGGAGGAGGAGGAAGAGGAAGAGGAGGGTTGCGCTGCATTCGAGCCCTGTTTCGTGTCCACCACCCCTTCGCCCACGGCAGCGGTGGGCACCCCAGCCCGGTGCTGTGCCCGTGGGCACCCGGCTTGGCCCCCTCCTTTTTCACCATCGGGGCTGGTGGGGGAGCGGGGGCACCCACG
>VXAL01008361.1:37944-49100 GCA_013399475.1 Chauna torquata | reverse complement strand
TTCTGTGATTCTGTGAAAATCTGAGGAGACCACTGGAAGAGACTTCAGCTGCGTACTGGATATCTCTGTAAACTCTGCCTACTTTGTAGCTCATTTCTTGTCTGCTTTTTTTCTGTCTTAGATCTTAGAACAAGACTAAACTTGCACTCAAAATTGTGAAATTTACTTAATAAATGAATGCAAAATCCTTGAAATTAAGATTTTTTTTTTTTACTGCATAACAGAATTATAAAAAGTGAGAAAGTTTTGTTGCCCCTTCTATTTAAGTGTATCTTTGTTAAAATAATGACATTAGATTATTTTAGTACTCTCTGAAGGATTGACTAATACAATGAAAATCTTTTGTATGAGGAATGAGTTCCTTACATGTGATTTTCTTACATGAGGAAGTAGAGTGAGTGAGTTAACCAGAATCTATATTTGCAGTTGTGTATCTGGTTATTTGTATTCAGAGGTTTGAAATTATTTAGCATATAGGATTGAAGAGAGTTCCAGAATTTCAAAGACTCTAGACTCACATTTATATTGTGAAAGCTGGAAAGCATATTTAAAGGGCTGGAAACTGGAACAATGACACTGCATTGTGCTCTGATTTGGCTTCAGGGAATTAAAAACCCAACCTTTCCTAAAGTGCTTAGACAGGAACTGTGGAGTTTTTATGGGCATCAGGGGGAAGACCTTCTATTACCTCCTCTAAACTGGAGTGTTTATTTTGCCTACACAAGACTAATACATTCCAAAGGGAATAATTATAATTAACCTGAACTTCAGTAACTGCAGATGTTTACTTCCAACTCTTTTACAGTTAATATTGCCCAAGTTTAAAGGGCATTCTCTATGTGAACATTTTTAATTAATAAAAATTTCTATATGTGCACGCACAGCCAGAAGCTTCCTCCTAAATTTAACAAAACTGTATTTTAAAAGAATAGTAAATATTGAATAAGATATTGTTTTGATTCTCCTGCAGGCTGATTGTGGCCTAAAATGTTACAATACTTCAGATATATTTGATAGCTTTTCTGGATTGAGCAGATAGTCTAAGTTTCCTGTGAACAGCTATTTTCCACCTATCCAGTCAGACAGCTAAAACCAAGTTAAAACACAAATTGATCTATTATTTATTGTATTTTAGTCATGGAAACAGAACTTACATCTCCTTATTTTTCCATCAGCTGCAGGTGCTGTCATGACTGTGACTTTTTTTTTGTAATTGTTTCTCTGAGGATGGGAAGGGAGGGATGCCATCCAAAGGGACCTGGACAAGCTTGAGAAGTGGGCCCACATGAACCTGATGAGGTTCAATAAGTCCAAGTGCAAGGTGCTGCACCTTAGTCAGGGTAATCCCAGACAGGAGTACAGACTGAGAGAAGAACTCATTGAGAGCAGCCTTGCGGAGAAGAAGTTGTGGATTCTGGTAGACGAGAAGCTTGACATGAGGCAGCAGTGTGTGCTGACAGCCCAGAAGGCCAACTGCATCCTGGGCTGCATCAACAGAGGTGTGAGCATCAGGCTGAGGGAGGTGATTGTCCTCCTCTGCTCTACCCTCGTGAGGCTCCACTTGGAGCACTGCATCCAGGTCTGGGGCCCCCAGTACAAGAAGGACCTGCTGGAGTGTGTCCAGAGGAGGGCTATGAAGATGCTCAGAGGGCTGGCGCACCTCTTGTATGAGGAAAGACTGAGAGAGCTGATGTTGTTCAGCCTGGAGAAAAGAAGACTCCGGGGAGACTTCATTGCAGCCTTTCAGTATTTGACGGGCGCTTATAACAAAGGCGGAGAGGGACTCTTTATATGGGCAGATGGTGATAGGACAAGGGGAATGTATTTAAACCAAAAGAGGGGAGATTTAGATTGGCTGCTAGGAAGAAATTCCTTACTCTGAGAGTGGTGAGGCACTGGAACAGGTTGCCCAGGGAAGTTGTGGATGCCCCATCCCTGGAGGTGTTCAAGACCATGTTGGATAGTGCCCCGGGCAACCTGATGTAGTGGGTGGCCTCCCTGCCCATGGCAAGGGGTTTGGAACTAGATGATCTTTAAGCTGTCTTCCAAATCAAGCCATTCTATGATTCTATGATATGATTCTATATATAGGAGAAAAGGCAGAACCTTTGGCAGCCAATTAATTGAACACGGAAGCAATTTTCACCTTTCTGGTAGGCAGAGTTGTGTTTCCTGAAATTTAGTTTGGGTGTGCATCTTTATGTACTAATAACTGTCTGAAAACAATTGGACCCTATACATTACAGGTACTACTGCTCCCTCCACTTATTTCTGGAGCCAGCATAAGTCTATAGTATGTAAGGTAGTAACTTAATACAAAGTTATCAGTCCACAAACTTTGGTCCTGGTGGACATCAGGTTGAACATGAGTCAGCAGTATGCCTTTGCCACAAGAAGTCTAATAGTTTCCTGGAATGCATTAGAAAAAATATTACCAGCAGGTCGAAGGAGGTGATCCTTCCCCTCTACTCAACACAGGTGAGGCCACACCTGGAGGACTGTGTCCAGTTCTTGGCCCCCCAGAACAAGAAAGAGATGGACAAACTGCAGAGAGTCCAAAGAAGGGCCACAAAGATGGTGAAGGAACAGGAGAATCTCACCTGTGATGAAAGACAGAGAGAGCTGGGACTGTTCAGCCTGGAGAAGAGAAGGCTCCTGGAGATCTGGAGATACCTGCAAGGAACATGCAAATAAGACCAAGAGTCAAGCTATTTTCAGTGGTTCCCCTTGACAGGACAAGATGCAAGGGGCACAAACAGAAACACAGGAGGTTCTGTCTGAACATCAGGAAACACTTTATTACTATGAGGGTGACTGAGCAATGGAATAGGTCGCCCAGACGCTCCACGCCCAGGTTGTGGAGTGTCCCTGCTTGGAGGTCTTCAAAAGCCACCTGGACATGGTCCTGGGCAACCTGCTCTAGGTGTCCCTGCTAGAGCATGGGGGGTTGGACCAGATGATCTCCAGAGGTCCCTTCGAACCTCAACTATTCTGTGATTCTGTGAAAGTGATTATGCAGGTGTTTTGGACATGATCTCATTACTGAAGTTATATGCACATTAAAGTTAATTTTGTTGCCTGAAATTCCAGACATAGCAGTATTATTGCCATTGTTATTGCTAAGTTAATATAAAAATAGATACCTCAGTCATCAAAATTTTAGTTAGATGGAATGTAGAATTCCTGAGAAGGGAAGAAAATTCATGAGTTTCTGTAGAATTATGTTATGATGATCTCATGTACTTAAAATTTTCTTTTACCTTGCAGTGTATGCTATAATTAGAAACTGAAGGTTTTTTTTTCCTTCTTGTGATCTTTAGTAGCTCTTCAAACAAAACGAATGAGTTCACCTAAGGACGCTTTGTAAGTGAATTGAATGCAAGACACTAATGCAAAGTTACATCTCAAGAGGAAGAAATGAAATACCATGTTATATCATTTCCTGATTTGTAGCTCATCAGGGAGGACAGAGATCTTTCACATGTCCACCCCAAAATTTATTTTTCAGAGAAGCTAGAAAAAAAACTAATATCTTGTGTGTCAAAGACAGGGATAATTTAAATCTATGTATTTTTCATGCTTTGCGCCACCCTCCTTTACTTTGCCAAATATTTAAATGAATCCTGAAAAACTCTTCTGATTACCATATCCTGATGACAAAATGCTGAGGACCTTTCTGATCATTAATGATCCTCACATTTCTAAAATCAACATTAGGCTGAATTCTCAGTAGATATAAATCAGTGTAGTTCTGTTGCTATAAAGGTGTTTTGTTGTTGTTTTTTGCTTTGTTTTTCTTCCCCTAGGTTGGCTGCTTGCTTTTGCTTTGTCCTAGTACTTTTTGTTAAAGAGTTAAAGAGTACGCTATATAATGAATTAAGGTCCTTTTCCTCCTACAATGCATCTCCCCCTCCAAGGGACACTTGACTATTGTACTTGAATGTTATGTTTTGCACCAAAATCAAGTCACTATATAATATCACGTTTTACAAATATTATTTAAAAACAACTAGTTTTTAAGGCTTTTTCTTTATTATTTCCATCACCTTTAGCATAACAAATCAGAAATGTGAAAAATCTTATTAAAAAAAAAAAAAAAAAAACTGAAAATGATAGATATTTTACCTGATGACTTTGCTGTTATATCAAAGGCCAGCAACAGGAAATCCAGAGAGTTTAGTACATTGCAGACCATAATATTTCTCTTGTTAAAGCAGCAGTTGTGTGTGTCTTGTTAATAACAAGAAGAAAGTTCTCTTGTAAACTGACCTGTCAAGCACTGAAGAAAAATGACATAGTACATTTTAAAAATCTGTATGCTTTCTTTCCAATTATATTCTAATGTGTCTTTTGACAAATAGTCAAGAAGGAAAGTTAGCAGAATTTTCTTTTACGGTCAGTTGTGCCAAGCAACAAGGGGCAGACATCTGAATGGGAGTCGTACAGTGTGGAAAGCGGGTAGCTGTGCATGATCTCATGGCAGAAAGCAAATGTAAATGGTGGCGATAGTCCCATTCTTGTTATCTTTCTGAGGTTCACAGAACTCTTGACTACTGGCAGGAAAGAATTTCAGAACTGACCAGAAAAGCAATTATTATTATTATGGTTTTTATAAAGAAAATATATGACCTGTCTGTAGAGAATTATTCTAGTTTTATGATTAGAGATTCAGTCCAAAAGAAGTCTGTGCATGCATTTTTAAGTATATATTTTGATAGTTCCAATAAAAATAATATCTAAGGTAAGTGGTTTTAAAATGCATGGAATTTGCATTAATTTCTTGTATTAAAGGATATATGTTTTGCCCAATTTGATCTGTTGTATCCTATGTGCTTAATGGCAAATCAGAACAGAAAGAAAATGGGAGAAGAAACATTTACATCTGACATAAGCATATCCATAAAGCACACTCTCCTTCAGCAGAGGTTAAATCTCTGGTTTATGAAACAGAAAACAATAAACCAGTCTAAAACTACCACTAAACAAGTTGGAAATTCCCTGGAAGTATCTCCTGAAGAAAAGGCCGTACTGTGGGGTAGCCTGGATAAGTGAAGATGAACATCTACACTGAAGCAATAAGAGTGTAGACTACATACCTACCTGTGGGAAGCATGAAAGCAAATTCAGCTATGTGAATTTTACATTCAATGTGCTACATTTTTAGTTGTTGTGGATGAAATTTTTACACAGGTCTGTTTTTGCAACAATTTAAGATTTATTAATACTTTTATGATAAATCACAAGTTAGATTGTATGATTTTTTTTCCTTAGCAGCCCTTAATCATCAGTTAATCTTTAGCCTATTTAACACAATGATTTCTAAAGGATTTACTACAATGGGAACAGCGACTTAGTTAAAGGTATGTAAATAGCAAGGTTCACGCAAGACTTACAGCAAGGAATTAAGGATTTCAAGGTATTAAGGATTTCTAAACTAAGTTGCACGCTCAAGAACTTTTCCCCCTTTAGGTGAATTACTCACCGTTCCCTGCATCGACTTATTCAGCCGTCATTCATTGAATCTCTAGAAGTCAGACCACTAGTGAATTACTCACTCTTCCCTACACTGGCATATTCAGTGGATGATCATTGAACCTCAGGGAGTCTCTGCCCTGAGAAGTGTCCCACCTCAGGGGGAGATCCTAGGGTGCCGCCAGCTGCAGTCCTGGAGAGCTCAAAGGGCTCTTCACTTAGGACTGGTATTTATAGGAACACGAGATGATAGGCTTTAGTATATTTCCTCCCTGACCACAATTCAGGTTACGTAATTCTGGTGTTTCCTACCAACCAGTACAATTCCAGTACCTTGCAGATAGCACAGTTCTGGTACATTCTGGGTCAGGTTATGATCCAGGTAGCAGGAGTTCCAGGTACAGTTAGCGAGTGAGTAATCGTCCCAACTCACTGCATTTATGACAATGGTAAGAATATAAAGTCATTTTATCCTGAGATTGCAGAGAGGCCAGGCGAGTGGGGACCACCACTTTAGTGACCTTCCCCCGTGTTAATAACAGCCTATGTTGTTTTTCCTCTTTTGGACTTAGCACCACTGAGATGCATTGCAATGACTCGAGCAGGGTAAGAAGCAAGCTGTCTGTTTAACCTCAGATTAAAGTTCAGTGACAGCTAAAACACTCACATTTAATATCTGTGCATCTGTTTAGATTTATAAAGTGCTTTTAGACACTTCCAATAGTATCTAAATGTGAGATAGCTTTTATTATTAAAAAAAAGGTTTCAAGTATAGATCATGAGTTCCTGCATAATGTTAAAAAATATCAGCCTGGCTGGATAAAAAAGTACATGATTTAGTGTGCTTGTTTTAGAAAGTGACTATTAGGGAGAAATAAAGGAGGAAAGCATGTCTTGTTCATCCAACAGTATTTTGTGTGTGTGCATTATGAGACTTTTTAAAAATAGGCAGTCCATCCCATTAGAGATTTCAATTTTCTCCTTCTAGAATGGAAGACTAATGGAATGGCAATGACTTCTAGTTGACCGTTTGCAATATCAGTAGAACACAATTCACTTGTAAGTCAGCTTGACTTGTGTGAAAATGTAAAAGTGCTGTCCCCTATATCTGAACATGCTTCTCTACCCCACAAGATAACAGCGCTCGAAAAGAAACTGTACGCATAGACGCCTCAGGGGTTACTTGAGAAAGGGCAAAGAAATTTATCAAAATTGAGAGAAAGTCCTCTGTACTTTCAAGAAAAGTGAAATCTTGCATGACAAATTGAATCTGTTTTGAGCAATGTAATTGAACAGGGCTGCTCAAGTGGAAATAAGCCTGCTCAAAGGGCATGTCATGCAGTGGGAAAGACTGACCTATACATACTGTGTTCAAGGTAAACATGCATGCCTGTACTTTTGAGTTGAGTGAGTTTGTAATTTTACTGGGGATATGATTAGAGTGAGAAAATGTGATCTTCAGGGGGAAAAAAAAAAAAACACAAAGAAACAAACAAGCATTTAACTGTTTTAAGGACTAGTTTAGAGGGCTGCACTGTCCAAAAAAAAAATAATAATCATGCAGTCATCTACATATTTATTTGGGGAAATAATGGATTCTTTCATTTATTTCTATGTAGTTTCATTAGGATTTTGATGATGTTTGTAATACTATGTACTAATAAACCTATAAACAGAAGTTGCACCTTTCAAGTCAATAGATTTTGCAAGGTTTTGATCCCATAATACCAATTGATGTAATCTCTCATTTCTCTAGACACAGTTACTTAAAGCATGGCAAATACCAGAAAGATTTTTTTTTTTTTCAGTCAGGACCAAAAAGTGCTGGTAAACAGATTTCTTAGTCAGACTTTTCTTGAACACAGCAGAGTTTGGATTCCTACCAAATGACCATAATTTGCTTTCTTTCCATTTATTCTAGCATGTCAGAGTTCCTGTAGGCAATGCCAAACAGTTTGTTCAGTGTTCTTCTCTGTGTTCCCCAGACTGAAAGTAATGATACCATTTTTTTTTTTCTTTTTCCTCTTCTGTCTGCCTTCCCCTTCCCCAGCCGCTATTACAGGTAATTTGTAGATCTCTGGTGTCTCCACAGCTGAGTAAGTTGACCTTTGATAGAAGCAGCATTAACTCCTGCACCTTTTATAATAATCCCATGTGTAATTTTCTGTCTCCCTTTCTTTTTTTAATGAATTANGAGGAGAGGAGAGGAGATCCTGCCACAGGACATAATACTTTGTCATGGATCATCAACTGGTTTAGAAATACTTGAATTCACAGCACAGGTTCAGGATTTAGACTGACAGCATAGTTAGAGTCTACAGATTTTCTTTTTTGTTTGTTTGTTTGTTTGTGGGACAGACTTTATGGAGGGAGAGGGATGGATGACTTTCTAAATTTTATACTATTTGCAGGCTACAGAAGAATGATGGAAGACAATAATCATGACTGCAGTTATGGAGTTTCAGCTTCAGGATGAACATTACACAATGCTTTTTAAGTAATGTCTTATATATTCTAATGCATAAATAGACAATTATAAAATATATGTCAGCTTATTCAAAGAAAAGTCTTAAAGCATAAAATGGGCATTTTTATTTACAGATATCAAAATATGCAGGGAAAGAAGTTTCACTTAAAAACAGCATAGTGCAAATAGGAACAGCTGCTGGCCCTCTCAGAACAGTCAATCACCTGCATGGTCACCACCAAGCAATATCATATATTGAAACAATAATTAAAAAGAAAACAAAAAAAAAAAAAAAGGAAAAAGATATCAAATCCATGACGTCAATGCCATGTAATTTTGGCAGCCCGTAACTCAGACCTATCATAACTCAAGAGGTAAGGGTCAGTCAATGCTACTTGATCTCCCACAAGACTAATATTTTGTTCTTGGCTAGAATGAAGCATAGTATTAGATGTCAAGGTTATGTGGATTCATATGTCTTGAGAAGTCTCCTACAATAGTCTTGTATTGTTAATGTTTAAGAAATACCTAGACTATCTATTATGTTAATAACTCCTAATAAGAAAAAGCTTTGCATAACAAGCCATTATATGGCCATGATCATCCAGCAGTGATAGTTTCTTCTTGACTTACTAGTCCTCACATGTCAAGCATCACAGTAATAGCTTTGTTTTGCATGGTTACACAGTGGGCTGAATATTGAACTAGCCTTGTGACCTTGCTCTGCAAAACTGCTTCTTGATGAAGCCATCACATTCTCTGACACTCCTATCTGCTGTTTACCTCCTGGGTTAGAGCCATGCAAGTATGCTGCAGTTTTCTTCTGCCCTGTAACCCTTTTTTTTTTTTTTTAAATCTAGAAATGAAGATAGTTAGGTGGTGGTATGTGGCTGAGTCTTCTCTTACACCTGCTGTGTAAGTTCATTATCTACTTGGGATGTGCATATGAACTTGGAAGATCCAAAGGGACTTTGGTGAGTTGAGGAGCATGGATTTATGTACTGCTCTCTCTGCTTCCATTACTTCCATTCTATTGGCAGAGATGCAAATTATAAAGAAAATTATAGATGTCAGAGAAGCACAGAATAACTAAAACAGTGTAGAATTTCTACTTTTTTGTTTTGTATTTGTTGTTGTTGTTGTTGTTTATTTGTTTTTGTCTGTACTTGCTTAATAAAGATATCTATTTAGGAAAGAATCATAAAATCATAGGGTGGTCAGGGTTGGGAGGGATCCTTAAAGATCATCTAGTTCCAATCTCCCTGACATGGGCTGGAACACTTTCCACTAGATCAGGTTGCCCAAAGTCCCATCCAACCTGGCCTTGGGAGACATTCTATAAAGAGTATTTATGGCCCTAGTTGAAAAACATATATTTCAGTAATAGGAGGTTGATGCTAGATAAAGTCAGAGTGGGGGGGGAAAAAAAAAGTGATCAAACTGGGATCCAAATTAATGACAGTGTCCAAAATAAGAATTCATTTATGGAAAAGGACTAAATTATTGCAACATTTATCCTTGTTAAATTACAATGATAATTTCATAACATAGCAGAACAATAAAGTTGTATTGTCACGAGAGGCTCACAAAAACTTTCAGATTCAAAATAAAGAATAGAAGGAAGGCCAGAATGCACAGACACTGCCTCTCCAGTGCCGGGTCTGCAGTTGAGAGTGAGCTGAAATCTAAGTTGAAATTGTCACAATAATGAAATAGCAGTTCTATAACCCTTAAGCAATCTGATGATCATCAGTATTTTTAGCTGAATAGAACTGATGTGAGCTTCCTGTTAGTGGTATAAAACTTGGAAAGTTGTAATCCTTATTCTGTATGTATTTTAAAGCTCTACTTGACACCCTTTGTTGGTAGTGGTAATAGATATCTGCAGATCAGCAGAAGTATGAAGCAGGCATGAATTTCTTGGAAGGCACAGAAGGCTCTGAAGTGGGCATCCTCCCTTCCCTACCTGTGCAGGCTAATGCAGCAGGCTGGAGGTACAGCTTAGCTGCATCACTACGGACTCACCCTAATGCACACAAGACTTAGCCTAATGAATCAGCTGTCTGGAGTTCTCAAATTAATTAATGGAAATATGTATTTATACATTTAATTCTGAAGGTTTTATTTTCAAGTAATTCAATTCCTTCTACCTCTGGTCAGTGGTGTGGGAGCAAAGAGGGAGGAGAAACCTGCCTCACGCTCTTTCTTCCAAGAAGGATCTGGGCCTAGTAAAGAGGATGCATGTACTGCTTACATCCCAAGGAAATTAGACTTACTAAAGTTCCTTCTAGCCCCCTCCCACTCCTGCCTTCAAATATCACACTAGTTTAAACTGTCTTCAGGAAAAAAAAAAAAATGGAAAAAGATAGCATTTCAACAACATTAAGTTCTTACTACTTATAAAATAAGTTGAAAATAAGTGGCTGTAAAGAATAGAGGAAAGAACTTTTAGCAATGTTCTGGCTCATAGAGATGGTGAAACAGCCCTGGTTAGAAACTCAGGAGAGCTATCAGAAATTCACAATTTACCAAGTAAGCCACAGTTAGAATTTCCAGCCAGATATAGGCAAATATTTAGAAACAAACCTGCAGAGGTACAGATTTCATGAATTGCACTGTTCACAGAATTTGTATCTTCGCTTTTTAGCTCATTTCCTCCTGTTTTTGTGTTCCATATTTTCTTTCTTATAGTAACCATTTTATTCTCCTACAGACTTTATTCTATTCCTCATTTCCCTCTTTGTCATGCTTCAGGGTCTTAAAACACTCTAAAGAAATACTAAAAATATTCCCGATTTTTACTGGTCCTGTTTAAAATTACCCACTGGGATTTTTCATATCTCCCCCTGGTAGAAAGCTTCACTCAAAACCTGTGTTTCAAGATATATACAGAAATACTTTTTACTTGTGGTGGTTTTACCCAGCTAAACAGGCGACCTCCACCACAACTGCTCGCTCACTCCCCCTCCTCAAAGAAACAGGGGGAGAAAATATGATGGACAAGGGCTTAAGGGTTGAGATAAGGACAAGCAGGTTACTCACTAATTATCGTCACGGGCAAAACAGACTTAACATAGGGAGATTAATACAATTTATTACTATAACTAGCGAACTAGAGCAGTGAGAAACTAAAAGCAAATTAAAAACACCTTCCCCCCATCCACCCTCTTCTACCTCCTCCTCCCAAGCGGCGCAGGGGAACGGGGAATGGGGGCTG
>VXAL01008361.1:11885-22849 GCA_013399475.1 Chauna torquata | reverse complement strand
CTCTTTTTTTTCTTTCTTTTTTTTTCTTTTTTTTTCTTTTTTTTTTGACAGCAACTATTTCTTTAATATTTGGGATATTAAGTCGGGTATACTTATTGTTCACAAATAATTTAATAAGAAGAAAAATATCAGCTTCAACGTCACAATAACCTTTTTTTCTTTGTTGTCTCTATTTACTATTATTATTTAAAGTTTGAAAACTCCCCTTAATTAAAGAATTTCTTTTAATGGATCCTTATTTTCAAAAGGTTTATGAGGAATGTTAAATTCTGTCATATCATTGACAATGTAATATCTTTTTTTTTTTTTTTTTGTAATTTGTTTTGCATTTGAATATATGTATTACTACAGAGACATTTTTAGGGCATCATTTCATAATTCTCTGCGAAAACTAATAAGTAAACTGTTAACTGTGCTTCTCCAGTGACTTCTAATAAAAGTCTATTTTTTCATTTTTCTGACTATAACAAACATAAGAAATTTCTGTGTTTTCTGTCATCCATACCAGTGTAGGTAGTTTGACAGGACATGGAAAGAAAAAACATGTACCATTTCTTATACATCCTCAGTATACAACATGGTTTGCAAACACAAGAAGTGGAATAATTAATCCTAAAGTGAACATGCAGTGAAGCTTAAAGGTCAGCCAACCTGATAGACATGTTTTGCAGCATAACAATTTTTGAAATCGTATTGAACTTCTGCAGGTTACACCCTGCTGAAAATGCCAAGCATCTGCTTGCTTTTGAGCTTCAGCATTAGCTTTTGAAGTTACACAGATTAAGATCAGTCTTGCATGGAAAGGAGCAGTAAAGTATAATTTTGTGGAAAAAAAAATCTGAATTTTTAAGTTCTCCTTGTTGTAGAGCACTTGATCATTTATTCCACTGCTAATAGTAAATTAAGTCTTTAAATGTCAGACCGATGTTCTGCATCTTTCTCAGATCAGCACCAAGGAAAACCTCTTGCTACTCCTAGTCTAATATTCATCCACTAGGCAGAAGACTTGTAGGGAGTTAAGAAACACAGTTTTCCTTTCTGCTGGTCTGGAAAAGATGCTAAGCAGTGCTCTGGCAGGCCTTATTCCTCACAGGTACGTTGCACCCCTACTGCTTTCACTGCCTTTATAGTTTCGTCAAAACCAGTATCCAAAACTGATTTAGCCACAAAGTCTAAAACACTTGCAAAGGAGAAATAATTTAACCAGGTTAGAAATTAAGTGCATTAGCTAGACAAAGCAGAGTTGTTTGAAAGTCTGCAAATAAACAATTTCTTTGTTTTCACTGCCGTTAATATAGTACACTTTACGAACACTAAATTCCCTAGGGAAAAAAAAAAAAAAAAAAAAGAGAGAGAGAGAGAGAGAGAAAAGCGAGCATTCTCATAATGACAACTGTCATTTGAAAATACTTACACTATAAAATATTAATGCTTCAAGATTACAAGATGTGCAACTACACACAAAAAAAATCAGACAAAATTAAAGCAAATTAAAGCATTACAGCAAGGGTTCTTTTTTTTTTTTTGCTCTAAACAGCAAAACCTCCTGAGGAAATACGACAGTTTTGACAGAATAAATTTTGTAAATACAGGTAGTAATTTTGATAAAACTACAGAGCATTTTAGTTTTATTCCTAGCAAATAAAAATATGTGAACTTTTAGTTTCAAGATATAACTTTGTTTGTATAACTTATTTCTTGTTAAATAAAATTAACCCAGGAAACATATATTTTGATATCATCAAAATAGAATGGCATTTCTTTAGAATTTTTTTTAGTTGTTGAAAACATATTTATTTAGAGATTTTGTAGGTCTTCTTTGTTTTTTGGGGGGGCAAGACCTGTTTACTAAGACACCAAAATTACAACACTCAAGTACTGAATTTCAACGTGTCCAAATATTATCCTACAGAGTGCCAAAGCTGAAGCCAAAGATTCTTACTTGTGCCACCAAAGGAACTCTTGTTCAGTCTTTAGTAAACCCACCATTACAAACACTACTTACATTAAGTTATAAAATACATTAAGAGGTTTAGTTCATCCCTTTCACTTGAGTCACCCCATTTTTTACATGAATTGTTTACACTGATTTTTACTCACTCTTTAGGGCTGCAATTGTTCTGCTATTACTTCAGCTTATTTGGGGATTTCTATGGCCTAATGCAGTTCAAATGAATATCCAGTGGAATAATCTTGTATTTTAATTGTATTCATCAATGCAGTGAGTCAGTGTTCTTATAAACCTAATCAGTTCACCCTTCTTGCCTGCAATCGGGTCCATCACTGCGGTTTTCCTCCCACCACAAAGGACTTCATCCCAATCAATCAGACAACTTCAGCTTTTCCTCACTCCATTTTGACCTTCTGCTGAAAGCCACCTACATTACGTTGTAAGATTAATTGCCACAAATGGCTACATTACTTCAACTCATTTCTATTGATCTTGAACCTATTTTTACGATAATACATTTACTCAGCCTCCTTAATGTTATAAGTTTGTTAAGTTGTATGGTTGCAACATGTGTATTTCAGAAACACTCACTGCTTTTGTGTACTAAAGGTTAAATAAGACTCATTTCTCCTCTACAGATGACAACACTTCTAATCATTACTTTCTCATTCACTATAATGCTTTACCAAATCTTCTATTGCAACAGCAGTTAAGATTTACATTTCTGTATCTGCTATTTGTCAGAAGGATGGTTCAGTTTTTCTCATTCACTGAGCACATTACTAAATGGAAAAGGACGTTCTTGGAAGTTACAACTGCAGTGACCACCTCACTAGCTGATATTATTATTAGAAGACATATTTATTGTGCTGACTTTTATACTACTGTGAAATTATGATGAATGTCACATGTTACTTCATACAGCATCACACTCATAACAGAAATAAGAACATCTGAGGAAAATCTGTAACAACAACTAAAATTCTATCAGAAAGTAACACATTTTCTTTCCTTTCTGTGGGTTCATCAAAAATGGATGGATGGGAAATAATAAATAAATAAATAAATAGAAAAATGAGTAGGGGTTTCTTGAAAGTTTAGTGGAAGATATGCTTTCTGGATGCAACTGATAAATGCAACTATACACTTTAAAAGGCATGGCTCACATCTCAATTTGACTTTTACTGCACTTTGTTTGCTCTGTAGTTGTGCTGTCATGGATAGTCAAGGTGCTGTCAAGACAGGAGATCTTAGTGTACTGTTTGGATCTGTCGCTCACACCTGGGGCTTCTCTGACACTCCATCCATTTTTTGTGTGCCTCTCCAAATAACTGGTAACTACCTCGCTTCTCACTTTTGCCTGTGACCTATGAAAACTGTATGATCTCTTGAATAAGTCCTGTTTCTCTCTGAACATTGTACTGATTTCCTCAATATGGCCCCAAAATATAGGCAGACTTTCTGAAGTTACAATTAACAGAGCCATATAGCTCTGTTGGTACAATAGATAAACTAATTATTAAATTGTAATGTAATAATGTAAGACATAAGATCAGAAAGTCATAATTGAATTTTATAAAACCTTACTGCATTTATCTTGACTTTATACTTCTGGGGAGCAGCACCATTTTGAAAATTTACATTAATTCACACACGAGACAAGGAGTAAAAGTGAAGTACTCCCAGTTGACATACTCTTTGAGAAGGATAAATTTTTAAAGAGGAAAAAAATACTTTAGGAAGTGTGAATATTATACTGATTCTAAAATGTAAATTAGTAAAACCATTACTCTGTACTCACAGAACAAATCGATATTGTATTGCTGTGACTCATCTGGCCATGTTTCAGTAAAAGTATCCATATCTAAAGGTTTTTTTGTTGTTGTTGTTAGGTTCTTAATGCAGAAATGGGCTGGAAAACCTAGGTCAGTCTCTCCATACCATGTTTGGAAAACATAATCTGATTTATAGCCATTGACTCTCTTGATGTTTGTGCAATTGCTCCCTGGAACATAAAAATATATGTGCAATCATGGTACAGTTAAAACTTAGACATCTCCACATGCACCAGGCAAGCACACTGCAAGCATACAAGCATACGATGGAAAATGTCTGTGTATCTCCGGTCCAGAAGGATGAAGGAGGTGCAGCTTGAGATCCTTAAATCCTCCGGAGAGTTTTCACATACCTCACCTTGGCAGAAGACCAAGTGTCATTTACTGAGACTTCTCATAACTGTATGTAGACAAATAATCAGATAAATGTTCTTTATCCTGCCATAAGCTCTTGGTGTATCTGATTCCCATATAAGTAATATTTTCACCTAGCTTGTAAAGGTGTTATTTTTAGGAGTATCTTTCCATCATTGCAGGTTCAAAGCCCACTCATGCAACCTTGCTGAGATTGCAGTTTTGCTAAAAGACAGAAAGTCTCAGACCACACAATACACCCTCCCTGTGGCAACCACTGCAAGGGATCACCAAACCATTGCTTACTCTGTGCTTAACCATGCCATCACGTCCCATCATTTTTTAACTCTCAGTTCTTACCTAAGGTACAGGGAGGATTTGAAGCTTTCTGGCTGATTCTTGCCTTCTCAGATCCTGATGCTTTACCTGATACAGTGTCATGTTAATTTATTTTTGCCTTTTTATAATTTTTATATCCTTTGCAAAATAGCCATAAGTGCGCACACGTGCTATCAGCAATACATGACTTTTCCTCCAGTGTAACTTTCTACAGTACTTTACAGGATGGATATAGAGGATGATTTATTGACTGTCAAACACTGCTTATATAATTAACATTCTCCTAATTAAAGATGTCATTCTTGCATTTTTGATGAAATAATAATGCATAATAATAACAATAACTTGGGTACATTATAATGAAAATCTCATTAAAAATCTAATAATTTATACAGAAATAAAATGAAGAAAAATAATATCAGTCATGTCAATAGATTGTGTCTTTCCCTTTTGTGCAGCCACCTGTTACATCACTATTCCAGCGCATAGGAAGATTATGTTTTATTTCCAAGCTGGATGGAACATCATCTTCATTTTGGAATCAGGAATGTAAAGTTCCAAAGTAATGTTATTCTAATTGTGAGCATTTAATTATATATCTTGAGTATTTGACATTATTTACAGAAAACTCCACTGTGTGCCATATTCAGCCATACATGGTTTTATAGGTGGCTTCAGAACAGTAATGAGAAAAAAATAAGGTAAAATGAAAAGGAAATTGTTATTATATCATGCCATATGACCCTTGCTTAAGGAAGAAGAGTTTCTTACTACAGTTTTAATTCAAAATGAACTGTTCCTTTGCTAACAGAACAAAAACAACATTTAGAAGAATATGCATCCTCCGAAAATTCGGGTGGGTCACTTACGTCTTGGGCATCCATTAATAATTACATTGGTAAGAGAGTGACTATTAATGGACTTCAGATGCTCAAACAGGACAAACTGCAAACATCTGAGGCATGCCTGAACTTCTCAGAAGGAGAGGAAATATTGCTCTGAAACTGAATTATTTAAGGTTAAAGTAGCAGTGAAGAATAATATGCATATAAAACCTAGGACAGAGTTCTACCTTTTCAGTAGTCTCCACACCACACAGACCTGTTTAATTTTTTCCTGTTTGATCTTCTGCTTATTTCTTTTTCACCTGGGCACTGAAGGAAAGATGTTTTTTTGAAAGTTTTGATGGTAATGTTGCCAATATTATTTGCAATTCAGCCAAAGTAACATCTGTAAGAAAAAAGGTAAGAACAGAGAAGGAATGCCATTTTATGAAAGGAAACACCAGTGATACTTGGACAACATGGGCTAATTCAGAAAAAAAAAAAAGAAGAAAAAAAAAAAGAGAGAAAAAGTAAAACTAAGCCACATTTTACATTTTTTCCCCATTTTCTGTATACTGCCTACCACAATAAAGGGAAAGTTAGCTCTGAGTCAGTGGACTTTGAGTATAATGGTTTAAACTTCAGGCATCTCTCATGTACAGATATTGCAAATCTTTTGCAATAAAGCAGTCTTTAATTCAGTCTCCAGAGTAAAAGATGAGTGAGTTTTTGTAATGTGATGGTTATGATAGTATAAAACCTTATTGCATATTATGTTCATTTTGCATCTACTTGAGGTCAGCCTAATACTCCCCAGCTGGAAAAAAATTACTTCCTACTGTTTCCTCATTAAGAAGAAAGCCATCCATATTACTATCTTAACATAAACGCACACCTACTGATTGCATGAAAAGCATATAAGAACATATATCACCCCTCTGCAGGTTGATATCTTCCTTCTATGAGACTTTCCACCTCCTTAATAGCAGAAAGACTGGAGATGAGATTGCCCTTCTATGCCCTTGATAGTCTTGCCCTAGTGCCCTCGTGTCTTGGCTTGCTTCTTCAGTCTCCCCAGCCTCTGCAGAGCTCTCCTGCTGGTGGCTGAAGCACCTGTGTTGCACGCTGACAGACAGCATCAGGCCAGCCTTTTTTTCCCAAATCTCCTTTTTTTTTTTTTCTGAAATTGGAACTGAACACTACAAGCCACCTTATCCTGCAGCCCAGCTCTCCTTTCCTTTGTCAGTCCAGTGCTGGACACCTCAGAAGGGTTAGTTCCAGGCTTGTAATGGTTTGTGCTCAGGGTCCTGAATGTGGATATAAAAAGAAATATTTCTGTCTACACTACTTCCAAGAAAATGTCTGGCATATAAGAAATGTCTTAATCTTCTACCTGTAATACGAATGAAGGTTAATTATTTCAGTTTCCTCTTATAGATCTCTGTTACAATCAGTCTGACTGAAAGTTGGAAAAGACAAGCATTTAAATAAGCAAACTTCTCTGTTTTTGTTTTTCTACAATTTATATAATAGGTAAATCATTTAAAAGAAAGACTAAAGTTTGTGGTTTTTTTTTCTTAAATGGATAAGATTTATTTCCATCTCCACCAATATTCCTTTCTTTCCTTCTCCTGTTGCTTGAGTTTCTAGACTTATACTTGTAATCTAACCATTTAATCATTTAAATTCAATAAGGTTAATAGTATATATCATTTAAAACTTCCTGCAATATTTACATTTTTTTCTTATATATATGGTATGTATAATTTCAGCCATGTTTAAGAAAATACTCTTCACACCACTAATATCACTTTGCCAAGTATTCAGCCTGATTTTTCTTTTCAATGCTTAGAATAGCATCTATACATATAAGGTTGTCTTAACATTTACTGTGTATAGAATGTCAGACATAGAAAGTAAAATATTTAATAAAATGAATTATATTTTTGGGAAGAAAAGTTCAAACGTATATTTAAAAAATAATAATAAGCTAAAATTTTCTTTCAGCCCAATTAAAACCTGTTAGTTGTGAGGTACCAAAATCCAGGGCTTCATAACCAGTGTTTGGTGGATCAATCATACATTAACATAAGGCCATACAGAATTGGTTTTGTTGGTTGACAAACTCTTTTGCTTTGGAAAATTTTGTAGTTCTGCCAGACATAACTCATTTTCCTGACATATCCTCCTTCTTCTGATGAGTTTCCTGATGGGATCCAGGAGGGTTTGGAGACATGGCTATATTTTTTTATTCTTTTGTGTTGAGCTTTCAAATGGGTAGGTCTTGTAAGGTGGTCTGTTAAAGTATGATGAAGTCTTTTCTACAGATTCCCAGTGTCAGTTAGGCCTTTTTTTTTTTTTTTTTTGTGAATTTTAAAAAGCAAAAAGGGAAAACTGACAAGGTAAAGATAGTTAGTGTGAATTTGGGATGATAAGGAAAAGATAGATATCAATGCAGTTTATCTTTAAGCTATAGTTCTAAGCCCGTGGTAGTGGTTGAAGACTATTTCAGTCAAATAACTCGATGTAATAAAGTTTAAAACATCAAAAGAATGGTTTCATATCTCATATGAGATATTTACTAGCTGAGCCCTTTGACAAAGCAACACAATGTAGAACATTAGCTGGTTTTGGTGACAAGGTACACTATAATATCTGCCAGTTTTATCTCTGCCTTTGCACTAACTAGAGCTAATATATGAAAACCGAAACAAAAAGAACATCTTAGGGGTTTAAATGAACAGCAGAAGCTGTGCTGATGGACTGATCAGAGCAATATGATCTTCTACTACAAACTTGTAGTAACAGATTTTACTGCACTCCTGCCTGTTTGAGGTAGCTTAGGAGTACCCACAAACTTATTTTCTCCTTCTAACTGAGGAAAATGTTAAAAAAAGAATCTATGCATGCCAAAACCAGTAGCAGCAACATTCTCAAATGTTCTTATCCTTTCTTATTATTATTTATTTGTTTTGTTTTGTTTTTGTTTTTATCTCTAACTTTTTTATTACCTTCTTAGTGTGTGTGCTCTTAGCCATGATCTGCATGGACATGTGACATTACTTTTTTCACTACATATATCCTAAATAATAACACCCTGTGAGAATGATCAGTTAAAAACAACAACAACAACAACAAAAAACAGTATATTTGGTATGAGTAGTGTTAGGATTTCTTGTTTGATTGTTGACATTTTAGACGTTTCATAACTACATGAAACGTGATGTTGCAGAAATATCCATCCCAAAAAAGACAAAGGAATTCCATGTTTTTGTTGGGTGTAAGGCAGGCTGCAGGGTAATATGTTAATATTTTTCCTGTTTGCCTTACAACTGGTAATATATAGAGAAAAAGCACACTTTTTTTTTTTTTTCTCTTTACTTTTGCGTAAGAGTTTGTTTGCTTTTCAGTGGCTAAAATTTACCTAATGCATTATGTTAAGAAATGCAATAAATTGCTTTCTTCAGCAGAGTATGCTCTATGAAGATCTGGATTAGAGGGGGCATTTTTGAATGCCCCCATTACTGTGCTTAGTTAGAAATGTATGTGCTGAAGTGAAGTGCTGGAGAAATATCTTTGATCAGAATATGTAGTTCTGATGTCAGATAGTAAAAATGATGTTGACCATAAAGATTAAGTAAGGAGGACTTCCACTCCCAAGTATCACAGTAAAAACTTTCTTGTAGATATGAATCACTTATGGAATCAGTAAGAAATCATAAATATTTTTTTTATTGTGGTTTACAGAGTACTTGAGAAGATTCTGTATGTACGTAAAACAGAATATGGGAACTCCATTGGAAAGATGGCTGTGAACTTATTTTATGCAAATGGATGTAAGCAGAAAGCATTTGAATTTATTCCAAACTGGAACTTAGTAGGACTTTCTGTGTATTGTTATTACCTGGTAAGATTTATTCATCCTTCACCGAAAGGAGCAAGCCAAATGTTGAACAAAAAACAGATCAAGTGAAATATCGGTGTGGTTCCTGAAGAGCCTAGCTGAAACTATGAAAAAATCTACTATGAAACTATTTGTGTATCTTCATGTAAAACACCAAGTTGTACCAGATGGCATCCAGAGGTCCCTTCCAAACTCAACCATTCTATAATTCGATGAGTTTCAAGAGTTTACTGCACATCATTGTCAGGAGAGTAACAGCCCAGTTTTATTTAGTCTTACAAAGGCATTTCATACTTGCATTATTAGTCAGCACTAATCTCATCAGTCCTGCTCTTTTGTATCATTCTAGGTTAACAAAAAAACATGCTAACATTTTTTTTTTTTTTTTCCTAAGACTAAAAAAGGTATTGACTAGTAGGAGAGAGAAGTTTATTTAGTGAAATGCCTGGAGAATAAAGGTTAAGGAGCAAATACATGTCTGTTTTAACAGAAACTACAAATTGATCCTTGTTGAGCATAGTACGCTCAAATTTATGTCACCAAAATGACACCAGTGCCTACACTAATGAAAAGGGAAGCAACATGCCTCTTTTGTCATGTTATGTAGAAAAACCTAAGTTATTGATATTTAATACAAGAATACTGACAAGTTATTTAATATTTCTATGATGTGTTGGGTGCGTCTGTATTTGAAGAAACATGCATGGAGATATTATGAAAAAGAATACTAATTTTGTTCAATAATAAAATTGATAAAATAGCAACTTGTATCAAACTTATCAAACAAACATGTCAATGAAATGATCAAATGAGCAGATGACAAGTAATCATTTGTTTTGAACTGAAGTTTCTTCAGTGTAAATTCTGAAAGGAAAAACCTCCTCATTTGTTCTAAATCCAAACTTATATGAACAGCAGTTGACTCAGTGAATCCATTGACCATATATTAGACTTGTACTGGCTTGAATGTTCCTTGTAGCTGTATAACTCCTTGATTTTACAAGGCATTGACATTTCCTGCTGTAAATTACAGGTAAGATACAGATAATTCCTGGTTATCTGGAGAGGTCCCAGAGGATTGGAGGCTTGCCAATGTGACTCCCATCTACAAAAAAGGCCACAAGGAGGACCTGGGGAACTACAGGCCTGTCAGCCTGACCTCGGTTCCAAGGAAAGTTATGGAGCAAATCATCTTGGATGAGATCACACGGCACTTGTGTGGCATCCAGGGGATTAGGCCCAGCCAGGACGGGTTCACGAAAGGCAGGTCGTGCATGTCCAACCTCATCTCCTTCTATGATAGTGTGGTCAGACTGGTAGATGAGGGAAGGGCTGTTGATGTGGTCTACTTAGATTTCAGTAAAGCCTTTGACATGGTCTCCCACAGCATTCTCCTGGGGAAACTGTCTGCCCGTGGCCTAGATAGGTATACTCTTCTCTGGGTAAAGAACTAGCTGGAGGGCCATGTCCAGTGGGTTGTTGTTAATGGAGTTAAGTCCGCTGGTGTCCCGTTACAAGTGGTGTCCCCCAGGGGTTGGTACTGGGGCCTATCTTTATTGATGACCTAGATGAGGGGATTGAGTGCACCCTCAGTAAGTTTGCAGACGACACCAAGTTGGGAGGTAGTGTCGATCTGCCTGAGGGTCGGATGGCCCTTCAGAGGGATCTGGATAGGCTGGACTGCTGGGCTGAGGTGAACGGGATGAGGTTTAACAAGGCCAAGTGCCGGGTCCTGCACTTTGGCCACAATAACCCCA
>VXAL01008359.1:0-32237 GCA_013399475.1 Chauna torquata | reverse complement strand
TCGGATGGAGCTGGGTATTGAAATCAGATTAAGGCTCCTTGGCAGCTCCTGCAGAATCACGAGAGCGAGCCGTGCTGGCTATAGGGCTTGCATGCTTTTCCATTTTGGGGGGTGGAAGAGAGGCACTATACAATAAGCCGGGCGGTAGCGAGAGCCGTGACTGATCTGGAGCACAACCGCCTATTTCGCAGTCAGATTGATGAGGCTGGTGCAAGTGGGAAGAGTTTTCTGTAGTTATATATCATCCCTCCAGCCCTTCACTTTCATAACCACAGATTACAAAATAGCTTCGATTGTGAAGCTAGCACATTCATCCCAACACTCGCTCTCTCACCAGTTTAGCTTTGGGATTGCAAACAGCAAGAGTATGTGTGTCATGTGGGGGGGGGGGAATGGGGACTAATCCCGCTGTTTGGGTTCAAAACAAATAAGATCTCAAGACTTGGTAAATCAGATTTGCCCCCGGTGCGTGTGCCAGACAGAACCAGGCAGGTCTTGCCACCAGCTAGATTGATGTAGTCCCGGCGCCTCTCCTTGCATGCACCAGCTCTAGAGCGCTCCAGCCTGGCACAGGACACGGGCAGTTTGCTGGGGGCAGAGCGGCGGGTGGCGACTTCGGCTGTTAACTAAGAGCTGATGACAGGCTGATTACAGAAGAAGGGTCAGGAAGGGTGAGAAGTGGGCCGAGAAGATTTTGTAAGCAGTTTGTGTTTTCTGATTTGGATGGATTTATTATTGCTGGGGGAAAGGCTGGCCAGAGAAAGGAGGCTGGTTTTGTGGGATGTCATCCCTGCGAAGGATTTCAGAAACGCTGCAGCTCCCACCATCCCAATTACTTTCTAGGCAGGTGAAAGTTCCTGGCTCTGCTTCCCAGCAATAACCTGCCTGTTCTCTGCGTCTTTAACGTGAAGTGAGAAGCTCGTGTGATTGCAGCACACATCTGAAGGGTTGTTTTGTTTTGCTTTTTTTTGGTCAGCATTTGACGTTTCAATCTAGGAATCTTATTCCAAAAGGAGACTGTTCAGGGAAAAAAGAAATCTTGACAAGTGTCATCCTCCTCTGGTGCAAAACCACCATGTTGTGAATGTCCCCTGCAAAATTTGGGACTGTGAAATGGCCTGTGATGAAATAAGATTATTTTTGTGGCACCTCGTGAATAACGCTTGCTGTGCTTGTCCCCTCTTTTTCTCTCCCTCTCCCATACACACACCATGTTGGAGGGAGCACTGTACGTACGCACATAGGGTTAGTGCTAGTCTGATGTCTGCTGGGTATATAATGTTACAAGCAGCAAATAGATCTGTGCAGACTGCTGCAGGTTCCCTCAGAAGTGGTATGCAGCCTGTGTTTGTTCTACGGCGCAGCGGCTGCTTTAGATAATTGCATTTCCTCTCTGTCCCCCATGTGCGCAAAAGGGTTAAAGGCTGGTGTGAAAACAGAGGAAAAGCGAGGGAAAAAAAAAGCCCCCCTGGCTATGATTTGCATGCATTTGCTTAGGAAAGGACTGAAGTTGTAAGTGTGTGTTGTGCTTGTACCTTAACCTCTGACGAAACTGCAGTGAAGGCTCCAGCCCTGGTGCTGTCACATGCTTTCTTCAGAACTATAAACGGGAGGCGGGTCCCAAGCTCGCCTCTGACGTTTCTCCCCATTACTACTGTACTAGCCTCTGCTTACAACTGGGTTGCTGACTTCTCAATGAAGCCCGAAAGCTGCTTCTGCAAAGTCCCCGTGTTCCAGCACAGGATCAGATTATCCTAACAGGCTACAATGTCAGGAGGCCATGAGATCATGAATATTACCCGTTTCCTCTGTGGAAATCTTGAGGAACTCTGGCTCTTCCCCCACTGGCTCTCCTCCTCCTCTCCCCCGCGCTCCTTTTGCAGTAGGATTTGGGCAAGGCGCAGTTCGGCCCGTGTGGGTGCCAGGTGGTCCCTTCCTCTCTGGCGGAGGAACCCTCAGGAGGACTCTCGGGGTGATGCACGGTGAAGGTTTAACGTGGGTATTTGCATCAGTCCCTTAATTATATGGGCTTGTGCTGAGGATGCCTGCTAACCTCTATTTACATATTGAGGACAGCAATGATTCACGTGGTACCTGCATTGCTACAGAAGGAAAATCAGGGTTTCTCACTCGATACATGCCTTTCCTCTCCCACCCCTTTTCCTTTTTAACAACAACAAAAAAGTGATTTTGTTTTGCGGCAACTCAAAACGTGTCATTTCTGGGCCCGTTTAATCCATTTTGTGCAACTCCACCACTCAGAGGTGCACAGCTGGCCGGAGCGGGGTTGTCTGGTGGCGCTGGGCGCTGGAAGGTGCCAGCCACGCAGCTCTGCGGGGAGCACCGCGGCGGGGCCGCCAGCCCCAGCATCCCTGCAAGAGCCATTGGACTCTTACGGCTTCGATTTGTTTAAAAACCCTAAACGAAGTGCAGCAGGGGGGAAAAAAAATAACAACAGGCTGCTTCTCGGAGAGCTGCTTGAAGATCACATGAACTGAAATACTATGTTCCCTCTTTAACTTCTCAGCCTCCTGCTAACAGCTTAATCCATTGATGAGTGCAGAAAGCACACTGAAGCCCTCGGTTGAGCAGAGGTGCATCAAGTGGATCGGTATTGTTGGTAATGAAGTGGGTACGTGTCCCTAATTTCCCGTAGTCCTCACTGAGCAGACCAACGTTCTGCTTTTCTGCGTGTGGTGGGGCCTGGATGATGGAGGCAGCCCAAGGGCCTGAGCAAAGCCTGTCCCTGCAGCCCGGCTGCAGCGTGGGTCGCGGGGCCGCGCACCGCCGAGGCTGGTGATGCTCTCGCCTCTGCGGGTGCAGTGGCGCGGGTGCTGCGGGCGGGCTGTGGTCGCTGAGTGTGGCTCTTGGTGCTGGCTCGTTTGCAAAGCCGGACTCCCGCAGCCGAGCGCGCTGCAGCTGTAGGTGCGGGAGATGGAGAGCGCAGCATGCTGCTGAGTGCCGTGGCAGCGGGAGCAGACCCGGCCCCCTGGGAGAGCCTGTGTGCAGACCTGCCTGCTTCCAGCCCCGGACCTGACCAGATCCTTCCCACCCCAGCAGGACCCCACGCTGCCCCTTCCCTCCGCCCTGCCTGCACATCCCCTGCCCGGTCTCATGCCGTAATGGAAAGGCACCTCTCCAACAGGTGAATAATTAAGGTCTTAACCTCGTGCCTCAAGCAAAGGGAGCTTTGTGAAAGAGACTGATTTCTCTCCCACATTAACCTTTCTAATGTCAAAAGCCTCTTTGTGGGTAGAAACTCTGCTTGCTCTGGCACTTAAGCGTTGTCAGTTGAAAACGAAAAATGTCCTGGGGCTGCAGGATGGCCTTCCTTCCCCAAAGCCCCTTCCTCACTTTGAGGAGCGGGTCTCCTTGGCCCCCGGTGCAGGACTAGGGACGCTGACACCTGTGAGGCTGTGACATTTTGTTTTTCCTTTGGTGGGGTTGGGGACTGGCTCGTGGTGGAGCGCAGCCACAGGAGAGCCCCGCATTGACTTTGCCAGCAGGCAGCGTGCTGGCAAGGATGCGCTTTCCCCAAGCCAGCACCCATGGGAGCCTGGGGACATCACCCATCCGGCCAGGCCAGAGGTGATGTGAAGGGACGGTCTGTGCATCTGGGACAGAAGCCACAGCTCTTTCTGCCTGCCCGTGCCTTTGGGGACATGGCTTCAGCGAGGCAAGGGGCACCATCCCTGCAGCGCGCTCCTGAGCCTGCACAACCAAGGAAAATGCCATTGGGCTCTCCCTCACCCTGGGAAAGGGCTGTCCCCAAAAATAAGGCTCTGCCGAGCATGCTGCCACCAAGGAGACAGGGCAAGAGGAGCCTGCGTTTGTCAGAGGAATCCACTTCAGGCCCCCGCTCTGCAGCTGAGCCCCGCTCCATGGCAACCCCGTGCAGGCTTATATTTCTCGTGACGGTTTGGCAGAGCGAAAGCAATTTAGCAGAGGGGGAACTTTGCATGCTGCCTGCATGGGGAGGTGGGCTGGGGCATCCCATCACCTGCACCCCGACAGCGGGCATCCGAGGGGATGCCTGCACCCTGTGCCAGGGATGCAGGTGCCCATCAGCGACAATCATAGTTGTAACCAGGCAAAGACTAAAGGTTAAAGTTGATGGCGTAGATGGTTAGGTGAGGTAAAGTGACCTACTTCCAGAGGCAGCCAGGCTGCTGTGCCGTGGGCACCCAGGTAATGGTCCAGCCAATGTGTTCTCCTCCGCTTATCGCTCAGCTGTTCTGCTTTTCAGCACTTTTCCTGAGCTCCAGCCACGGGATCGTGCAAATTATTATTTATTTATTGCTTTTTTTTATTTGTTTGTTTGTTTTATAACGGGAGCTTCCAAGAAATGCCAAGGACTTTGCACGGATCTGGCAGTGCTCATGGTCTCAGCAGCGCCGTCCTCACGCGGCTCCGTTTCGCTGTGCCTCCCCAGGCAGAGGGCAGCAACCAGCTTGAGCTGCTGCTGCGAATTGTTGCATTAAACTGGCTGATGTCAGAATTAAGGAAAAATAAAAGCTAGCAATCTTCTTTGGCCCTGCAAGAGCTGGAAACCCCCCAGGGGGTTCCCAATGCAGTGTCAGTGTGCTGAGTATTTGCTGGTGGGGGTGTGCAGACTGGCAGAGCCCCAGGGGCTGTATGTGATGGCCCCATCCAGTAGCCAGACTAACCTTTGATCACTCTTGGCTCCCAGGCAGATGTGTGGGGCTTAGGGAAAACGCTTTGCTTATCTTACTTCCCGCTGTCCCAAGACAAAGCTGGCGGGCGCTGGGTGCTGGGTACCTCCCCAGTGCCCTGCGCCCAGAGAGAGGAGCGCTCTGCGGGAGCATGCTCCTTGGCGCAATGTGCTGCGGGAGCACAGCGAAGGCCCTGTTGGAGCAGCACAGGAGCTTCTTACATCCTCCCATGCGTACCAGCCCTTCCCTTCTGCACCCTTCCCACCCCGCAAGGGGCTGCGTGTGGGTTTTCCCTCCGGCAGGGAGCAGAGGGGGAGTCCCTGGGCTGGGGGCTGGCGTGGGAGACCCTGGTGGCTGCGAGGGCTGATGTGACACTTCTCTCTTCCCCTGGGATGCAGTGCTACATGCTTTATATGGATGTTTTTGTGCTGAGGTGGCTGAGGATAAAACGACTGCCTCCAGCTCTTGCAGCGACTGTGGTTGCATGGCAGCATATCTTTACTGCGATGCATTTTCTAAATTCTTCCTCTGCGCTGCTGCTGCGCTGTGAATTGGCTGCCTGCAGCGACAGGGAGCACGCTGGCTGAAACAGCCCCTTCTGCTGAGCCAGCGCTGCTGGTCAGACACCTCAGTTCCTGTTTCGGTTTGCAGAAAGTTCATTGCTGCTGTGGCTTTGCTTCCCCGGCCATTGTTCGGGGAGGCTGCAGGACCCCGTTCAACCCAGGCAGATGGGGCAGCAGGAGGGGGGGTGGGATGTGTCATCCTTTCCCCCCGCCGAAATCTGCTGTCCCCACCTAGTCCCTAAGGAGCCCTCATTTCCTAATTTTCGTGCACATCAAGAGCAAGGAAATCCTGTGAGGGGGGAGATGGAGGGGAGAAGGCAGGCGGGGGGTCTGAGCTGGGCTGCAGCGTGGTGGGAGCAGCGTGCCGGGCGGCCGGCGGTGTGCTGCAGCCAGCAGGAAGCCCAACCACCTCTCATCACGTTTCTTCTCCTCCCTCCTGCCCGGATGAGGGGGGACTGTGAGTGTCACCGCCTGCAAGTGACAGCTGGGGACCTGGCTGTCCTGTGGCAAGGGGACCCGCGGCTGGAGCAGCCCTCGGCAGGCAGAGGTGGGGTGCAGGGGAGCAGTGCCGGGAGCAGGCAGCGTGCTCCATGTCCCCCAGCCTCAGCAGCCTGCTTGCTGAGCCCGACCTGGCTTTGCTTTCAGCCGAAGTGCCTAGGTGGGAGTGGGTTACACTGAGTTGGGGTTTTTTTTGTTTTTTTTTTATGAAGGTGCGAACGTAGCTGTGGTGTGTTTCAGGATGAAACACCACAGCGGGACACCACTGCGACCCTTTGCATGCACAGGAGTCAGCCGGCGCCAGGCTGGAGCAGGGAGCAGCCCTGGCTGCAGCCGGAGCGGTGGCCGAACGCATGCTTGGCTGACAGCAGCCAGCTGGAGGTGTAAAGCATCGCACTCACACGGCTCCCGTTGAAGGCCAAGCAGGGAAGGAACTGGCTTTCCCTTCTGCTCTGCGAGCACTGCGTGCAGGCACCGGTGGTGTTGCCCGGCCGCACCACCCAGGACACTGCTGGAAGTAAAGCAGCTGTGGTCCTGCGGTTCCTTGCACGTTCTCCAGCCGGGCATGTGCTTCCCAGGTCCCTGCGCTACAGTAGGCGGGGGACAGCCGCTGGCTGCGTGTGAGGAGCCCACCCGGAACCTCGTGGGGCGATTCTTCTCTGCTCGACCTCAGCACCAGGGGCCGGAGGGCAGAGCAGGACAGGAGGAGCGCGGCAGGGGCAGCAGTGCTTTGTGCCAGCGCAGCCGACGGTGCCCTTCCCTGCCGCGCAGAGGTTGCTCACCTGGCACCCGGCACCGCGGGGCCGAACTTTGTTCCAGCCCCAGTCCCTGTCTCCTGATTTCCTGGGACTTGTATAGCCTCGGAGCAAATGTGTGCAACGTTCCTGGCCCTTTGCTTTAAGCTAGTTAAACTTCGCATCGCTGCCGGCTCCCTTTAAACCATAGCCGCTTAGCAGCCTTCCTTCCCGTCCCTGCCCGTGGGCCTGCAGCCCTGCCCGTGGGAGGTGTGTGCGGCTCAGAGGCACGCTCCAGCATCGCTGTGCCAGCAGGATTTTTAAACCTTCCCCTGAAGAGCATAAGCCCCCGAGCTCTGCATAGTAGGAGCTGAGGATTTAAACCAGCCAGCATCGTGTCTCCTTGTGAGCGGGCTTGCACACAGGTAGTCGTGACCTAACCCTGCTCACAATGAAAAGAAAAAATTGCAACTGTATTTCTTAAAAAGGAAGTTTCTGTGTATGTGGGCCCCACCAGGAGACTGGCACATGGTTTTTTTTGGGTGCTAAAACCCGTTACTCAAATCAGAGAACTCAGGCCTTATGAAAACTGTGTGGTTTTTCATTCTGAAAGGTTGCATGGTGCTACAGCTGTTTTTTTCTTGCTGTCATGTCCTTTTAGGAAGGAATATGTATGCCTATTTATATATTTTGAAAATGAAAGCACTTGGTGCATGGCCCCAGAAACTCCCGCTGTGCGTGTTACCGAACAGCGCTGGTGTGGAGGCTGCTTTTTGGGTGACTGCAGCAAGCAAACCCCCGGGAGCTGGCACCAGACCCGGGTGCAGGTCGGGGTGGGGGAGCAGGGGCCCTGCAGCCCTGCAGGTTTGGGATGAGAAGCAGTGGGTGCGGGACACGCTTGTGCATGTGCATGTGCTCCTTGCTGGGCCAGAGGCTTCAGGATGTGGAAGTCGATGCAAGAGGAAGGAAGCCAGCAGCTGAGCCGGGTGGGAGGTCGCGGGGAACTGTTCGGACAAGCACAGACAAGGAGGGCTGGAGCTGCTCCGTTTGTTTGCTGCTTGATCTGCAGTGCTCGGGGTGCCTCCTCGCTCCTGTTTGCTCCTCCCCGTGCTTTTGGTCGCACTGCCCTTGGGGACAACTTCCCGTCCTGGTGACCTGCCGCTTGCTGCAGGGCCAGGCAACCATGCTGGCTTGGTGAGGTGCTGGCNGAAGCCAGCAGCTGAGCCGGGTGGGAGGTCGCGGGGAACTGTTCGGACAAGCACAGACAAGGAGGGCTGGAGCTGCTCCGTTTGTTTGCTGCTTGATCTGCAGTGCTCGGGGTGCCTCCTAGCTCCTGTTTGCTCCTCCCCGTGCTTTTGGTCGCACTGCCCTTGGGGACAACTTCCCGTCCTGGTGACCTGCCGCTTGCTGCAGGGCCAGGCAACCATGCTGGCGTGGTGAGGTGCTGGCGTGGCAAGGTGCCGTGGCGAGGTTCCGGTGTGACGAGGTGCCGTGGTGAGGTGCCATGGTGAGGTGCCGTGGTGAGGTGCCGGCGTGGCGAGGTACCGGCGTGGCAAGGTGCCGTGGNTGGCGAGGTGCTGGCGTGGCGAGGTGCCGGCGTGGCAAGGTGCCGGCGTGGCGAGGTACCAGCGTGGCGAGGTGCTGTGGCGAGGTACCGTGGCGAGGTGCCATGGTGAGGTGCCGGTGTGGCGAGGTGCCGTGGCGAGGTGCCGTGGCAAGGTGCCGTGGCGAGGTCGTGCCCCGGGGCAGGGTGGGTGCCCCCGGCTGCTGCCCCTGCTTTGCTGCTGGTGCAGAGGCTGCTCTGGGAGCCGCCCGCCCGGGCTGCCTGCGTCAGCCCGCACCGCTCGCCATGTGCCAGCCTGCCCGCCGGCCCCGGGGACCCAAGCGAGCCGCGGGCAGCACATCCCCGAGTCCGACAGGAATGAAAGGCAGGTCAGTGGGGAGCAGGGACTGTCCCCAGCTCTGCTGCTCGCTTACAGAACTCTAAGGACCTTTTAAGTTTCTCTCTGTATTTATGTAACCCAAACTAACTCTTTTTGGAAACAGCCACTCTGTCTCATTTAGATACCTAAATATAGCAGCCACTCTTGTGGGAGGATTAGCCTGAGAGTGCAGTGGAGGGGCTGGGACCTTTGTGGACGGGTGCGAGGGGGAGTTCAGCCCCCTTCCAGCGAAGCCCTGCGGTTATTCTCCTGCCATTGCTCGCAGCCTCCCAGGGCAGCGCAGAGCTCGCTGCGGGAAGGGAGCTCTATGGTGGTGGGGAGAAGGCAGCCTGCTGGCATCTGAACCACAGATTTTCCTCTAAATGTCTCGGTGCCTTTTGAGGCTGGAGCCCATCTATGCCCAAACATGCTGTTTGTTAGCTTCCCTTGGAGGAAGGAGCTGGATTCCAAAACACACACAGCAGAGCTTAGCTGTGGGGCAAAACCTCCGTGTCCTGTGCCGCAAGAGGGGCTGTGGCACCTGGGGGTGATAATTCAGGGCTGCTGGAGCAGAGCCACAGAGCGTGACACGGGGCTGGGCAGGCGGGAAGGAAAGGCAAGAAGAGCAAAGGTCTTTCTGTCCTTAGGTATATGAGGCACTGCACACATCAAAGTCCTCTGAGCTTGTTTAATGAAAGACGTGTGATCTGCCCCTTTGAAATGCCAAGCTAAAACACACCTTACACGTGCAATTTCCCCTTGTCAGGGCTGTCCTCACAAGGCCCTGCTGGTGGCCTTGCCTGCACCCGGCCCCTTGCCTGGACCTGGGGCTGTGACTGCCCTGGCTGCGCTGAGGAGCCAGCCGCTGTCACGATGTGTGACAGAGCAATCTGCCAGAGCATCGCCAGCGCCCGCTCCCGGCTTGTGTGGGTCCTGTGTGGTTGGCAGAGACCCACGCGGGGGCAGGAGCCAGCTCCGCACAGCTCCTGGACCTGCTTCTGCTTCTTGATACACGCACGATCTGTCATTGCCTTCAGTGGGAGCACACGAGATGGGTTTGCCCTGATCACCCCAGTAGGTCTCCCACGAGGCATGGTGGGGCTGTCTGTGTTACCTGGGGATCCAGCAGGACCCGTATGTCGCACCAAATGTTGGTGGAAATTTAGTTTCTCAGAGATGCGCGTGGTGGCCCTTGCTTTTGTCTCCTGATGGCTCTGATTGCCCTGCGATGAGGGTGCCGTTTGCGTCCAGGCGCGCTGGTGTCCCAGGAACCCGGGGTGCGAGGCACATGCTGTGCTGCTCGGGGCTCCGCGGATTTCTAAGCGCACGGAGCCACGCTCTGCAGCGCTGGTGCTGAGACCTGGGCTCCCGGCCGGTGCTGCGGCTCGGCGGGGCTGCTGCAGCTGCACCGGGCTGCCTTCTGCTTTCTGCGGGACAGCAGAGGCTCCCTAAGGTTTTGAGTCTTCATCTCTGTGCTCATCACCAGGGCGCGAGCTGCCTAGTAGGTGGCCTGGGTTTGGAGAAAGCACCCTGCCGTTTTGGGGATGCCCTCCTCTGCAATGTGTTGTCACCCCACGGAGATTCGGCCCTAGCGATGTGGAGGTGAAACGGAGCAGGTAGAAGCTGCACATGCAGCATGGGAGGTGGCAGCGTGGTGCAGAGCCGGGCGGAGGGCTTGGAGCATCCCCAGCATCCCGGAGCTGCTCCAGCAGATGGCTGAAACCATCCCGCCCTGCTCCGAGGAATACAAATGTGCGGCAGATACGGTTACCCATCCCTGAGAGCGGTGTTAGCTTTCATCTAGATCGATATCCTTGCCTGCCTGTGTCTGCCGGAGCACTCAGTTGGCAACCCAATCCCAGCCAGGAGGAGACACCCGCCAAGGCTCTGCTGCCTGCTCCAGACCCTGCCTGTCCGTCTGTCCGTCTGTCTCAGCGTGGAGGCAGAGCCAGCGCCGACCACAGCGCCGTTGCTGCGCTGTCGGACTCCGTCATGCGTAAAATGTAATAAATAGGGCCATAAGCCTTTTACGAAGTCTATTTCCACTCCTGGATCCGGGATTTAATGCATGGCTGCTTAGTGAGGCTGAGGATTTCAGGGGTCAGCAGGGCTAATTGCACTGCTGTACGAGAAGGGCGCGCTGCGGGGTCCCGCGTGCGGGCAGAAGGCGGTGGCGGGGGCCCGGCGGCGGGGACGCGGCTCCCACCCTGCCCCAGAACCAGGGCCTGGAAAGCAGCTGCCACGCGTGGTGGCTTGGCGAGGGACCCCGGAGAAGTGCTCCTTGGCAGGTGCTGGTGGCTTTTTGGGTTGGGGACCGTGGCAGCTGGGGGAGTCCCGTGCTGCGGGCATGTGGCCCCCGCTGCTCCGTGGTGTCCTGCAGCGCCGGCTCAGCCCCAGCATCTCCTTTAACTGGAGGGGAGCTCGCTGCCGCCCCGCCGGCCTCGCTGCCAGGTCACGCAAGCCGGGGTGTGATGGCACACCTGTGCTTTGAGGCAGCGTCACCGGGAGTTGTCCCCGCAGCCACCAGGAGTGGCGGAGCAGCTCCGGGGCACAGAACCAGCCGGGAGCTGCGGTGTGGGCTGGGTGCCTGGCCGGGACGGGCTGGGTGTCGGGGAGGGCCCGGTGGGACGGGCAGCCTCCGCTGCATGGGGACAACCCGCACCCAGCATGCGGGGGACCCAGATGCCCGGAGGCTCCCAGGCTTCGCCCTGCGCGAGCCGTGCCGCTGGCCGCGGCACACGGAGGATGCCGGCTGCGCTCGGTTACTTTCCCGGCTGATCCCGTCATCTCCATCTCGCGCCGAGCGCTGAAGTCGCCATGGAAACCGGTGTGGCGGCAGCCTCGCCCGCAGCTGCCGCGCGGGATCCTCCGGCCGGCGCTGGGCTGCGTGCGGCCATCGCAGGTGGCAGGCTCGCTGCGGGGGCTGCCGGCCCCTTACTGCTCGCCCTTGTTCCCCAAGGGTTCCGGCACGCTGCTGGGCCCCCGCCGGGCCCCCGTGCGCGCACGCGCCGTGGCTTTCCTGGAGCTGTGGCAGGGCCCGATCCACCAGTGTTTGCCAATCCCAGAGAGAGCCTTGCAGAATGCAAAAAAAAAAAAAAAAAAAAAAAAAAACCCCACAGTATTGCTATTAATAGTGCCTTTTTACAAAGTTATCTTTAGCAGCGCCTTTCCCACCTTCATTCATAACAGCAATGGCACGGGCCTGGCTCTTCTCCCCGGTGCCCGAGTGGGGCCCTGCGGGTGGGCTCGCCCCCCGTGCCAGGCTCCCTCCGCCAGTGATTCGTTTCGCTGTGGAAGGAGGCTGTCTGCAAACCCTTCCCTGCAGCGGGTAACGGAGAGAGATTTTTTTCCAGGGTTAATTTTTCTCTGGTGACCCTAGGCGTGAACTCTGCTTGCCTTTGCCTCTCCTCCCACATCGCCCCTGCCTGAGCTCCCATCCAGCGCGGCTGGGCTGTGCCAAAGACTTTCTCCCTGGAGCATCCCTGCCGGGAGTCCACAGCGGTGCTGGGGTTGAGCTTGGTGACTGGAGGAGGCAGCGCCTGAGCTTGACTGTCTGGGATGGAGTAGACATTTTCCACTGATATTTCAGGGGGTGTTTTCGTCGCTTTCAGGCTCTGGTCCTGCCTTCCCTCCTTCATCCGTCTTCAGAGCTCCTGCAGACCCTAGGAGGGTGCAGGGCTTTGAAGGCACTTTGAGGCTTCACGCTATTCAGCCCGCTGCTTTGAGGCAGGATCTCACAGCACCTGCGAGGGAAGGGTGGCTTTGTCCTATTCTTGAACTCCACAGTCAGAGTTCCTTGGTTCCTGGGCTAATCTGTTCCTGCGTTTAACGAGCTGCCTCATTAGAGTGCTTTTCCCTAATAACCAACCCTCCGGGCTGGGTGAAAAGCTGGTGATGTTTGCTTGCGGACAGCTGGAGACTGGAAAGGACTTGTCCAACTGCTGCTGGGGTGCAGGGTGAACACCACCGCTCTCCGCCGGCATGGTGCCGGCAGAGTTCGCTCGTGGCTGAGCGATGGGTCCCTGCTGGGCACAGCTCCGTGCCCCTTCTTGGTGTTGCAGCGAGGCTGTGAAGAGGGGCAGCAGCCCGAAGCGCCCCAAGCCCTGCCTCCCTCAGGTTCCAGCCATGGAGCTGGTCCCAACTGGTGGAGGAAGCACCGAGTTTTACTGGCCCCAAGCCACCGAAGTGCAGCTGGGGAGGAAGGAGAGGGGGTGGCGGGCAGGCTGCACTGGGAGAGGCATCTGCCCTGGAGGTAGAGCAAACTGGGCATACTGTGTCTAAACTGCCCAGCTGCCCAGACAGGCTGGGCTGCAGTCTTCCAGCCAAACGTCCTTACCCACTGATGTACCGTGCTCAGGCTCTTGGCGTGACCCTAGCAGCCAAACCCACGTGCACTCGCCGCGGGACGGGCATGCCCTGCGCCGCGGGCCCGGGCGGTGCGCTGCCAAACCTAAATGATGGGGTTTGAGCTTGCTGCCTGTGTGCTTGGGAGCTTTAGGCGGCTGCTTTCGATAAATGGAAATGGAAATCTCCCTCCTGAGGGCCCGCTCTGTGCAGTGTGCACATGGTTTGCAGCGATGGGCTCCGGGGAGTGTCCGTCCGGGGGACGTCGGTCCCATCTGGTCCCCCGCTCCGTGGCAGCTGCCCCAGCCAGCCTGGCAGCCTGGGGGTGATTGCTACAAAAGAGCAGTTTCAGCAGTGCCTCTGGCGACGTGACAGCGTTTCACGTCTGCCACAGCACAGACTGAGCCAGCCCCCGTCTCGGGGCCATCGTTTTTAGGGTGGCGATGATGCAAGGCAGGAAGGTGCCTGGTGCCGGCGCTGCTCGGGCTGCTCCGTTTATATTCAGCTGACCCACTTGCTGAGTGGGGGCTGCGCCCTGCGGGACGGGGAGGGTCAGGGAATGGCTGGCACTTCTCCAGCAGGATTTGTCCCTGGAGGGGGCAGCCCAACTAGGAGGGAGCAACACTTTGGTAGGAGATGGGGCACCTGGGGTAATTTCCTGAAAAGAGCTGCTACTCACACTCATTTGCCCTTGCCAAGCTGGAGGGGACATCGTGTTCCCGTCCGACGGCCTCCCTGAGATTCCCTTGGCTCTGTGCGCTCCGAGCTGGCGGGGCCAGCACACCTGGAGAAAGGCAAGTCCCCAAGGTGGGTCCAAGTAAAACGCTTGCTGCGGAAAAGGAAATTAATTATAGGAGCTTTGCTTCACTCCAAGTAACTGGAAAGGCTGATGTATTTTCTGTTGGCCGAATAACTAATTGTAATGACAAAACCTCAACAAAAGCAACACTCTTAAATGGTTTCCTAATTAATAATTCTCAATAATTACTTGACGTCAATGACCAATAAACATTTCAGAGAAAGGAAGTTGCAGTTAAGTGCTCGATAGCTTCGCTCCTCCAATCACCGCACCTAGGTTCTTGAAGCTTTGATGAATCCAACAATAAAACCCAGGCAGGGCCAAGGCTGGTGTTTTTAAAGAAAAAATTAAGCAGGAAAAGTGATCAGTAAGGTGCACGTGCACAGGGAGAGAGGAGGGCAGCTCAGCAGCCGTGCAGCCCTTCTACCCATCCATGGGATGGCAGGGCCAGGTGGGTGGCACCATGGGTGCCCCTTTCCTGCCCCTCCGGTGCTGCTGAGCCCCAGCAAAGCCCCCGTGCCCCCAGCTGTGCCCCCGCGGCCCCGGTGTGGGTGCTGGGGGCAGCTTTCCCAGGGCATCACGAGGGGCAGAGGAGCTGGCGTTCAAGGGGGCTTCAGTGCTGAGCATCCTGCACCCGTGGTGGTCACCTCCATGGCTTCATCCTGCAGGGGCCCGCCGCGTGCCTCCTCCTCCTTGTCCTCCTCCTCCTCCTCTTCCTCCTCTTTCTCCTCCTCCTTCTCCTCCTCCTTTTCCCAGTGGTCCATCTTGAGGGCAGCATCTCCCAGGGCCTGACAGCACGGCCAGCTGCATTTTGTCAGCTGGGAGCCGGGGGGACCCTGCTGCATCTGATGTTAAGCGGAGCCTCAGGTAAACCTGCTGCTCATTCCCGTCATGGTGCCCCCGGCAGTGGCACGGTGCCGGGAGGGTTAACATCCTCCTCCTCCTCCTCCTCTTGGCCTCACAGCCATCTTAAAACCGCCCAAGCTGGAGCCCTGCAGTCCCGGCTCCCACTCCTTTTACAGTATGTGCCGGCCGGGAGCCCCAGCGTCTCCTCCGTCCTGCTCCTTTCCTTCTTTGGTTGTCCCCGCGCTGGCTGCCCCGCGCCGCTCCCCCCGCGCACCCTGCGGGGCCGTGGCCGTGGCGAGGGGTGAGGAGCTGCCCATGGCTCAGCCGGGGCTGGGGCGGCAGGCGTGGGATGCGAGTTTTGGAGAGGTTTCTCCAGGACAGTGCTCGGTCTCTGCCAGGAGCCAAGGTGGATGCCAGCCGGCTGCCGGGCATGGCAGCAGGCAGCGAGCTGCAAATCCCTTGGCAGGCGTTGGTGACATCCTCCTGCGGGGAGAGGGTCTCCGTCCCAAGGGCCAGGAGGGGAAACTGAGGCACGGCTGGGGTCAGGAGCTGTTGGAGGTGCAGGAGGAGGTCTCAGAGCAGGCAATGCGCTTGCCCATGCAGCCAGGGATGCTCTCGGGGGCCAGCATGCAGCAAGTGGCAGTGGGAAGGGGACAGCCTGGGGACGAACTTGCGGCTGCCGTGCTGGGACCGCGGGGGCCCCGGGGGTGTTTGCTTGCGGCCGTGGGAGAGCAGCCGGAGCATGCGCTGCTGCCGTCCTGACGGACGGACAGACATGGCCGCGCTGCAGCTGCGCTCCCCTCCCGGCCCCCCAGCAGCGGGGGGGACAGGCAGCTTTAGGAGCCTTTTGCAGCAAACTTGCCTGGGGGGGGCACAGTTGTGGGGGCCAAGGCTGAGCTGGGGGGATACCCGTGCACCGATGGAGAATTGGGGTGAAAACGCATGGGTGGGAGCCCCACGCAGTAGGACCTGGGTGCTGCTGCTGCCTGTCCTGCTCTCTTGTAAGGGAGCTGCTGGATGCGTCCCCATCCCTGCCTCAAGCATGTCCCTTGGCCACTGCCAAGCTGGGTCTGCCTCCTGCCAACTCTTATTTTAGGGCTGTGTTTCTCAGCTGCTCCTGGATCTGTGTCCCCCGCGCCCGGTGGCCTGCTACCCAAATACCAGTGGCACACAAGGCTTTGTGCCCCTGCAAGCCCCGGGGAAGCGGGGGAAAGGCCCTGGGGCTGGGGGAGGACAGGAGCTCCCAGCCCCGTCCCTCCCTCTCTTTGCTGCTGCAGCAGATGCTGGCCCAGAGAGCGAGAAGTCCCCAGGAGAACACGTTTTCAGCTTCTTTGGATTGCTGCTTGGGACGGTCCCTGGGCACGGTCAGGGGGAGCAGGGGAGCAGCCCGTGAAGGCGCAGGGACGTCTCCTGATGTGCTCCTGGCCCTGCAAGCCGTTCCTTCTCTCCCAGGCTCGCTTCCCAGCGTCCACTCTCCCCTAAAAGATGGACTATTGCCATCTACAAGGTCTGGCTGAGAAACGGAGCATTTAAACTGCCCCCTCTCCCCAAGGGGGGATGCAGGGAGAAGCTGATGGCTTCAAGTTTCCCTGCAGTCTCAAAAAATGAACTGTGTTGTAGGTTGGTTGGAAGATGGTAAGACTGGGAGAAAAAGAGCCAAAGCGTATCCCCCATCTCTGGTTCCCAAGTGGAGCCATACTGGGTGGCTTTTTCAGCTTCCCTCCATGAGCCGTGTGCTTCATCCTGCCTGTCCCCATGTGGGGACAGCCTGCGGTGTGAGTGTCCGTGTGTCTGGGGCTTGGGCTGTTCCACTGGCATCCCAGCTTGGCAGCCAGCTGAGGTGCTCGGGAGCAGGGGGAGTCACCCCTGCCCCTGCCCCTGCCCCTGCCTGGTGCTCGGGTGCCAGCGTCGCTGCCACCGTGTGCCAGCCCCCTCCGGCAGCCTCCGGGCAGGTGAGGGAGGGAGGGACCGGGGTGTGCGATGGGTGGTTGGGATGGGAGGTGTGGGATGGCAGGGTGTGCAGTAGGAGGGTGTGTGACTGGAGGGCATGAGACAGGAGGTGTGGGATGGCAGGGTTGGGCAAGCCCAGCAGCTTCCTGGTTGCGTGAGCAGTGGCTCAGGCAGTGGGCGCCAAGGCCACCTTCGCTGCTTTTGCAGCGTGATCAGATTCACCCCAGAACGTGTGCTGTGGGGTGAAGAGGGGGACAACGCTCCCCATCCTCATCTTCCCCTGGCCCCATGCATGGGGAGCAGTCCCCAAGCCCCTTGGCTGTGGCCTGGCCTCGCTGCCACCACCGCCAGGAAAGCTGCCTGCTTGTGCCCCATGCGAGACAGGGCCAGCACCGGTCCCAGCGAGCGCGTGGAGCCCCGAGCCCATGGGGTGGAGGTGGGGAGGCCGGGCAGGCTGGGGTGCCTGGGGTGTCTCCTTCGGCCACACGCCCCCGAGCCAGCACCGCAGTCACGGTGCAGGAGATGTGGCCGTGGTCGGCGATGCTGGCAGCGGCGCGCCCGGGGGTGCAGGTGTCCCAGCGTGACCCGTCCGGCAGCGCGGGATGCCTGGAGTTCCCGTCCTCCTTGGCCCCGTCTCAATGGGACTCGGCGCCAAGAGCGGAGGAGGTGGCTGCTGCGCGCAGCCAGCAGCGCCTCATCCCAGCCAGGGCTGGGGCTGACTCGCAGCGCAGGCCTTTTCTTACCCATTTTTCCCAGGTGCTGGGCTGGGGCAGCAAGCGGGCAGCCCCCAGTGCAGTGTTTGGTGGCACTTGCTGGAACGCAGCTCCCTGCTCTTCTGCAGGAGTTGGGGACATCAAAGCATCCCCATGGCAGCTGGGGGTGCTGCGAGGGGAGCGGTGCCGTGGCACAGCAGCTCGCAGCCTCGTGCAACATTGTGGTGACAGCCGGTGTTTGATGGCCACCAGATCTTCACCCCTCGTGCTCCAGCCCGTACCTCGGCCCCACGGCAGCTGCCTTCACAGCGTGTCCCAGGGCCAAGCCTGGCAGGACTGTGTGTTCTCCTGGGCGTGCAGGATGCGGCCTCGATCCTCTCCCGCCCCGAGCATCCACCCCTTCCCACCAGCACCACACTTCCCGTCGGGGAACTGTGTGCCTCAGGAGAACTGTGACAGGGAGTCAAGGAGGATGCAGGTCCCCAGCAAATGTTGGGGCACATCTCCTTCCCTCAGAGATGTGCAACAGAGGAGCAAATCCTGGTGTGACCTGAGCGTTTGCCATAAATAACTCCTCACCCAAAGCCCCGGGACGATAGCAAGTGCAGCCAGATCGAGCGCTGGCAGCCTTGGCTGTGCCGGATGGTGAAGCACACCTGCATTTCATCGGCAGGAAAGCAGCATAAACCCTGCTGTCTGGGCGCTGGCTCAGCACCCTGCGCTGGGTGTCCCGGGTACTGCTGCTGCTCTCACCACGAGCCCTTCCTGCTGGGGCAGGTGCTCATGCATCTCTAAAACCTCCAGGATTCAGAGCAGGGGATTCGGACCCACACTATTTCACCAGCAAGCCAGCCCTGCCTCATTTCTCAGGAGACATGCAGGGAGAAGCTTCATGGTGTATTTTATGCTTTGCACCCTGTTTAAACCAGTGCGAGCAGAGGAATGAGAACCGACCTGGGTCAGATGCTGAGCATGACAAGGAGCGGGGTGGGAAGCACCAGGGCGTTTTGATTCACCGAGGTATTTTTAAAAACAGAGTGCAGGCGTCAGCTTTCTGTCTGTGCTGGGACCGCAATCCAGCCTGGTCCCCTCAGCACAGGCAGGGCGCAGCGGAGTCTCGCCGGCCCGGCTGCTGTGCAGCGGCGGTGCCGTCCCTCTGCAGGATGTGTGCTGCTCGCTGCGCTCCTGTGCTTTGCTTAGATCAGCGCTGTGCTGCAGGGATTTGCCAGCGTTGCCTGCCTGTCCCTTCAGTTAGCACGGCATAACTGCACTGCTCCTTCTGCAACTGCTGCACCTGCTGGACGCTGTGTCCTGCAGAGCTGGGAGGGATCACAGGCAAATGACCAACCTGTGCTGCAGAGGGCATCCCTCCCAGTGAGGACCAGCTTTTCCTCCCACTCTCCGCATGGCCTGGGACACAAATTTCCCCACTTTCTCCTCTGTGGTCCTTTGCGGCTCTGCCACAGATGCCTGAGCTTGGTGGGGCTGCTGGGGCGTGCGCCCAGCAGTGTGGCAGTGCCACTCTGTCACCGTCATCCCATTGCAACCCTGGCTGAGCTCTGACAGCGGCCGTGGGTGAGGCGGAGCATCAGCACAGCACCCTGGCTCCTCTCGCACCAAATCCAGCAGCAGGCATGATAATAAATGGGGAGTCTATATTTAGATGCAGCGTCTGGAGAAGCATCACAGTGTTGCCAGCGGATTTTACTATTCAGCGCAGGCAGGTTTCCCCACTCCTCCAGCTTGATGCCACCTTTGCAGAAAAGCTCATCAAGGACACGCAGCACCAGCTGGAAAAGCACCCCAAATGGCAAAAGCACCACCCGCCTCAAGAGCTTGGCACCCAGCGAGGGGTGTGTAGAGCAGAGCATCCCAGGGAGCCTGGGACAGAAGCTGGCTCGGGGCCTGTTGGGTTTTGGCAAAAGCCTTATTTTGTTGCACGGAAGTCAGCAGTAAAGAGACACGTTGCAGGGATGGAGCCAGATTGCGTGCCACCCCAGCCCAGTGTCAGCTCCTCTCCCGGCACAGCCGCTGCTGCAGCCGCGCATCTCTCCTGTCCATCAGCTGGGCTGCTGATTCCTCTCTCTTTTGCAAGGAGCGCTGCGGAGGCTGGCACTTCTCCCTCCCCAGGTCCCCGCCGGGGCTCCCCGGGTTGGACACCATCGGCAGGAGGAGCCCGGCACCCAGTGCAGCTGTGCTGCTGGCTTCCCCTGGCGTGCCAGCGCCGAGCTGCGCTGGGCCATGTGGTGCTTGCAGCACCGGCGGCTTCTGCCTCGGAGCCGTTGTGAGCGGCCAGGGAATTAGGGAAAATTTCCCTGCTGCAGCCAGGGCTGCCAGGCCCCCGCTGACTCAAACGGTGGCTAGTTCCTGCAATCCTGAAATGTAGGGAGAGGCAGCAGTGTTGTGCAAAGCAGGAAGATCTCTGCACAGAGCCAGGCTGCTCCAGGTTTCCTGCCATTCCAGGAAGCGTGAGATCGGTACTGGGATGGGAGGGATGAGATTTGCATAGTGGTGCATGGTGCTCAGATCCTGGGTTTTTCCCCCATTTTGCAATGTGGCGGAGGTTGTTTGGAGCGGATGCTTTCCATGTGTCGCGTCTTCTCCCTGCCTAGGCTGGGGAGTCAGTAAAGGCAAAGCCAAATGCCAAGGTACTGCCTTGAGGCATGAGCGTGGCTGAGAAACCTGGTGACAGACGTGGTGATGCCACCTCTGTGGCTCACGGCATCTTGGCTCCTTTTTTCCCTGCACCCCTCCAAACTGTGATCGCGGCAGGTCACAGGGAGCGGTTTGCTCAGGTTCCCACATCCCACTGAGGATGCAAACAAGGTGGGAGATCCCAGCATGGCTGCAGTGATGGGCAACACTCACCAGCGATGGGGCAAGCAGCCCTTTTCCCACCTCTGCTGCACCCCGGGGCTTGCACAGCTCTCTGCTCCCGGCTGAGCGTGCCGGCTGTTGTGCCGGTGCCAGCTGCACACGGACAACCTCTCCTCCAGTTGCTCGTGGTGCACTCTGCATCGGCAGCACGGGGACGCCTGAGGACACCTCAAGGACTGTGAAACCCGCTGACAGGGCTGGTTCACAGCTGCGTCTTGGTGCCTCCTTGCAGTACATGGGGAGATAAGAGCATGCCGTGCCGGGGGCTGGCGAGCCCCCAAGCCTGCCCCGGGCACCCAGGGCACCCGAGGGATGGAGAGCCCCTTGGTAGCAGGGCACAGCGTGTGGAGTGCCGGGGACGGAGGCACCCGCCTGCCCGGGACCGGCGGCCGCCTGGGGAGGAGGAGGAAGGCACCTGACTGCGAGGCAGCAGTCCAACTAGTTGAAACGGCTCCTGCTGCTGTTTGCATAAGCAGGCAGGGCACAGCCAGGGCTGGGGACGAGCGGCTCCACCCGGGCCACCCACGGCTGGGAGCCGCGTTCGCGGCGGAGCGCTGGGTGCTGGGGCCGAGGGGGCTGCTTGCTGCGGGGTGCAGGGGTGGCTCGTTGGCCCCCAGCGTCGGCAGGGGGGGTTTGAAGCCGGCTTTAGCCGTGGAGCGGGCAGGTTCCGTGCGAGGTGCCCTGCCTGCCCGGCTGGAGCCGCGGCACTGCTCTCCAGGCTGACATTGGAGGCGAAGGCGGCTCTGCCCAAGGACACCTGGCCGTGCTCCTGCTGGCAGCCCCCGGCACAGAGAGCGGAGGCAGCGGGGAGAGACGGATGGCCTCCTTTGAGGGAGATGGATCGGATAAAAGCGAGACGCAGAGGCGGCGGGGCCGGGTAACAGGAGCTGCTCACATGACTGGGGAGCTCTGCCAGGCGCTGGGACCATTCAAAGTTTATGAAGGTGGCACATGGAGCAACCGCCTTAACCCCAGCGAGCCCTGCCGTGGGGACATGCCTCGGCTCTGACGCTCCCAGCCTGGTGGCGGGTCCAGGCTGAGACCGGTCCCTTGGCACCAGGCTGCCGGACCCAGATTTCAGGTCTGGATTGCAGGGCCAGCCTGCCCCAGAGATCTGGCTTTAGGCCGGGCCCCAGATTCGCTGGACGTGGTGTCAGAAATGGGGGGGGACACGGCTTGGGAGCAGACATGGCAGTGAGGGAGGTGGCACAGGTCATGGAGCGGGAGAAGGGGCAGGGACAGGTCTGATTTTGGCACTGGCGGTGATGCTTCTGGGCTTCACCTGCGCCAGGTGGGGGGCAGCCCCCAGCCCCCCCAGCAGCCGCAGCGGGGAGCGGCCGGGCCCCACCCGGGGCTTGCAGCTCCGTGCGCGCCCGCCGGTGCCTCGTGGGCTGGGGTTTTGGGGAGGGGAAAGGTGTGGTCCCTCGTAGCGGGTAATTTTGAAGAGTGCGAAGCTTTGAGTGCGTGTGATCACCTTTGTTTGCATGTACTCCCAAATGAGCATTTTGCCCTCGGAGGGATTTTTCTATCTGCAGATCTCTCTTTCCAGGGTGAGTCACTTTTCTGGGGGGAGAGAAGGGAGCGCCCGCTCCCAACGGGAGCTCTCTGCGGAGCAGCCGGGCCGGCGGCACCAGCCCCAGCGCCCTGCTCCCGCTGCCGCTGCCAGCAGCGCTCCCTGCAGAGCCGAAAAGCGGGGCGGACATTCGCCCAGGTGGGATCCCTGCCTGCTCCTGGGGCACCAGCACCGGCGTGGACATGGGCGAAGCAACACGTTGTGTTTGTTGCTGTAACTCTGGGAAATCCCCAGGCAAAACAGGTTATGCCAGTGAAAGTGCAGCTGGGTGGTGCCGGTGAACCCACAGCCAGCCCGGAGGTGTTGGTCAGGGATCACACCTTCGCCATCACCTTGCAGAGCCATGTTCATAGCCGCCGGTCATGGGACATGAGCCCTGTTATAACCCGCTCCCATCTCACCTTCCTATGCCTTGGTTTCCCCACTGGAACAATTGCAATAGTATCAATAATACTGATCAGTTAATACCATTGATTTCCTAGCAGTGTTTATGTCTACCTGGAAAACACCCAGCCGTTCAGCATCACCCTTCCCCACCGGTTTTAGTTGGTTTGAGTCACAGACAGGGCGATGCAGTGGTGCTGGCTCTCTGCAGTTTGGGGTGCAGGAGAGCCCGGAGGTGGCAGTGCCCACACTGTGCCCACCCACCAGTGCCCACGCTCCCCCCACGCCGGCTTTCCTGGGAGCGCCGGCAGGGTTGTGCCAGGGCAGAGCCAAGTGGTGACCACGCCGGGTGGTGACACATCTGCTCCAGCCAGGCACTTCGCAGAAGACGGACTGTAACTGAATCCGGGAGACTGCGGTGCCGAGGCCGTGAGCAGGGGGAAGGAGGGAGCCCCCGATGCGGGAGATGGGGCAGGTGGGGACCCTGCTCCTTGTCTCGCGGGGCACCGGGCGGTGCAGGCAGGGTGGCAGGGCATCCTGCGGAGCAGCGGGCAGGAGCCAGCACGGGCAGCACTGCCTGCTCCCTGCAGCGGGGGGTGCAGCAAGGGGCGTAGGGAGCCTGGCAGGGAGGGCTGGGCAAGGCTGGCACTGCCACCGCTGCTGGGAGATGGGCCCAGGCATGAATGAACAGGTCTAGTGGGAGGGTATGGAGAGATCTGAGTGGTTTGCTCTCTCCACAGTGGTTTTCATCCTTAGACGCCTCACAAAAACTTCATTTTCCATGTGGGAGCTGGGCATGGTGAGGCTCTGAGGCTCACCCAAAGCCCAACGGGAGCAGGGCGAGCACAGCGTGCTCCCATGGGCATGCCAGCCCCTGCTCGCACCCCCAGAACCTGCTCTTAAAGGCTGGGATGTGCTCTGACATGGGCAACCAGGACGTTCCATCCCTGGGGGTGGCCGGGCCGGGCCAGGACTCTGGTGAGCAGCAGGAAAAAGGGTCCGTTGAGGGTCACACTGTGTTGGTTTCGGTGCTGGGTGTCCTGACCATGGCGTTGCCCTGAGCGTGCCCATGGCAGCGGTGCGCTGGCGTCGGACCTGCTTGGAGCTCAGGCTAATGCGGGAAGATCCTCCTTGTGCCTTCTTAACCTGGGCTTGAACCTTCCCCGTCTCCTGCCTCGCACCGATTAGCGCTAAGTCGGTGCTTTGCTGCCTCGTGGTGCCCACGGCACCGAACGGGTGCGGGGCACCATGCTTTCTGCCCCGGCAGGGAAGGCGGGGGAGCCTCACTGCGTGGCCGTGCTCCGGAGCCAAACCTGCAGGCAGGCAGCAGGGACGCGTCCCTCAGTCCCCTGCCTGCCACCTCCCTGGCAGAACGGCCGGGGAGTGCTCCCGGGCTGGGGACAGGCTGCCCCAGCATCCCTGCTCTGCACGGGAGGAACGGCGAGTAGAAGAGCATCCCGCAGACACTGGCCATAGACTTAACAAAGTGATAGCGCAGGGCCGCGCTGTACAGCAGTCAGCAGATTATCTCCACCCGCTCTTCAGCAATATGTGTAAAGGGCCAGGATTTGGGCTGGCTTCAACCTCAGCTCCCATTTCGCGGCCGCAGATCTGCTGACACAGAGACCAGAATGTGCTGAAAATCACAGCCCTCCACCCATGGCAGAGCAGGGCTGTGTGCTGAGCCAGGGCCTCCCGCTCGCTGCCACCCATCAAGCGCTGTATGTTGTATCCTGGGCCAGGACAGAAGGATATTTCAGTAATTATAGCTCAGCCCCTGCTGTCCTCCCCTCTCCTGCCAATTCTCAGCCTCTAGACAGCAACCACTGCAGTGTGCCGCTGGATGGAGAGCTCGCGGTCCTCAGGGCTGCAGTTCTCAGGGATGGGGAGGGGTGACAGCGCCCGCAGGGCAGGTGGCCCTGGTGGCACCCCGCGTGCACAGCCGCTGCAGCACGCTCACTGGGGCTCTCGGCTCAGACCTTCCCACGCTGTTTGCTGGGTGCCTCTCCCTACCGTTTTCCAGAGCACCCCAAAAGCCTCCTGGCTTTTCCATGCCACTTTTGCAGGCCCCCAGGCGTGTTTCACGGCTTCCCAGGACCGCAGGCTGGAGCTGGCATGGCCGGGAGAGGTTTATAAGAGCAACAACACAAACACACGGCCGTGCTTGTGTTTGCAGCCTGGGCAGCTCTGGAGGCAGAGCGGGAACCCAGCATGGCATGAGAGGGGGGATTTCTACCACATTCCCTGTGGGAAGCATCTCTGGTTTCCTCCCCATGCTATTACTGGTTCAACCTCTCTGGCATTCACAGTGCGGGGAGCTGCAGGACAGTTGCTCGCTGCCTCCTGGCAGGGCTTTGCTCTTCCCTGACCAGACCAGCTGCAAGGGGCTCGGGCGAGCCCGCGGTTTCGATAAAGAGCTGCCGGTGCCAGGGGCAGCAGTGCCCGCGGAGCCGAACTGGTGTTAGCCGCGTGGGGCCGCGCAAGGGGAGGACGTCTGCAATACCCTCAGGACAGAGCGGGCTCGGGGAGCGAGAAGGGGAGCCCCAACCGCCTGCGGCCGGTGGCCAGAGGACAGGCAGGGCTGCTCCTCCTCCCGGCCCCGCAGCCACCCGGACCCGACCCGGCGGAGCCACCGCAGGGCCCTCCCTCTGCCCACAGCCGTCATGTGGCTCCTGGCGGCCAGAGCATCACAAGAGGAAGGGCTGAAAATAATCGCCTGCTCATATTATCCTTTCAAAAGACGGGAGTTGCCGTTGTGGGGAATTTTGGTGACGAGCAGACTGGCTAATGGTCAGCTCCCCAGTGAGTCAGGCGCTGGCCCCCTCCCGCGTTGCAGCCTGGCCCCCCCGTGCTGCTGGCCTGGGGCAGGGGCTCCCCGCTCCTGGGGCTCCCCGCCAGCCTCGGCCACTGTCCCCACTGCTCCCTGCCCCGCAGGGCATCATCAGGGACAAGACCCGTGCCACCCGGGCAACTGGCTTGGCACGTGCCATCTGCTGCTCCTGCCTTTGGTTATGGGTCAGATAGCGCAGACTTCTTCATTAGAGAACACCACCGGGGTTCAGGACCAGGTCTGAGCTCTGCTGCTTTGCTCCGGGGGTGCGGCATAAAGCCGCTATGGGAGCCAAACCTGCCTGGCAGCACGCTGCCCTGGGCATGACGCCTGTCCCCCGGCTGCGTACCGAGCACCGCTCTCAGCCTGCTGTGTGTGCCTGTGCTGGCGCTGCTGGGCAGCCCCTGCCCAGCGAAGCGCGTCCCTGGACACGGTGGCAGTGGCATCCAGCACTTGGCAGCAGCCACGTTTCCATTAGCTGGTGCTGAGAGACGAGAGTCCCTCTTTGGGAATGTCCCATTCTCTGCTGTGTCTGCCTGCTGCCCCTTTTTTCATTACATGGGACAAAACAACCATCCGTCCTGGTTTTCTGCCCGTGCCTGGTGGCAGGGCAGCGGTGGCAGTGCTGGTGGCACACGGGGTGACGGCAGCGGTGAGGGGCTTTGGGCTCTGCAGCGCCTGCAGTGCAGCCAAGTACGGCGGGGGCTCGAGGTCTGCAGGTCCTGCAGCCCTGGGCTCACACGGAAACGAAGTGGCCTCTGCAACCCAGAGCCCAAATAAACAGCTGTGGGTATGCTATTAGAGTGCAGCTCTGCAACCTGTGATATAAGTACTCTGCTGCTGCCCTTCTTCCTAAACTCGACACACCTTTGTTTAAAATGTTCCAGTACACCTTTGTTTACTCAGGGCATTATCACCTCTATCTCAGGCTCCTTTATTCTGGGTCCATGCTGTGACTCAAGGATAGTTTAGTGCAATTTCTTCCATCTTTGCTCCATATCAAAGATATCCTGGCAAGTTCATGTTTATTGTTTGTAGTTAAAGTTTAATATTTCCTATTACTTGCATCTTGTGGTTGATCTTAATTATACCCTTCTAATGTAAGACAAAAGTCAGTGAATGAGAACACTTTCATCATGTTTTTGGCTATGGCTGTGCCCTAGACTCCGGGCTGAGCGGCCCGGTGGCTCCCTTGTGCTGCCCGTGCTGCTTGGCCAGGGAGCACGGCGCTGCCCCGACCGCTTTCCTGCTTGTGTGCAGCTTGTTTGGGGCGGCAGCTGTTCCGTGGCTGCTGTGCAGGGCTCTGTGCAGGGTGCTCTGCAGGGCGCTGTGCAGGGCTCTGTGCAGGGTGCTGGTGCAGGATGCGGGTGCAGGGTGTTGGTGCAGGATGTGGGCACAGGGTGCTGTGCAGGGCGCTGGGTGCAGGGCCAGCAGTGCCGCCAGGGCTCCCACACGCTGCAGCAGCACGACAAACAGTGGCTGGTTCTGAGCACCTCCGGAGGAGGGAAGGACCAGCCTGCTGTTTGCTTTGCCCGGGTTTAAACGATAGTGCTGTTTTTTCTTCTGACTGGACTGAATCATTAAAGCAAATCAGTACCAATTAAATAAAAAGAGAGCGCAGAGGGCAGAACCCCTTGCCCCTAGCAGGGCAGCAAGGTGTTGCACGCCCTGTGCAGAAGCAGGAAGCTGGGAGCTTTCTGCGCTCCTTGCCCCCAAAAGGCAGCGCTGCGCGAGGGACGACCACGTCCCCAGCCTTCCCTGCGCCCCGTCCTGGGGCAGCGCAGCGTGGGCAGCAGCACGGGGCCAGAGCTCTGCAGGGAGAGGCCCCAGCGGGACCCCTGCACTGCCCGGGGCTATAAATATCTTGGGGTGGCGAGGGGTGGCCGGGCGGCGGGTACAACCCGACACGGCAGCTCCTCCTTCAGAGTGACATTTTGTCAAATGCCAGTGGGGAGGGGGACTGCTTATCTGCCGGCACACGCTCCGGTGACCTTCACAGCTCTGGCCAGGTGCCTCCTTGCTGTATTTACACTTATTTATAGCTCTCTCCTCCATCCATCCCCACCTCTGCCCCGCTCCTGGTACCGGAGGGGAGCTGCCCACCCCACGCTGGCACCTCTTATCAGGGAACTGGGAGGGAGCCGGCACATCCCCAGGGGTGGCAAGGGGCTGGTGGCAGCTGTGGGACGGGGAGGTGCTGGCAGCGGGGCTGGGTTCAGCGCGGGCTGCGGGGTGCGCGCTGGGCCATGCAGGAGCCCCTGTCGCCTCCCCGCTGCCGCGCTGGGGCCAAGGGCTGCGCGCCGGGCACTGGGGCAGCAAACGTCCGTCCCTGCCGGGGCCCCGGCACCGGGGACGGGTGGCCTTGCCACCAGCACTGCAGCCAGCCCCTTGCTCCTGCCCAGGAGTTCATCCCAGTGAAACAATCGCACAGTGTCTGCCTGCCGGCACGTCCATAATCCCCATTTCAAGCAGTCTGTAATTACGGATTTCCCTGATAAGCCCAGACGGCTCTCTCCAAAACCCCTGCCCAAGGATTTTCTTTTCTTTTTCGGAGACAAGCTCGGGGCGAGGGCACGGAGCGGGAGGCTCCCCACCTGCAGCGAATGCCGGCAGCGGGGCAGCGGGGGCCAGCGCTGCCCGTGCTGCCGCAGCAGCCAGCCCGTCAGGCTCTCTGGATTTTCTCACCTTATGCTGGTTTGAGTCACAGCCGGGATGCTATGGGCTAATGTGGGGCTCTGTCTCCCGTGCGTGTGCGGATGTATATTTATCCCTTAATGCCTTGAGCAGGCACTTAGTGGTGTGGAGGGAGGCGGCTGTGCGCGGGGTGAGTCACCGCCCTGCGAGGACACGGCCTCTGGCCCGCTCCTTCGGCCTCCCCAGGCAGCCCCTCTTTTCCTTCCTTTTTTTTTCCTTCGGCGCACTGAGCAGCAAAGTGGCACGTGAGTGACAGGCCAATTGCACAGCATCCTGGGGACATGTATGCCAGCGGCAATGCAAATCTGGCCTTCCAGGCTTAACCGAGATTAAGTTATTGAGAGGCTGCTGCGCCCCGTCCGGCAGCGTCTTCGCGCCGGCAGACTTCAGAAGCCTCCACTCGTGCAGCCTCACTGAGCACGGGCACGGTCTGCGTGGCTGCCCCGTGTGCCCGGAGCCGTGCTGCAGGCACTTGGCTGCGACTTCAAGGGGCGGACGCAGGAGTCTTGTAGGTAAAGGCGGCTTCTGCCCGCTCTGTCCTAGGGTGAGGAAAGTGTGGTGGTTTTACCCTGCTGGGCAGCTGAACTCCACCACAGCCGAGCCGCGGGCACGGACCTGCTGGCGCACAGGAGGAGTCCCCGTGCCGGGGGGACCTGCAGAGCTCACCGCTGTGAATCGAAGGGAATTGAATTGAAGAGGAGGGTGAATTGAATTCGCCCTCATGCTCATCGCCCCGCCAGCAGCCACGCTGAGCACTGCAGGCACCTGCAGACCGAGCCACCTTGCTTGGCTTCAGCTTTAGCCTGCCTGCCATGTCCGACTCCTCCACAGCACAAGCCAGGGGCTGTTGTCTGATGTCCGCTCACCGGCAGCGCCGCACGAGCCTTTGCAGATCTCCCAACGCCCTCCCCAGCCCAGGACGGCCGGGCTGCTCTGGGCCGGCTCGCTGGGTAGGGCTGCCCCAGGGAGCCCCCGGCCCAGCCCCAGCCATGCTCACCGGCGACTGGTTTAGCTTGAGGAGCCCAAGTTCACATTGAAAAAGAGGAAAACGTTTCCTGTCTCGTTAATCCAATATTTGAATTAGAGCTGGGCTCATTTCTCTACAGAGATAAGACCTCACACAGCTCCTCACTGGAGTTAGCACTGCTCCAAAGCAGGAGAAAGAGCTGAAAATCACCTTCCCGGGGCAATATCCCACCCGCTGTCCCCATGCCAGCATTAACCCACGGCTGAGCTCAGTGGGGTCCCCTTGGAGGGGGCTCTAGCCAGCGGCTGCCCCAGCTGCGAGGCAGATCGTGGCCAGGATGCGTGCAGGGACACCGAGGCCGCCGTCCTCCCCGCCTCCCCTCATTGCCACGGCAAAGCTCGGGGTCTTCGCAAAGCGATGGGGAGCGCAGCCCTCAGAGCCCCACGGGAGCTGAGCAGCCTGGGCTGGTGCCTCGGCTGCTCTCCTCAATTCCCAGCCCCGGCAGACAGAGGGAAGCCTCCTGAGCAGCCCCCAGAAGCACTGGGATTGGTTTGCTTGCCTGGGGCTGCCAGGAGAAGGCACAGAGCGGGCTCGGGGGGGGTTCATCGCTTAGGAAGAGGCCGCGCTGGGTCTCGTCTGGGAAGTCTTGGGCAAAGTGGGGGCCCCCAGGAGAGCAGTTGTCACAGTGACCTCTGCATGTCCCTGGCTGTCCGTCGGAGCCTGGCCCTCGTGCTTTCTCACTGTTGCTGGCTCAGCTGCGGTGCACGGGCACGCTGCAGGAAGGGAGTGGGACGTGTGGCGGTGACCGGCACAGAGAGCTCCTGGTGCCCGGGAGTCCCTGGAGCACAACACGGGGGCCCCCGGGTACGGCCAGCCCTGCGGGGACCCAAAATGAGCACAAACCCACAAAACAAGCACAAAGCCTTGGTGTGAGGGTCCGTGCCGGCCTCCCAGGGCAACCCCAGCTCCCACGATTGAGGCTTCAGCTCCTGTGTCCCCAGAGGATGCGGGTCAGTGTCACGGGGGCACCCTCGCAGCTCTCCCCTGCAGCAGGATCTATCGGACAAGTCGCAGAGCTCCCAGCGGCTCTGGCCACGGCCGTGCTGCAACGCACACAGGCCAGGTGTCTGGGCTGGAGGATGCCTCCGAATTTTCGAGCATGTCTCTGGGTGTTTGCTGGCTGCACACCAAGAACCCATGGCTGATCTTCCTACAAACTCCCAAGTAAAATTAGAACAAAAGTTCACTCCTCTCCCAAGGCAGCAGGAAGTGGAAAGGGTGGGAAAAGGGAGAGCTGGAGCAGATGAGGTCTCATGCCCACAGCAGCCCTGCACCGGTACCTCACCGGCAGTATCAGCTCGCGCTCCCCTGTTGTGCTCCTGACCTGAAATGACCCCTTCTAGCCGAACGCGTGGCACCTGGCTTGGCACGGGGATACCCTGCCAGGGTGCGGAGTTTTGGGGCACTCCTGACCCATGTGAGCCGGGAATCCAGGAGCATCCACTGCCCGACACTACCTGGGGGCACCGCGAGCGTGGGGGCACCAACCCCACCACCTGCCTCCGGGGTGCCCAGCCAGGGCAGCCCAGCAGCGTTAGATTGCAGGAGTTTATTTTTACCCAGCCTGTTGCCAACGGGGACGTGTCACATCTGCGGAGTTGATCAAAAGACGTCCCAAGCACTGGTGTCAGCTGCTCCTTGTGATCTCAGCACCAAGATCTTTTCCCTTGTGGCATATCAAAAGGAGCAGGAGAATTTGACTGCTTTGCTATTTTTAATTGAATACACACACACACACGTATATATATGTGTGTATGGCTTTTCTAAAAATAAAAGCCTTTGCCTGTGTTCCCATGGGAAGATTTGGGGAGAAGGGGGAGCCAAAGTTGTTGCAGGATGTTTTCTGGAGCAGGCTAAAGAGCAGCCGGAAGGAAAGCAAGGAGAAGGCACGGCAGGTAACGCACGCGTCTGAGAGGGCAGAGGGCACCGAATGCCGAGCTGGGGTGGAGGTAGATCTGTATCCCCAGACCTCGCAGCGATGAGGACGGGGACCCTTCGTCCCGCTGCACATGGTCTGACCACCTGGCGAGCAAAGGTTTTGCCAGGAAGGATTGAAGAGCCCCAGCCTTGGTGTGCACAGGACCTGCTCCCTCAGCCTGTGGGAGCACAATCAGTGATCCCCAATTATCCCAATTAAAAAAAAAAAAAAAAGAAAAGATGAGGAAGAGAGAAAACTCTCTTTGCCCTTCCTGCAGCTTGGTTTGAAATTGCTTTCCCCCCGGTGCGTGTCAGAGGAGAGCCTGTCAGCACTGCAGAAGTGGAGGCCACCGTGTTTTTCTGCCTCCCCAGCCTCTCTCACGTGCTCAGATGTTTGCCTGCTCCAAAATCCTTTTGCTGTGTAAATAAACTTGCTTCCCACATCACCAGAAAACTCCCCCTGGGCAGCCAATACCGGGAGGATCCGCACTGGACCTTTCACCTCTGGGTTTGAACCCTGGCTTTTGCTGGGGACGCATCCAAACGGGAGCTAAGGGCTGGGCGCGGGGCGCGCAGGGGTGCTGCGCCGTGCGGGGAGCTGCGAGGCTTCACGGGGAGGCAGCGAGGGAGCGAGGTGGAAGCAGGGCAGCTCTCAGCTGCTTTCGGTGATTAAATGGATATTTTTAGCTCAGTTCCTAGAGCTCAGGTCGCCCGCGTGCACCCGGATGTCGATGTTTTTCCATGCCATTTTTCTTGTGCGTGTGCAAGAAGTCTGGGGGGCCTGCGGTGCCTTTGCGGTGCCTTGGGATGTGCACCTTCCCCAGGATCGTCACCGAGCGTTTCGCTGCCACGTAACAGGGACGGGGATGGGGTAGGGAACAGCCAGGCTGACCGGCGTGAAGCCACCCGCAGAGCCTTGCCCCGCGCACTGCGTCTTGTGTGCGCCCCAAGGCTCTCGCCTCCCTCCGTTACTGCTGATTGCCAGGGCAGCTAGATGAGCCCTGGACGTCAGCCTTGCCTCACCAACGGCAGGAAGGGCTGCCGAGTTTCATTTAAGAGCACTGACAGCTGCTTTGCTTGCTGCAGCAGACGAGGCTTTTCCCGTGCAAGCCTGACACCTGCCCAGCGCGTCCGCGAGTCACCGGGAGGGCTCACCGGTGGCGGCAGGGCAGCTCTCGGTACCAACCAATTTGCGGCGTTGGGCTGTGCAAACCGATTTGCAAAAAGCACAGTGAAGGGGTGCTCTCCGCTCTCTCGGCTGCCGTGTAATTGCTCTGCCTTGAGCCGTTTGCCAGTTTTATTCCAAATAGCTGCTTCTGGGGTCTGAGTAATGCACTCGAGTGGAGGCGGTGGCACGTGGGGACACCGGCTCTCCCGGGTCCCGGCCATCCCCACTGTTGCTGCCGCAGGAGGCGGCTGCAGCCCGTCGCTGCCTGTCCGGGCAGGTGAGGGGCAGCCCGGGTGCCCGCCGCAAAGCCCCGCGTGCCGTGGCGTGGCTGCGAGCTCACCGCCTTTCTCCTCTCTCCCCAGTACGAGGTGTCTGGGGAGGAGCACCTCTACTCCGACTTCCCTGAGATCGATTTGTCCCAGCTGGATGCCAGCGACTTTGACTCGGCCGGCTGCTTCGGCGAGCTGCAGTGGTGCGCGGAGCACTCCGAGACCGAGTCCAGCCAGTACAGCACCGATGACTCCGAGCTCTTCCAGGTACCCTGGGGACGCGGGGACATGTCCCTCGGGCTGCTGGCCCCAGGCAGGCTCCGTGCACTGCTGCGGGGCGGCTGGAGGCAGTGCCACTCGCCCAGCTTGTGCCTTCCCGTGGGTGACCGCCTGGCACCGGGGACCCGAGCGCAGAGGTGTGGGGTGTGCAGGGGAGGGCGGAGGGGGAGGGAAGGT
>VXAL01008358.1:8151-95048 GCA_013399475.1 Chauna torquata | reverse complement strand
CCCGCGCACACCCGCGCTGCCTGGCCGGCCGGCCGGCGTCACCCGGCGGCCAATAAAGCACGGGCGAGGAATGTGCCGTCCCGCGCGGTTGTCACCGGCGGCGTGAGCCAGCCGCCGGGGAGCCGCGGGCGCTGTCAGGGCGCGGGAGTTATGGGGTGCCGGGTCACACACCCCTCATTCACAGCCGGGGGTGCACACCCCCACCCCGAATAAATAAATTAAAAAAAACCCCTCCCCACCGGCAAGCCTCCCGGGACTTTTGAGTTGAGCAAATGAGCGATGAGAGCAGCGGGAGGGGTGTACCTGCCCTTTTCTGGGGCATAAAGACGGCTTTATTAAACGGAGAGTCTGTCAGCGCCTTTGATTGACTGCACTGGGGAGGGGGACGGGGCCCGTGCGCTGCCAGCCCTGTCCTCGGCTGGGCGCGTCGTCACTGCGCAGGTGGCCTGGGCCACGGCGGGCACCTTATGCAAGTGGCAAAATGATGGGAAAATGCCGTGGCACGGGGATGCTGCCGTGCTTTGCGTGTTCAGTTGCTGTTCCTTACTGGCACTGCTGCTCGCCCTCTGCTGAACACCTTCGTGCAGCTCTCCTAAACATCAGGCTCGCCTGCTGTGTTTTATACTCGGCCTTCCTCTAGGTTTCGGGTCCTCCTCTCCCTCCTTTTCCAATGGCTTTTCACTATCTAGCTGTGAGAGATGGAGCTCCAAAAAACAGTGAGGACAAAAAACCCCACAGCCCTGCAGCTGTGTGAATGGCTGACTCTGAAGCTGCTGGCTTGGGAGCAACCCCTCGCATGCTTCTTTTTTTTTTTTTTTTTTTTTCTCCCCAGATTAAGTTCTTCCAAAATCTTGTAAAAGAAATCATAACACAAAATCGGAGCAATTGTTTTTGTACCTAGCAAGCCATCCCGTGCAGCTGGAGGTGTAGTGCTTGACACTGCATATTTCAAGGCTCTTAAAAAGCAAAGTGGAGAGAGATTTCTAAATGAAAACTCTTTGCCAGACTTTTATTGTCTTTTTTTTGCCAAAAGATGCTTTCTCCAGCCGTCCTTTCCCACGCCTCGTGAGCCCACATGCTCACGCCAGTGTGATGGATGGGAGCGGGGCATCGAGGCTGGGGCTGCCCCGGGGACTTGGCACTGCTGGGCTGCAGCTGCCCTTGTGAGGTGGCCCTGGGTGCCACCACCAAGGGACCCACCCCCAGGGCAGCGGCATCCACCTAGCACTGCTGCTGCGAACGATTTTGCTGGCCAGGTAGATTTTCACTCTCGTTAGGTGGACGCATTAGGGATGCTCTGGAGGGTTTTCCATTAATGCAGTGATTTTTCTGCCGTGCTCCAGCCAGACCACCAACAGCCACGTTTTTGTGGGTTGCTGGGTAAATGGCAACAAAACGCTTGCAAAGCCTGCAGGGCGCTCATCACCGCGGTGCCCTGCGTGCCAAGGACGGAGGTGCTGGGGGAGACCAGGAGACCACCGGTGCTGGCCCCAGCACCCCGAGCTCGTCCCGGAGCCCGGGCTCAGCGAGCGGCCGAGATTTCCGAGCTGGCCCATCCGAGCGGCACCTCGCGTCCGGCCTGTCCGGAGCGGTCCCCGGAGAGAGCAGGTCCTTCATCTTCAGAGTCACTAGGTGGCAACCTAAGGCATCCTTTGTGTTCGGAGAAGGTTTGTAGGAGATGGAAACGCATCTGCTTCTGCCTCGGATTGCTCCCCCTCCTTTTTTTTTTTTTTCTTTTTTCTTTTTTTTAAACCCTGGATTACTGACAGACACTGTAAAAACATCTCTTCCCCCGTGCTCTTCAGCAGCTGAGGGTGGAGGACGCTTCTGGATCTGCTTTATCCCAAGATTGTGCCAAATAACGAGGCAAGAGCGAGCAGGTGACCACATGCTCTGCAAAGCCGAGGAAGAAATGAGATGAGGTTTCCAAGCAGAAAAAGCGATTGAGGGGGAGAAGAGTCTTCTGCTGATCTTGCTGGTTAATGGGCTGTCGAGATAACAAAGTGGAAATCCCAAATTTGGGTCATGTTGGGGTTGTCTCTGGCTAGCTTAATAGGAGTTACTGGTTGGGTGCATGTTTTGAGTGTGGTTTTGCCTTCATTCCCTGCCTACCTTTTGTGGGTTCTTTTTCTGGACCTCGTAACAGAAAAATCTGAAAATATTGATTTCTTCTTCCTTTTTTTTTTCTTTTTCTAAAAGAGGATGGATTCATATGTTCTGCCTAGGAACACGGAATTCATCATGCAGTTGCAACCTATAAAACATAGCCGGCGTTAGAAGGGGGAATGGTCTCTTCCCCCGGGTTTTGTGTGAGCGCTGGCATAATCAGTGGCCGGGGCCCCTTCTCCCCGCCAGGTGACACCTTTTAGCCCAGGGTGGGTACGGATGTGGCCGGAGAAGTCCCTTCCACCTCACATAGACACCGGCTCCCTCGGTCCACCCTCGCCATCAGCGTGTCCCCAGAAGGGGAGAGTCGCGGCTCTGTTGCTCATTAGCCGTTTGTTTGTCCCACGACCTGTCCCTTCTTAATCCATCTGCTCTCATGACTTTCTTTTCCCTTCTTGTGCTCTATTTGAAGCTTCAAATTTGTCCTGCTATTGCCTCGCGTGGGGAAAGTACACAGAGCTAATCCTCAGCGCTGTGAAAGGCACGCGCACCTGCAACGCCGGGCAAACGCCCCCGGCTCAGCGCGCTCCTGGTGCCCTTCTATTCACTTCTAAACGCGGAGTCTCCTTCCCTGAAATGCAGCATCTCCCTGCAGCAGCAGCGCAGCTCCCGGACCCGCCAGCCTTGACAATCCCGAGCAGCCCCAGGGTGCAGCAATGCAGTGGAGCTGCGGCGAGCACAACGAGGGGTCCAGCAGACGTTCAAGAGGCACTGCTTGAATATTTGCTGCGCATGTTTAAATCCGAACAGCCACCTTTGGCCGCGCTGGATGGGAGGCAGGAGATGCGCTGGGCAGCGCATCCTCCCTGGACATGCCCCGCACCACCTCCGGAGCCGAGCTGCTCCATCGCGGCGACCCAGCCTGGAAAAACGTCCCCGGGCTCTACCACTTCTCCACGCGGAGAAAGGAATCCATTTACACCTTCCTCCTATTTAATTTGGCTCCCAGCAGAACCGTTTTATAGGGCTGTCTACGCTGGGAACAGGGATTTTTTCAGAGTTTTTATTCTCTCCAGATGTTCTGACTGTCTTTGGTAACCCCTCTGGTGCGAGTGTTAGACAGTGTCTTCTGTCTTCGCAGGGCATGATTGGGTAGGACAGCTTGCTCCTGGGTACAAACGCTAATTGCAAATGAAATGGAGTCGTGATTCAGAGCAAAAGCCAGGCACAAAGTTTTATGAGACCTCAAACACTTCCCCTGTCCTCTCAGCTGAGCTAAGAAGTCAAAATCTTAAAGGAAAAAAGTTGGAGGGCACCAAGTTCCCTTTCCAGTAGCTGCTTAACATTGCTCATTTCTTTCCTTCAGTGCAATAAAAAATTAGGAGACTTTTGGCCAGTTCATTCCTGACAACCTCCTCATGCTGGTATTTTTGGGAGCACAGCCAGCTGTTGGTTATCTCCTGAGCCAATGACAGTCAGGTCGTTTATCCTATCGGGAAGTAGAGATCCTAGGGAAAAAGAAAAAAGCAACAAAACAAAACTTTAATAATTTTGTCCTGCTTAATTTTTTTTAACGACTCTTTTTTGAGTTCTTCCACAATAAGTAGAAGGTAAAGGAGGATTGCAACCCATACAGATATCCAGACGGGTGCGCTCCGTGCGATAGGAGAAGCAAATTCCCCGCCTACGACAGCAGGCACCCTCGCGCCCCGCTTTGCTCTTGGCAGTGCCCTTCTGGAGCCGACGGCCCCGCAGACCGCGGTGCAGAAACGCGAGCGAGCGGGTCCCTCGCGCTCCGCGTGGGAGCTGGGGGTGACACCCGGCATCGCCCCAGCCCAGCTGCCTTTCTGCTGGCCCATGCTGTCGCAGCCATCCGGGCACTGCTTGTCCCACCACCTCGGTTAAAGCCGACTTCTCGCTGATGCCCCAGAGTCGTGCCTCGGTGGCCAGTGCTCATGGCCAAAACCGAGCCCCAGTGCAGGCAGGACGAGGCACAACCGGAGCTGCACGCTGTGGCCAGAGAAAACAGCCTGTGCTGGAGCACGGAGAAAGAATGGCCGTTTATGGTTTGCAGGCTCCAGAAACATGATCTTCTGCTGGGTTTCTAATGTGGAAATAGCCCGAGAAGACTGGATCTCTCAGTCTCAGGAAAATGACCGGGCGTTTGGCTTTCGGACAAAGAGCCCCACACAGCATTATTTTGGCTTTGACTTCTCCCCCAGCACAAAGGGCTGCTTTCTTAGCCTGGCTTTTGCTCCAGGAGGGCCATCTGAGTGTGCCGACCGCTGGAGCTTCTCGCAGTGCTCAAGTGGCAGGAATGAAGAGGTTTGGTCTGTTATCAGCCAAACGCCTCTTACGCTTTGTTCTTTGGTGGTTTAATGAAGGCTCAAATGTAACAGGTAAAATACCCCCCGGATTCTGCCTACTTTAGCCTTAGCCTGCTGCCATGTCTCACTGGGGTTCCGAAGTCTTGCAGGCTTCACCCCTGGGTCTCAACTCCTTTCACGGAGACCAGGTTAGGAGAAGACATGAACGACCACAGCCAGGTGTTCATCGGCCGGGGCAGCACAGGGTCCCCCGGTCAGATGGAGACAGCTTTGCTCCTGGCTGCTCTTACGTGGGTGCAGACACAGGTCGATGCTACGACCCAGCTGCCCGCCGGCAGGTTTGGTTCCTCAGCCACAAGCTTCTCCCAGCTCTCGGACACCTGCAAGCACGGACAAATGTCTCTGCTCCTCCCCTGCGCGTCCCTGGCCGATTTCTGCTCCAAGGGCTTCACGGCGGGCACCATCCCTCCCTCCTGTCTGGAGAGCACACGGGAGGACCGTCAGCTCTACGAGACGAAAGCTGGCAGAAAACAGGATTCCTTTGTGGAAACTGAGTTGAATTTGACTGGTTTGGGATCAGCTCATGCGTTAACAAGTTGGAGCTTGTTTCTGGTGATACTGTATGCTCGCTCGTTCAGTATCACCCAATCTTTCTGCTGTTGCTACACCATGACCATTTTTGTTTGCCTTCCCGGTACAGACCTGGCTCCATACCTCAAAGAACTATTTGTTTTGTGGGGTTTTTCCAGACAGATCACTGAGAAATTCTGCAGAGCACTTGTGTCAGGTTGTGATCACCAGTCCCAGGTAGAAGCACGGAAAGCAGCTGCGGACAATATGAGTAATGCGCCGGAGCCCGAGCACATCGGTCAAAGCCCAGGACGTGCCATCTTCAGGACTACATGACATGTGATCCCCAGAGTGGGTTTATTGATCTCGGTGGAGGAACCCCCAAATCTGCAAATGAAACACTTGCATCAGCTCTGCGCTTGGAAGGCTGGCTTCGTTTCTTTCAGCATTTCTTTTCACATTACCAGGGGTTTTGTCCGTCAGAATGCAAACAGAAAGATGTCTCACGTTCTGAAGATGCTGTTTTTCAACAGAAGCGTATCACAGGGCAGGCTTTCCGAGCAAAGACTTCTTGTAGTCGTCTTTCACTTTGGAAAGAGTTTTAAAAAAGGCAATTTGTAGCTGTGTTAATAAAGATCTGGCCAAGACCTAAAAATGATTTGGTTTTGCTTTATGTGCTCGTATTTATCTGACCTCAAAATACTGGCACGTGCATGTATTGCACTGACAGCTGTCAAACAGTGATGCCTACAGAAGTGCCCAGTCCTGGGCCCCTCTCCCTTGTCTCCTGATGTTCTGCTTCCACTTGGATTTAGACGCGACTGGCTTCGAACAAAGGCGTGTACAAGAATCCTCATCTTTGCAAAACAGCACCGCATTCTTTTCAGCCCCTCAGACAGCTGGCCAGCTGCTGGTGATGCAGATAAGAGCCTTTGCTGAGGCTTTCCAATGGAATAATGTCAGATTTGGAAGCCGGCAGCTGCAGGCTGAGTGTTTTGAAGTGCAGCCCTTCAGCACGGCTACGCAGGGGACACGTTCAGATACGACCGATGAAGGCAGCATCTACGTTATCAAGCAGCGGCGCGCGGCAGGGCAGGTCTGCAGCACGAAGCACTGGGTGCTGAGAACCCCACATCCGTGTGGTTTGTTTTTCTGGCAATTTTATTTCAGCCTGTTAGGCTGGTGGGAAGAATGAGAAGGAGTCCAGGAGAAACCAGAGAGCAGGCGAGCCCGGCGCGGGGCTCCCTGTGCGCAGCAGCCTGCCCTCGCCAGGCACCTTGGTGCTCAGGGCTTCATATGAGCTTTATTAGCTTCATCCAACTTTTATTTCCTTTTGAATTCAGCAGACGGAATAAAATGTGATAAGCAGAGTACAGGAAACCCTTGCGGCGGGAGGAAAAACTCTGGGAAAAAGTTGAATTCAGGGTAATGAAACAGCTAGCGGGTGTTAGCACCATCCCCAAACCAAAACCAGCCCCTCCTGCAGGGCCGGGAACGTGCAGCGGGTTTCGAGCGTGGCTGCGCTCCAGATCACTTCCACCTGCAGGAAGGGGATGCTCGGTGGGGCTTGGGGTTTAGGGGAGCCTACCTTTCTGTGGCAGGGGCTTCAGTCGGTCCCCAAGGTCCCGGCCTGCCCCGAACCCCTGTTTCTGCTCAGATGGACAGCGAGGTGGCACCTCCACTGCCATGCCCCTGCCCAGAGAAGGCAAGAAGAAGGCAGGTGCGTGTGAAACCTCCCCTGGACGCCTTCCAGTTGTTTATTGGGTTGGAGATATTTTCCGTGTTTTCAGCAACTCTTGGCATATCTCCTTCCCATAAATTTTCCCGGCCTCTCCTCAAACCCACGTGGAGTTGTAGCGACCTTGACTTTGCGGGGCGTGCAAGCCTGTGGCTTGATCGTCTGTGTCGCGGGTCCCCAGCCCCAACGGGGGGAAAGGGTGGCTTCGTCTGCCCGCCCGCTGCAAAGGGAAAGCCCCTGGGGGAGAGCTGTCTCTTAAGCAGCAGGAACACATCTCCTAGTGAAGAAACGTCTTGACTGCTCCCCACCGCACGTGCCCACCACCTCCCGCACGTCGTCAGCACGTAGGGGAAAAGTGCCACGCCAAGAGGCAGAAAGCAGCGCGTGAGACCAGGTAAGCAGCCCACGTCCCACGGGTTGGCGTGCCGGGGCCGTGCTGCCTTGTGCCCCCCGAGACCCCGGGCTGCCCGAAGCTCGGTCGCCTCTTCTGTCACATCCCTGCTGCCAGGTCCGATGGCTGAACTCGCGCTGCGCGCGTGGCCTGCCCCTCTTCGGCTCCTCCGAAACCTCTGGGAACATAACGCATCGCAGGCGCCAGCTCCTGGGTCTGATTCGGTTGCACCAGAAGGTTCAGAAGTTATTTGGGGCGGGGGAGCTGCGGGCAGGCAGGCGGTGTGATTGCACAAGCCGTGCTTCCTTTGGAGACCCAGCTAACAAATCTCGGGGTGATGAACTCGGGGTTTCTCTGTGCTTCCAAGTGTGTAGGTATGTGCGCTCTGGGCCTGAATCGTATTCCTGAATGCAAAAGCAAAAAAGATGTGTCCTGTCTTTGGCCAAAGAGAGAATGAAAATGAAAATGAAAAAAAAAAAAAAGAGTGGGTGATGTGCCAGAACTTTTACTTTTTATTAAAAACTTAAGTGCAGATGACGAGAAACCCACCTGTTTTTGATTTTTTTAATAAAAAGTCAAATAATCCCCACAAACAATTTCTTTGCAATGGTTTCAATATCGGAACCGTAAAGATGAACTTTAAAGGCGCTTGTAAAAGAAAGAATATTACAATAATTTCAGCGCAAAACTCCAATATCATATTTTCTTTTATTTGAAAGAAAAAGGGAATGTGGAGAGGATTTTTTTTTCTTCCTCAGGATGCAGCAGTTTTAGATAATCTCCTCACTTACCGAAGGGCAGAGGGAGGAGGAGGAGGACGGGGAAGCCCCGAAGACGCGCGGGGCTGTGCAGGACGCGCCCCGGGGAGCGGCGGCACCTCGCAGCGGCAGCAGCCTTCCCCTGGCCAAAATCGGGAACTGCCACCCCGGCTTCGCTACAACCGTGCAAGCGACGGCGTGCAAGCAGCCCGCGGTGGTGCCGGAGCCTTCGTGGGGACGTGCGGCCGCGGGGGGCTTCCTTCTTCCCCTGCAGGCGAGGAGAAGGTGACAAACGTGTCCCCCGCCACTGTCCTCGCCGCGGCGGTGGCGAGGGAGGCGAGGGCAGGCAGCGGAAATCTCGGCGCCGCAATGAACCGGAGAGGCCATGGGTTTCCTCGGCTCCCAGTACAGCCAGGGGACTGGGCGACGGAACGGATGGGGTCAGGCTCGTTAGTGCAAGGCCTCATTTTCTCCTCCCTCGGTGTCCGTACTGATGACCCTTGGCGTGCACTCTCTGGTGTCTAACAAGGGCTGTGCTCATACAGCAGCCTTGCCCTCGGCAGACGTAGAAATAGCGTCTCTTGTCTGTCCACCTCCCTGCTCCCACAGGTCGGGAGTGAATCCGGTCTCTCTGAGATGCTGAGGTTCAGGAAACGGGGAAAAGCAGCTCTAAATTACGAGGGGAGACAGGCAGAGGGAGTGATCCCAGGAGGGTCCCAGTGGCTCACCTCCCTTTGCCGAGCAGGGCAGTCTGAAGCGCTTAACTCCTCGAAACCCTTCCCTAAATTCAAGTGATTCAGGTGAACCCAAAGCATAACCCAGCTCCCAGTAGAAGTGCAGTACTATTGTTTCAAAAAGAAAAAGAAAGAAAGAAAGAAAGAAAGAAAGAAAGAAAGAAAGAAAGAAAGAAAGAAAGAAAGAAAGAAAGAAAGAAAGAAAGAAAGAAAGAAAGAAAGAAAGAAAGAAAGAAAAATTAATAATGCTGAAAGAAAATAACCAACCTTACCCTAACCTGACCTTTTCCCCCCAAAGAAAATCCAGGCAATTTCTTCGGGACCGTTGTGCCCAGGGCTGTGGAGACCCCAGAACCGACCGGACGTGGCTGCCCTGGCAGCGAAGGGGCTGGGCAAGCCTCCAGGAGCAGACTCTCCCCGGCCGCACGGATGGCCGGAGCCCCGCGAGGAGCAGGGGCTGCCGAGCACGACCGCGTGCTCGCAGCTTCCTCCTGGCTGGAACCGGCGGAGGTTCCAGGGCGGAGGCCGGCAGGACCCCCGCTCTCCTTGCCGCCGCGGGCTGAGCGGGCAGGAGGCGAGGCGCGGACCCCCGCGGGACGGGCAGCCTGGCAGCTCCCCCAGGTGCCGGCCAGATGTGGCTTGCCGGGGCCGGCAGGAGGCAGGGCGAGCAGAAAGGGGCGATTTTTTTCCTTTCCCCAGCAGTGGAAAGGGTGAGGAGAGGAACCTGTGCGTATCCCACCTGGGCACTAAACGCACGGCGTTCATTCAGGCGTGCGCAGCACGTGCTTGCGGGGATGCAGAACGAAGCCGCGCGCTCGAAGCAGGCAGCCGCTGCCGGAGGCAAGTGGAGCCGCGAGGACGCCCTCTGCTCTCCAGCACTCACGTGTGCAACTCCCGTTGCCGTTTCGGATGATTTAGGATGATTTTCGTGCTCCTGGAAGAGGACCGAAGCAAGTGCTGGGGAGGAGAAGGGGAGAGGCCGCGTCGTGGCAGCCGTGACCGCGCGCTGCCGGGCAGGGACGCACTGCGCGGGGCCGGGCTCTGCGGGTGCAGCCGGGCTTTCCCGTCCGTGAGCGTGAGCACAGCTCTGAGGTCGCACCGTTTTGCTTTCTGCACGCGCAGTTTTGATCACACGCATGCTGTCCCTCAACACCGATACTGCAGATTTCTGCGGAAAAGGACAAGTCCATGAAAAATATCAGCGAGAGGTAAACTCTTTTTTTCTGAAAATGCTCCTCTCAGCCCACTTCTCAGTCGCTCTTGCTCTGACATCAGAATTTTAAAACACATGAGAAGTGATAAGGTAAACTTTAATCTCCTTTAAAACCTACTTCAAACTGGGGAATTAAAGCCGGTGAGGATTAGGCGGCAGCCGAAGAGCGCATTTCAAAACCACTGGAAATCTGCGGATTTGCAAGATATTAGCAAACAGAAGCAAAGCCTTGCAAAAGCTCCGCTGCCGCAGGCGCAGCCCGTGCTGCTCCCGAGGACGCGCGGCGCGGCCGCGGGACGGGGGTCACCTCCCCGCTGCGCCCCACACCCCTGGGGCTGCCGAGCCGGGCGCTGCGGGAAGCGGCTTCACTGGCTGGGGCCAGGGGCTTGGAGGGAGAGGTGGGAACATGGGCCCAACCGGGGCTGAAAGTCAAGCAGGCAGAAGAACTCAGAAACGGAAAATAAGCCTGGAATGAGCAAAGCGAGCAGCTCCAGGCTGGGAAGGGAAATGCAAGACTGACCAGTAAAGGGTTTTTTTGCCAGCGACGGTGGAGGGTTTCTTTTTGTTTCACTCCCTGGCTCTCTAATTTTTTTCTGTGTCCAAAATCGGTTTACCAGCTCTGATTTCCTGTTTCCATTTTGGAAAAAGAAACAATCAGACAAAAATTCCCCTGCCAGGAGTCACGCTTAAAGCATCTTCAGGCTCAGACTTGTTAAACCCTCTGCTGGGGTGAGCTGGCAGCCTTGCAGGAGCAGCCCTTTTCATCTCCTTTGGAGCCCGCGAAGCCGAACAAATGGCGGTTTATAGACACGTAAACCCGCGGCAGCAAGTCCGTGGGCTGTTTATCTCTTCGAGAACTCGCTGTTCCCACGCATCTCTGTGCAACTGGTGGCAGAGGCAGCAGCGCAGCGTGGAAGTGGGCAAACCTTTGTGTCTTCTGACAGACTTCCGTGCAGCACAGCCCCGGCAGGGGCATTTCTCCTGTCCTCGCCTCTCACCTGTGCCACCCTCGGCTTTGGGATCTGTGTCGAGTGCGGTGGTGGCCGCTCGTACCTCAGCACCTGATGGCGATGCAGCTGAGGCTTTGTTGGGGCGGGAGGACGGGAGCTGGTTGCTGCTGCAGGGTCCAGGCAGGAGAAAAAGGCTCCGCGGTGGCCGCACACCAGGCAGGGGAGCTGGTGGGAACCTGCCAAGGATGCACGGGGCAGGGGAACCCTTCGCAGGTCCTTGTGCTTGGTGACTTCCTCAGCGTCCTTCCAAAGGCAAAGCAACTTGCTTTCAGCGGCTTCGGGGCTGTTCTTGTGCCATCCAGCCTGCTCCTGAACTTCCCGCTCCCGCAGCCACGGGACGCCGTGTGAATTCCTGCCTTTAGACACGCTGATGTTTCCACCCTGTGGGTTGGGCAGGAAATTCTGGAAATAATTGAGGATGACAAGTACGAGTTTAGCCAGTGTGATTTATACAGATATTTTTCTGAATCCTCCTGATCCTCAGCCCTCCCTTCTGATGCGTTTTGCCGCCCTGACAGGGACGGCGGGGATGAAGCCCGCTCTCCAGCAGCAGCCCACCATCCCACGCAGCCCAGCGGGGCTACGAGGGACAGCGGCGTGCTGGGGACCTTGGGAGAACCTGCTGACACCAAGCGGCTCCCTGCTCCTTCTTCTCCTTTCAAGCCAACCCACCAAGGCACCTGTGCTGTCACCCAAGCGGAATACACAGCGATCCCACCACAATCGTTCCGTTAGGTGAGGGACGCGCCAGCACGCGGGGCCGCGGGGACCGTGCCGCTCTGCCCGGCGCTTCCACCCGCCCGCGCTGCTCGCCACTTGTCCAAACAGTCGTAAATCACCGCCGATTCCCAGATCTGTCGGGGAGCTCTGGGCTTCAAAGGCGGCGAGCGGGACCCTCCGGTGCGCTGCGGGAAAGCCTCCCCGGCGGCACGCACCCGCGGGGCGCGCAAGGCGCCCGCTGGCACCACCTCCTAGCTTGCATCTCCACGAAACGTCGGAGCTCACCCCCTCAGGCAGGCTGAGGTGGCTTTGTGTTGTTGTTGTTCTTTTTTTTTCCTGTTGTTAAGAAGCTTTAGAAAAGTTCTTACCAGGTATTAGAAGGGGAGGAAAAGAGAGGAAAGTATAAAGGGCACCAGCGATATTGCAATCCGCTCGTCTGGAGCTCAGAAGCAATCCCTGCTCTGCACAACCAGTAACTCACACACGATGGCAAAGTGAGAGTGATGGAAATCAGCATTTCTCATGACTGCCTCAGTGGGCAGGCTCTGGCCCCAGGAAAAAAAATGTATTTATGCATTTATTGGCGTATTTACATTTGTTTCATCCAGTTAAGTGGAGAACTGTCCAGCGGCACCAAGCTGCTGTCCATTCCTTTTCACACTTGGTTTTTCTCCNAGTTTTAAATGCAAGGGAGCTACGCAGCATATTCAGCTGGGATTGTCATTTCCTTCAAGTGTGACCCGAGCATCAGATGTTTGACATCCCAGGAATCAAGGTGAAGAAGAGCAAACACGCGCACAGACCAGGAAAATAAGGAAATGCAGGGGCTGAGCTGCGTGGGCGTGGAGGCAGATCCTGCTGGCTGCCAGCGAGCCGGTGGGGTGTGGAAAACTCATCAGCGGGCAGCCTGCCAGAGCCGAACCGTGCCTATGGGTGGTCACCAACAAAGAGCAGAAAAAGAGAAAGGAAAAGAAGGAAAAGCCTGCAAGCGGATGATTTTCCATGATGTGGCTGCCTGCGGTGCCGCGAGGCTGTGACGCCGTCCGCGCGACCGTGCGTGGTGGCACCTTGGGCAGCCGCGTCTCCAGCGCTGCCCCGAGCGGCTGGACGGGGCCGGGGAGCGGCCGAGAGCCCGCTCTGCCTGCTCTGCCCCGTCCGTCCCGTCCGCTCACCCACACGTGCGCTGTCCCAGCCGTTTGCTCCATGTATCCCCGCACCCGCTGCAAGCCGACCCTCTCTTGATCTCAGAAACAATGTCAACAGCCTTGAGGAGACCGAGAAGGGAAACTTAAAAAGGAGAACGTTGCGTTTCCAAAAATGGGTTCAACTTTAAACGTGGTCTCTGCTCCCTGCCTGCGCACGTGTAGCAAAGGGATGTCCTTAGCCCCACGATCACACGAATGCTTCAGATGCACCAGCGGGCGCAAAACTGCCCGCGACTGCGTTCACACGGCGTGGGGCCAGAGCAGCAAACGGGCACCCCGAGCTGCAGACCGCACCAGGCGCTGACAGCCCCTCGCCTCCCAGGCACCTGCTGCAATTTGGGCAGGGTCAGACCCGGGGCAAGGTGCTGATCCCCCCACCTGTGCCCAATTGACACCACCCAGCCTCCTGCCGGGCCACTTGCAGGGTATTTAAGCCCTCCCCAGGGCACCTGCTGGTTGCTGCTGGTTGCATGCTGCTGGCTGCCCCTGCTGGGTGCTGGCTGCCGGCTGTGCTCCTGCCTGCTGAGTTGCCCCTTCAGCTTGTGGGAACTGGTCCCAGTTTGCTGCAATGAGGCACGCTAAGGGCGTAAAGCTCTGAAGCAGCAAGTGCAGACTGCTGAAGGCATCGGTGGCTTCGCAGCAGGAAAGGTTTTGAAGAAGATGATGGAACAGAGCCTGAGCAAAGGTAAGACTTGAAGATATGGGAAAAGGGAGAAATAGGTGTGGGGAGGCCGTGAAAGGGCTGGTGGCTGGGCTGCGACGTGCAGTCAGGTTGGTTATGGAAGGCTGAGCGGGGCTTTTTGGTGAAGCAGTAGCTGGTGCTGGTTGAGAGGAGCAAAGTGGCTGTGCTGCCGCGGGAGCTGGCTTGGTCTCCAGCAAGCACGCAGGAGCTGCCAGCTTGATGGCTCGGGGGCTGCAGCTCCTCTGCGCAGGCGTGCGGTAGGCATCAGCGCCCGTGCTGCGCCGCGGTGGTAGGAGCCGGACAGCGCGATCCTGTGGCTTGCGGTCTCAGAGAGCAAGAGGCTGCGTGTGCTGGGGCTAAGGGGAAGGGTGTGCGTGCTGCTGGCTCCCCGAGCCGTGTCCTGAGCATGCAGCTGGTGCGGGGATGGAGCTTCCCTTCCTCTTAGCAGAAATGCTAATGCAGTCTTTTTTCTCTGGGCAATTACTGGTTTTCGTTTTATTCCCCCCTAATTTGTTGAGCTCTAATTCTCTTTGCTGTTTGGCCAGCGCTGAGCAGCAGACTGAAAAGCTATGGGGAGAGACTTTGGTTTTGGTGGAGAGATGTGCACTTGAGAGATTACACAAACCTCACTTCTTTAGGAAGCAAGGCTGAAAACCCACAATGCTTATTTTCTAAGAAAATAAACCACTCCAATACATCAACTGTCTGCACATAGGCGGGACAATCACTGCTTAGCAAAATTACTATAATTTTCCCTTTTCTGTCCTTCCAAAATGACTGCTCTAGGCTTGGACCTCAAGCAGCCTATAAAATGCGGCTACCAAAAAGTTCAGTGTGCGGATGCTGTTTATTGCATTACTGCTGAGTGCTTCTGTGTCGCAGGGCTCCGAGCTGGGGGGGAATTCGGAGGTCAGGATTTCTATTCCAGATGTGTTTTGCGCTTGCTCTGGAAGCTTTGCAAGCAATGAGAGCTGCCTGTGGGGGTCGGCGGGGTGCAGCACCCCCCCTGCCTGGGTGCTGCTCTGCAGGATGGTTTGGGTGCGGATCCGGCACAGGTGCTGGGTCCCTGTGGGCTCCTCCCTGCTGCCTGTGTGCTGAGCTGTGCTCAGGTGCATCTCCAGGGGAAAGGAGTGGTCTGGGCTAGAAGAAATGGATGGTTGGGACTCATCTGGGGTTTCTTAGCTGTCAGGGCTGCTCAGCTCCCCCATCCCACGCTGCCTGGCTCTGGCCGAGGCAAGGTGCATCGTGCTGCCCCGATAGCTTGCTGTGTTTGTCGTAAGAGCTATTCCTGGCCTCGCTGTGGGAACCACTAGCTAGGAAACGGGTTATGGTCCTCTGCAAGAACTAAGTCAACTTGCCACTGAGCATGGCCATAGCTGCACTGGTTTCTGGTTTCCCATGGTGTACTTGTTGGGAGAAAAGTTAGGAAGACCGTGCAAGGTGTATTGAACAATATCTGTTGTTTGTCTGGGTGCAACTGGGGACTACACCTTCAGGCGCTTCACTTGAGGCTTGTCTTTCTAATTGCTCTCCAGAAAGGAAAGGGTGATTGTGTTTGCTTTTTCGTGGTTCTGCCTTGTAAGATCCAGCATGACAGAACAATGATGTGGTGCCCTGGAGCTATTGCTGTTGGTGGTGACTTGCTCTTGATTAGGTGGTGGCATGTCCTGCCTGGGTGCATGGTGAGAATAGAGCTGATCTCAATTCAGAGGTGCCAATGGGGGCACGAAGTGCGGAGAGGGTCCTGCCAAACTTCCCAAATACCAGGAAAACTCGTTTTGAGGGACGTTCTGTTCTAGGGATCAAGCGCCCAAAATGTAGGCGCTTGAACTCGTATGTGCACAAGAAATTTATTGGACCTAGTCCCAGATCAGGAAGGTTAAATGGGCTCCCACACACATGCTCCTCTGGCTTTATGTGCTCGTAACAGTCTAGGCTGCTTTCTGGTCCCTAATGACTTAATTCATTGTATTCTGTATTTGTTTTACAACTGGCAGGCAGTTAATGTTATTGGCAAAAGAGTAAATACAAGATAAATGGTGCCTGTGTTCTGAAAAATAAAAGCCATATTGTTCAAAAATACATAGACACCCCAAAAAATGTGTTCTCTGAATTTGCCTGGATGCTGAAGCATTGTGTGGCCTCCTGTTTGAGCTGTGTTTTGCACCTATTCCCGTTTGCCCAGCGTAGGGGCTGCTGGTGGTGCGAAACCAGACCCTTGCTGCTGCTGGGCTGTGCCCGGCCGCGGGGTGCGGTACAAACGTGCGGTGCCCCTGCTGCCGGCTGGGAGACCTGGGCTCCTTGGGGCTTGTGCACCCCGCTTCTGCTCACCCCACGGAGCTGGAGGGCGGTTGCGGTACAGACAGCTGGAGAGGCCTGAGAGGCTGTAGCATTGGGGAAAAATTTAAAAAAAAAATACAAGGAGGGGTTGGGGTCTAAGAAAGCGCAAGTCTGGCAAGAGATTTGAAACTCTGAGGCAAATAAAAATAAATGTGACTCTGGCTAAAGCTGCCTATTAAAATTTCCATTCACCAACTTCACTCCTTCATTAGGGCTAATGGACAGAGCAGCCTCAGCCTCTCTTTGCTCCCGGGCTCGTGTCTGCAGGCTTTGTCATCAGATACTTAGACTGTAACTAACGAACTCAGCGGTTGTTAGTTTCTGTTCCTGGTGCTTTTGACAGGCTCGTGTCAAAGCTTACAAGGTGCTCCCTCTGGGGGGGAAACGGGGCTGCAGTTCCATGCTGTGAGGGTCGGGGTGCTTCTAGATGCTCTGAGCTGGATGGTGACTCGGTGCCCTGCCGTGCCCGCAGTGGGGGGGTGTCTCGGGCAGCGGGCGGGAGGAGAGGCTGCGCACGCTGTTCTGAAGCCGTGAGACCCGAAACACGGAGCTCTGAGCTAGGCTGGCTCGGGCGCTGTGAGGACACGCGCTTGGTGCCGCACGCCTGTGCACTGCTTGGTGTGACGGTGAAAGAAATCACAGTACTTGCCTAACAGTGCTCTCTGCCCCACTGCAGAAAGCCGAGCTGATCTGGTTTCTGCTGTTGTCAAGACTTCCGCTCGGCGCAGCGGATGTTATTCATGTCCACCTTTAGAAATTCGTCTGAGTAGAAAAATAAATATTTCTTCCTCGTGCAGAACTGGAGCAGGAGCTATGATCTAAATGAGTTGGGGGGATTCCAGAAGCCTGTTGAAGCCAGAGCTGAGACACCATCCCACTGCATGGTTGGCTTGGTCGCAGCCCGATGGGCTCCAGGAGGGTCTCCTGGCCGCTCGCGCGCATGGTGGGCGCGTGGCCGCGTGTGCCGGGGGGGTCCTGGAGCTCCTCCGCGCGGATGAGAGCCCCTTAGGTCACCGTGCGCGTGGAGCGGCGTGTTTACGGGGACTGTGCCATGCTGTGCTTGGCATCGAGGGTGTGCCCTGACGCTCGCTGAAGACCCGCACACACCCGGCGTGAGCGGGCTGGCTCGCCCCACCAGCGGGGCACGGGGGCGAGGGAGGAGCGCCGTGTGCCCGCTGGGTGGCTTGCCTGGCGCGCGGCACGGCTTGCCACCGCCCGCGTTGACCTGCCTGGTTTCATGCGGGGACGGAGCGGTTTGCAGCTGCACCCTCCCCATTCTGGCTGCGTTTGGGTGCACGGAGGGGCAGGCTGGAGCCGAGGCGTGAGCGTGGCTGCAGGAAGTCGGTCAGAGCTGGATTATGAAATGAGAGCTGCATCCTGGCCTAATGCTTTAACCACAAACCCTCTCTCCAATGTACTATTTTTCCCTCATGTCCAAAACCCATTCAAGTGTCTGAACATCTGGTATTAACTGCTCATCCCAGTGCTGGGTTTTGGAAAATGAGTCTAAACCACTGGAGTAGTCACATCCCAAACAGATGAGTTTATCCCTGCAGCTGACCGTTTCATTCCGCTTTCTCCTGGTTTCTGACTCCTTTGCCATCTCTCCCCTTCCAGGACCAGCCAAGCAGCATCCCTCTGAACGGCTGGGGCTCTCCGTGCTGGACAAGGCGTAGGAGAGGATCCCTGCTGTCTGCTGGAGGAGTGGTCATCAGAGATAAGGTAAGAGGCTTGTATCTCTCTTGGCTTTGCTGCCGCCTCACTGCATGGAAGATAGCTCTGGCTCAGCAGCCGTTGGGTTAGGGCAGGATTCGGCGCCTGGTGCTCACTGGTCTGTAACGACAGACCGGGGAGCGTGCGTGGGGAGCTCCGGGGACGGTGACTTGCTCTCCAGCCCTGTGCGGTGGCGGGGGGCCTGGGGCAAGCTGGCGAGCGTGCTCGGGATGCCTCCTGCGCAGGGGGGCACCTCCGGTCCTGTTGGCCGGTGAGCAGGAACACCCACCTGGAATCTCTTGGGGATCATCCAGCCTTGGAGGATGCTTGCTGCGAGGGAGCTGCAAGAGCTGCGCGCGTGGCAGGAAGCGGGCAGCCTTCTCCACCTCTGCGTTTATTTTCCCTGAGGAGGGCTGGGGGTAGCAGCAAGTAAATGGGTAAAAGCGCTTAGTGCGTAGAAAACAGCTGGTGCTACCCAAAGCTGTGAGGGGTGCAAGCAGCTCTCCCCTGCCCTCTCCTTTCTGCCCATGGTAAGAGCAAGTGGGTGCTGGGGCTCCTGCATCCCCCCCGGTGCGTCCTGAGCCATGCGATGTGCTGGCCGTCGGGGCTGGGACGGGCGCAGGGAGGAGGGACGGCTGTCGTGCTCCGCCACCGAGGTGGTCTGAACAAAAACCCACCGAGATCCGCTGCGTATGCTGGCGGAGGAGAGTCCTGTGCACCACACTTCAGCTCCAGCAACCTCTGATGCTGTTAAGTCGGGCAGATGCGTTGTCCTCTCCTGTGAACACAAGACTAGGAGGGTGATGGATAGTGTCCTGCAGTGAGCTTTAGCTTTCACCGTGGATTTTTCTTCTGGAAGGGAGTAGTGCTGTGTGGTGTGCCAGAACAGCAAAAACAGGTGCTGCTGCCTGAGCTGGGCCTGTCCTGTTTGGGGAAAATCAGCAAAACACCAGGCAGGTGTGACCAGCATCGAGGGCTGTGACTGCACAGACAGACGTACAACAGCTGGAACAGCGGAAAGGCTGGGACCTTACCGTTCGGCTAGCGGCGTAATTTCTGTCCGGTGCAAATGGTGGTGCTTGCTTGGTGGAGTTACAAGTTCAGGATTATGCACGCTACAGGAAAGTCGCGCTGTTTTCTAAACAAAATATTTGAGTAATCAAGCCTGAAGTGTTTGGACTCCATCGACATTTCTAAGTGAAATCTTTCATTTTGAAAAATCTTCTCTTAAAATAAACATTGTTCAAGTAGGGTTCTTCCCACAGAGATGTAGATTTTGATGGAACTGCCTATTCTAATGAAAGCTTTTCAGCAGAAGTTTAACCTACACGACTGCTACAAAACACCGTTCTGCACTTGTGTGGACACTCTGCGTCGGCCTTAAAATCGCACTGTCCTGTACTCAGACATTTTCTTGTGCATTCAGGGTTGCCAGCATGTTGCTGTGATGAGCTGGAAGGGAGCGCTGCACTGAGTTGTGGCTTAGCGAGGTATTTCAGGGCTGGAACTGTGGCTGGTGTCTGCTATGCGGATGCACGTCCGCATTGCAGCTGATGGTACTGGGAGGAGGCACAAGGGTGGCATGGACGGAATAATTAAAACTTTGCCTTGTTTTTCATATACCCCGCTTTAAAATGCGTCATTCCATCTCCGACCAGGGTCTCACATTTACGGAGGTATCTATTCGTGGGCTTCAAAGGGAGGAGGCAGGGGCAGGCAGTCTGCGGCAAGGCACTGACCGCAGCAGCCTTCGTGCTGCGCCCCGGCGCTGCCCGGTGATGCTGGGCGAGCAAGCTCAAAGCCAGCCGCCGATGCAGGGCTGCCCTGCTCCGCCTGCGCGCACTTCTCCACAAGGAGAAATTGCAGCGCTGGTGGTGGAAGACCTCAGAAAGACACCAGTTAAAAAACCTCCCCTAAAAAACACTCCCTACACCAGTGTCCTGGTGCAGATGCTTGAGCTGCTGGGAGGGCGGGCATGGGATTAGTTTTTTATTTAGAACTGAATGAAAACACAGATCTGGGCAGAGACTGCGGTTTAAAGAAGGAAGAGTGATTTGGGAAGCAAGATTCACCGGTGCCTCTCCTGGAAAACAGCTTTTATTTAACTTGAAAAACATGCCAATAACAGAAAGCATAACTCATCTTGTGAAAGTTATGGTTGGCTGTAAAATAGAATACAGAAAATTTTCCTACTCAAGCTGAAATGTTTTTCTTCTAATTCTTTGGTATTCTCTCTGCAGCATTATAAACTCTAATTCATGTCTTGGCCTGGGCTCCAGGATCTAGCTGTGCTTAGCAGAATGTGGTCCATTTTCAAAACTTTCGAGATTGTCACACACCTTCCATAGCATTTAAAAAATACCACATGTCAGTAGGTCTTTTTGCATTTATGAGACCTATGGCTTAGGGAAAGGCAGAGAGGAGGACTGGAAGGTAAATAACTAACTAAATGGGTTTGAACTGCTGCATGTTGTTTTAAATATCCTTTTAAAAACTAATATTGTAAACTGAGATGGGTTCCAAGTTCAGGGGATTGCATATGTCATTTATTTTCTTTCCAGGTAGTTCTCTTAGACTGTATGGTTCCAGCTGTGATTTAATGTTGAGAGGTTAAATGGAACTGTATGTAATTAGACATTGGGCAATATAATGATGGGGATTTCTAAGCACGTGCTGTCCCCCAGTTTTTGTTGGGGAACGACTTCCTGTGAGGGTCCCTTACATTTTTAGAGCTGCAGAAAACCCTTGAGCGGCGTTTCCCCTCGGACCCCCACGCTATGACTGGTGCATCCCTGGGGACAGCTGTGCCTCCGTGTGCGGGGTTGGGCTGGGGAGGAGAGGGCGGATTTGGGCTGCGTCCGAGCCTGGTTTATGCACAGAGCCCCGATCTTGCTCCCAGGCGTGCTTCCCAAGCGAAGGACTGAGGAAACAGCTGTTTTGTTAGATCTGAACAGCACTCGGGCTTTTGACTTTGACCATGCCACATCTCAGACTTGAAGCAGCGTAAAACAAATGCTTTGGAAACTTCTGAGGAGGAAAATTAAAACAACCCCAGTTATATTTTCATTTTGGTGTCCTAAACCCACAACGTTTTCTTAGACTTTTGCTTTCCTCAAACTATTACATGCCAAGATATCGCTCCCACCGGAGCATCTGCTCCTTTCTCTGAGACACTTTAATTCCATGAAAAGCTCCTGGTCTCCTGCAGACAGGCTCCGACCCACGCTCCTAGTCTGCTCCCAGGCAGTAACGTGGGTGCTGGCCGTGTTGTGCGCAGCTCCGGCACCCTGGACCTATAAAGACGGCGTTAATTGCGGCTTGCTCTCCGGGTGCGCACGCCTGCGTGGCCAGGACGCGGCCATCTCTTGCAGCAGATGTGCTGGCCCATCTGGTTTGGCTTCTGAAGCTCAGTTTGCGGTGCCCGCAGACCCAGCTGGCTCCGTGGGGCACGCGGGCACCCTGCGGCCGCGATGCTGAGCACGCTCCCGGCTTGGTGAGGCAGGAGCTTGGGTGGTCGCTGCACGCACTGACAGGGCTTATTCCTCAGACTCATAATAAAAATCACTGCGTACGGCTCAGTTGTAAATATCACCTGCAAAGAGCAGTGAAAAAGCACCACCCGGCACGCAGAAAGGTGTCTTCGTGGTGTTAAGTGTTTGATGCTACTTTTAAGCGTTCAACAGTTGTTTGGAGATGTTAAGTCCTTTTTAATCAGAACACCGTGTCAGAAAGGGAAGGGGGATTTTCTGAAGTCTGGTGAATTGGTAGTATTGAAAACTGCCCGAGGAAACAACAAAACTCCCAGTAATTGAAGGACTTGGTTTTGAAGTCTGACGTGAAAAAATCTCTAATATTTCTAGCCTGAAAACCATGAAAGCAGAAGGCTTGAAACCCGGCTGAACGAGTTAGAACGTGGCAGAGCCCTGCCCTTCCCCAGTCGGTGGTTTTGTGCATCCAGCAGCGTTGCTGCCGTGAGCCCTTGTCCCAGGTTCCCTGCCGCGGGAGCAGCTTGCCGAGTTATGTGCCCTGCTTGGGGACGAGGGGACGGGAGCCCACAAGCAGGCGTGAGAACGAGTGCTCGGGAAGTCTGAGCACTTGAGAAAAATAAGGAATAAAATAAAGAATTATTGATTTATTTGAAGAAGCTCGCTTTCAGGTTTCCTCCTTTTGGGCTAGGTGACCAGGGCACTCTTTGCACCCAGCAGGACGAGGTCTGGCAGCGGCGGGCTGGAGGCAGAGCATGTCTGCCTCTGCGCAGGCAGCAGTGGAGCGGAGTTGGAGCAAGGAAAAATAAAAATCCTGGGGATGCTGCCCTCTTCCCCCTGCCCCGGACAGGTAGCGCGAGACCTGCATCCATAATGCTTAGCATCAGAATTTCAGCAGCGTGGCCGTAAGATGTCACGGTTTTGTGGGAGCCTGCCTGCACCCGCAGCCTTTTCTGCTATAGAACTGAGATGGCTCCTTTTTTTGTCTGGTTAAAAACGTTCAGCTCGCTTTTGCGAGATGGGCTGTACTCACAGGCGCTCGTGGGCACACTGCTTCTCCGCTCCGGGATGGGCGTATCGTTGTTTCTCCAGCGGCAGCTAATAGTTAATCATAATGAAATGAGTGCAACAAAACTCTCCTATGAGGAAAAAAGAAACGGTGCAGGCGAGTGCTGGACAGGCTAGACAGCTATTCATCTGATGTTCATAACTCACAAAATATAGGTCGTTTGCAAAGTAAATGATTTATCATAGAAAAATAAAGCGTGGTTTCCTATAGGCTCCTTTCTAGAAACCTTGCATTTATTTACCTTCGCAGCATGGCTGTTTGGCAAAGGTGTTTCTTGTGAAATGTTAAACATGCTTTTTATTTTGCAAGAATTGTCAGCATTTGGGGGAAGTAGAAATAAAACTAACCAGAAATCTGCGAATGTGCAAGCGAGAAGAAAAGCTGCAGCTTTTGTCCGTCTTTTGGAGGGGGCAAACTCTGAGTGTCAGTGAAATGTTTTTTTCGGTGGTGCTCCCTGACCAGCCACAATTTAAAAGATTGAAATGTGTTTGCGCAAGACAGCTTCCTTGAGGTCTAATATTAGTACCTTATGCTGGAATAATATAGTAACAAATTCACCGTTTTTCTCCTGATCCGGACAGTGGGTCCGCAGGGCAGCTAGGAATGTGCCGTGGGAGGATTTATGGCTTGTGCTCTCTGCCAGCATTCAGCTGAGAGCAGCTCTTATTTTAAATGATAGCTGGATATATTTTATCCAAAGTATTACAATAATAAAAAATGGTGCATGATATTTTTCATTTCACAGTGGCACTAATCAGGGATCTTAAAAGGAGGAAGAAAATTTTGTTTTGGTGAGTTAGGTGCTTGCTTCCAGGTGAACAAAATGCTCTTTTGCAATGGCTTTTTCAGCCAAAGTGCAGCAATTACTGAGAAAACCAGTGCTGCGAGTAGAATGCAATTTAATTTGGACAAACAGATACACGGTTGGTTCTTTTTTCCTGCAGATACTTCCCACGCATGCTGGGCTGTATTTGCGCAGTATTACGTACCTAACTGACAAGCCGTAAGGAGCTTGGCAATGTGAAATAAATAGCACATGCTGCTTATGCTTGCCTCCATGTGTGATCAGAAATATCCTTTCGGGTCTGTTTAGATACAGCCCTACAGTCGGAGCCTCATAGCTCCCCATCCTCAAAGAATTTGCATGCCTTCTCCTTTCTTTCCTGTCTCCCCCGGCAGAAAGGACACCTTCCATCCCGCTGCTCTGCCTCAAGCCGCCAGAAGGCAGGCGCTGGAACTGGGCTTTGGGTGTAGCGTAGAATGGTTTTTTCAGTCCCACAGGTAAATGAAAACAGTATCCGATAGCCAAAATCCTATGGAAATATATGGAAGTCTGCGTTTAAACAGGGTTTGCATCAGGTAATGCAATGCCAAGTTAGTCGATCAGAGTTTTCAGACAACCGATGTAACCATTAGCTTTTTTTTTTTACCCCCCTTACATTTAGTGGCATTAATTGCCGTGAGTGCATTTTTGTTCCATCGAATGCAGGCTGTCTGGCAGCGGGTTTCAGGATTCTTTTGGAGACCTTTCACAACTGATTGAAGTCAGAATTGCTCACAGCAATATTTTTGGAGGTACTTACCAGTTGGTCAGTGTGTCTGCTTGCTGATGTATTTTTCATGAGCATTGTAAATTTATTTTAAAACCTTTGGTACTGGACTCATATATTTTTTGACATTTTTTTCTCCTTTCCCTTCTTTATGGCAATTGTCTAGTAGCTTTCATTAATGAAAATTCCCAAAACTTGAAAACGTGAGTCCTAGCAGATGAAAGCACACGAAGGCAAGTAAGGAGTACTTGAACGCTCATTTGCTCTCAGAGGAGGGTTTTCCAAATCGTTCCGGACCCAGCGAGGTCCCTTTCAGGCAGGCTGGTGCTGGCAGTGCCGCGGGTGTCGGGGGAGCTCCGGCAAGCTGAGCTGCCGCTCCGCAGCTCCCCTGAGCCCCGCGGGGAGGGATCGTGTGTTGGGGCTGGGATGCTGCTGTGATCGCTGGGGGGGCGAGAGGCTGGGCTGCTGCCTGCGAGCGCAGAGCACCGGGTGCCGGGGGAAGAGCTCATCCGCCCACCGGCGTCACGGCGCGGGGCTGCGGGGCCGCCCCGCACCGAGCCCTGGAAGCCAGCGAGGCGTCGGCTTTCACCTGAGCACAGGGCGGGGAAGGGAACGAGCAGCTCGAGAGCCTGGGGGCTGCCAGGTGGGCAGGGGGTCCCGTTGCCCCTGCCCCCCAAACGGGGCAGAGGCTGCCCGTGGAGAGAGCTCCTGCCGGGCAGCAGAGCTGCAGCCCGCGGGCGGTTCGGTGACGGAGGGGTTGGGGACAGGGTGCGCGTGTGGCCGCAGCGCGAGGGATTCTTCCTCTGGCTTGCTCTGCAGAAAAGGGGGAAAAGCTGCTGGTGTGAGGCGAGGGGAGGGCTGTGTGGTGCAGGGAGATGTGGCTGATACCCGTGAGTGGTACCCCAGACGCTGTCTCTGCTTTGGGGCATCCCAGTGAAGCTGCCGAGAAGTCCGCGGCTTCCCAGTGAGCGTAATGCCCCCAACTGCCCAGGGATCCCTTACGCTCTGTGATGTTATCCCCCAAAATACAGCCCCAAAGACCAATGTCGCGTTACACCATAATTAGTGCTGCCAGCTTATTCCCAGCTGTAGTTTTACGTATGCTTGTCTTTTTAAGATTAAGGCAGGAGAATCTTTTTCACTCTGAGGTGTTACTGTGTGATGAGGAAGAAGAGGCACTGCTAATCCACATTTCAGGGGACTGTTGATATTTTTCCTGTGGTAATCTTGCATCCAGCTTTGCACGGCTTAAAATCAGGAACACAAAGGGGAAAAAACAAAAGGAAAACAAAGTCAGGAAAAAGCAATTTTCCCCTGAATGGCAGAGAAGCCGGTTCATCCCTCACTGCCTCCGTCGTGCCATTTCCTCAGCGGAACCATGATTTTTGCGCAGGTCCTCGGTGCGGCAGTCAGCCGCCTGGCGTGACGGCGTGTCCGCGACTCCCCGTTGGTAAACCCGTCCAGCGTGCTCAGAGCCTCTAGGAGCCTCTTGAGAGCCGGCCCCGCACAACTCCTCGCGGCTGCTGCAGCCCCTGGACGCGACGCGGAGCCATTTCGGAGCTGCTGCAGTTTATAGCTGCATTAAAGTAAACTGGCTTTGATTCCAGTTTATTTTAAAACTCCAGGCTGTAAACCAAAGCAGTTAAAGTTTAATTTACTGACACGTGTGAATCCACACCCTGCAAGGCAGAGCTTGTGCTGGGGCAGGAGTGTGCTCCCCTCTGCTGCTCCTGCAGACGCCAGGTGCCCCTTGCGGGCACGGCAGCCCTGCTTGTCTGGCCTGGGGTGGGGGGCTGAATCCTGCTGCTCCAGTCCTGCTTCCAATTACAGCACAAGTGGAGGGCTCTGGTATTTTTACGTGAGTTGTTTTCTGGTGGTTGGATATCAATGAGAGCTCAGCTGATGCTCAGAGAGCAGGCTGAAGACAGCAGTGTGCCACAAGGCTCTGTGTAGCACTTCTGTAGCCGCGCTTGTTTCTGCTTAATTTAAGCAAGCCATCTTAAGTGTCCCGCCTCCACAATTGCAAGTCAAATCTTTTAATTGCTCGGCAGAGCAGACTTTCGGATTTGATGCTGTACCTGGTGGGAATGGTGCGCTGGGTATTTGTGCACGGCCAGCCTGGTGCGTGCTGTGGGAATCTGAACCCCTGAATGAGCTCTTCCTCCTAAAGGCTCCAGTGTGGTGCTGCGGGCGACTCGATGGGAGCCCCTTGTTGCTCAGCCCTGACCCCACCGCCCTCAGCCCCTCTGGGTGCCCGGTGCCTTCGATGTGCTCTGGAGCCGCGGGGGAAGCGCAAAGTGACCTGTTCATCTCTGCAGGCGGCTGCCTCCCAGGCAAGGGGACTGTAAACGTCAGCCCGGTGTTTATTTTACCCATGATTAGTTTAGCAGAAGCAATCAGCTGCTGGAATTGTGGGTGGACGTGAAGCATTACTTCTGCCATGGTCAAGCTGTCCTGCGAGACAAAGCTGCCATGGGGGTTGCTGAGAACAACGGAAATGAGCGAGGGAAAGCCCTGGGCATCCCCAAAATGCGAGGGCTTTGTGCACATGTGTAAACCTCTCGCACCTGAGGTGTTTCGGTATGACTGAGGTGCAAGCGAAGGCGCTGCTGGCTCAGCCTGAGCAGCCTCTGCCTGCAGCACAGCCCCGCGATGCATGTGCTGGGGCTCGGGCACCTTCCTCTGGGGTGGGTCCCCTCCTTTTGCTTCCAGGAGGTGCCACAGGGTGCGTGCGGAGGATGCGCGGGATGTGGTTGAGGGACCCCTCTCCGGAGCGGTGCAGGCAGCCGTGCTCTGCGCCAGCTGTCTGTGGCACGGTGGTGGGGCTGCCGGGGGCAGGGGTCCGCCGGCAATTCGGGCTGTACTGTCACTGTGTGCGCAGCGCCGAGCACAGGGCAATGCGCGGTTTCCAGGTCTGATCAGGGCACTGGTAATTGGCAGCAATAACTTGTGCCAGTGCCCTGCTTTGGCAGGGATGGCGTTTTAGAGAAGTGGAAACTCAGTGTGGCTGGGCATGCTGGGTTTTCCATATGCATTTGGAAGATAAAATTGGTAGAAAATACCTTAGAAGCATGTCACGCGTGTGAGAGCTGTGCAGCATGCTGGCAAGGGGATTTCGGGTGCTGTTTCGCTGTCGGATGCTCCCAAAAGAGGTGGTGCGGAGCCTGACTGCAGGTGGTGCCATCTCCCTCCGGCTGTGCTAAAGAATCCTGGCTTCTCTCTCCCCCACCTGAATTACGCAGGAGGCATTTGGTTCATGTCAAGCAAAAAAAACCCAACCCCCAAATCCTGGGCCAAACCAGGCAGGCATCCCCGTGCCGCTCTCATGACTCACGGCGATGTTATCGGGCTGTTCAGTCTGCAGCAAAGTCTCCTTCCTTCTGGTCTTGCCCTTCGGTATTATTTCTGCATTTCCAACTGCATGAAGCTCAGGTTAATGTCATTTTGCCAACAGTACTGGAAGAGATCTGCTTCACCAGAGCAGCATAACAGATTACAAAGTGTTGTCAACACTTAACAAAATCTCGGCACGCTTTCTCTGGGTCTATTTGAAATTCCAGCACTGACTGCGTGCGCCTGGCCCTTCAACATGTGGATGGCTTGCTTAATCTGTTGTTTACAGGCATTGAAATGTATGTCTTCCTGCATCGATTAGTAATATGAAAAAGCATAGCCATGTACTCAGCCCTGGAGGAGTTCTCATGCGCTGTATTCAAATGGATTTAGATTGGAAGAGCTCAGAGATGCATTTTTTGCACCTTGCAGTCTTTAAATGGTTAAATTGAATGTTACATTATTGGTAGTAACAATGAAAAAGTATCCTCCCCTTCCTCCTACCAACAAGTAAACACAAGCATTCTCTCTGGAAGATTCCATATATGTGTTTGTCACGCTTATTTCCGTTGTCAGGCAAAGGCATGAAAAGTATTTTACAGTTGAGCTATGCCTGGAAAGAGACATTGCTCGACATGCGTTAAAATCTGTAAAGCAGAGGAGATGACACACTTGTCTGAATAAATCTGGGTACTTCGTATGAGCATGGAGCTGAGCGTCAAACCGCTAAAACCTGTCCTTGGCTGATGTGGACAAAACTCCAAGTTCGGTTTCCCCGCAGAGGGCAGCTCAGCGAGGACGGGGTGCGTGCTTTTAGCGCTGATGTCCGTTACGCGGCTACGTCTGCGGCTTCGTGTTCGCGCATGAAACGACAGCGCGAACAAAGGCTTCAGAAATGCGACTTTGCAGTTGCTCGCTCCTGCAGCAAGCAGCGAGCCGTGCTTTTTGCAATCTGGGAGCCCGCGCTAATGAAGATCTCTCCGAGAGAGACTTCCAAGCATATGGATCCCATTTGTAACCAGTGGTGAGAATATACAGGTCAGCCTGCGCTTCGGTGTCTGTCTATCCATCTGTTTTCACATTACTTGCAAATTATAGAATCCTCCAGACCCAAATGATCGTAAATCTCCACTATGAGCATGTACACTTTTCCCATCTGTCATAAAACAATGAATTAAATTCATGCCTGTCAAAATACGCGGCTGCGAGTTCGCCTTGTCCTGCAGCAGGAGGAATACAAAGCACCATCTCATTGCAGTAATTTATGGCCTCCTTGGGAGATTTGGGTGATTAGGGCTTGGCCCACCAACACGCAGAAAAACAGTAGGAACTCCAATAACTCCAAATGGAAATCTTGGGTCAAATTTATCAAACAAATCAGAGAGAAATCTATTTCTGTTTGGAGAAGGAGGAGATATATTACATGTTTAGTATACGAGTACAGCTCTGGAACATTTGGCTATTCGGTATTTGTGAGTTTTGGAATTTCTAGCTTAAATAGTATCACCAGAGGACATGTGATGTATTAGACATGAGCCCATTTTTAGCCAAATAAAATATACAACTGCAAGCAAAGAGGTTTTTCAATGTTAACAACAACATATTTGTGCAAATGATGTAACTGAAAATTTTCTAGGTAGGACTTAAAAAAGCAAGGGTTTTTTTTAGTACTGGAAAAATACATGGTGAAGAAAATAAAATGTTAGAAGTGGATGACAACACAGCCAGCGCTGGGGGGAGAAGGTGATAAGGTGCCGTTATTCCACTTGCAGAGATTTATGCTGCTGGCTAATCGCTGGTAGTGAGAGACTCTTTTTTGGATCAATCCCTATTTTTTTGTCTGAACGAGACCATTAATACGAAACACACTCTGGCCGTGCTGCTTCCTACCAAAAATAGTGTTTGCTGTTAGAGATGTGCTGAAAAACAAACACAGATAAGTGAGGGCATGTGATGAAAGGCACATGTGCTCCGGAGTGGTGGGGGTGCCTTGGCACGCACCCCGCGGGAGCGGGGGCTCGTCTGCGGCTGCCTCGGGAAGTTCTTGGCGCGAGGGGCCCCCGCCGATGGACGGGCAGCTGATAAGGCGGTGGGTGTGATGCTGCAGCTCGCTCCTGTGCTGGGCGGGATGCGATTTGTTCGTGCCGTGGCTGCGTGCTGGGAGAAACCCGCTGGACCCTGCTGTGACAGGAACGGATTAGGGGAAAGCGTGCCCGGGGACGCAGGGCTGTGCTGGGAGGCACCCTGAAGGCACGCGCGTGTGCCCNAGGGGAAAGCGTGCCCGGGGACGCGGGGCTGTGCTGGGAGGCACGTGTGCCTGTCCGTAGGGGCTCGGAGGGGTGCTTTAACCCTGGAACAGCCTTCCACGAGGTGCTCGCGAGCCAAGAGGGTTTTCGTTACAGATCTGATATTCAAATGGGCTGTGAGGATGCCCACATCACCAAAAAAAAACCCCAAAAAACCCACACTACAAGGGTTTGGGAAGATGTTTGTTGGAGGTTTATTGCTCCCCATTACCTCTGGGCACCAGTCCAGCACCGATCGGGGTTTGTAAGGTGGCTTTGCCTGTGGAAAAGTTTTTCCACAGGGCAGAGAGGAGCTGGAGCGTGGCGCAGACCCTGGGGTGGGCATCGTGCCGGGGATGGGCAGGCCCTCTCCTTTGACCTGAAAGTCCTCAAAATTGGCATTACTGCGGGCGAGGGTCACGCGACAGAAGACGGTGGTGCGTACCTACGCCGGTCTCTGACCGTAATCTGTTAAAAATACCCCACCAGGTTTTCTCTTTGGCATCGATGGGCTCCGCTGCTCCTGCGCGCCTCCGCCCTCCCCACCGCTGGGCGTACTGGAACGTTGCCTCGGGAGCGGGCGGCAGAGCTCGTCCAGCGTCTGCAGGCATCGCCAGCGCGTTAAAGCAACGCTTGAGGACTGGGGAAAAATCTCTCCTAATTGCACTCCATTAGCCTCTGTAGGAGAAGTAACCTGTGTAATCTTAAGGCAGCGGTTTATTGGTTCGCACTTCGTAAAATAAGTTGCTGTTAGTTTTACTGCAGGCTTGGTTTTTCTGTTTAATGGGGGAAAAGGTAGTTCTTTACGTGAGAGCCCCCGCTACCTGCCCTGGCTGTGCCCAGGCTCTGTGCAAGCCTGCTCAGCATCTGCAAGGCTTTGTTAAACAGGAACACATGTCTGGAAGGGGAAAGGCTGGTTTTGCCATTCTGCAAGGTTTTTTTTCTTCAAATACAAGGGTAATACTCGCTACTGTGCTTGCACCTCAGCAAAACTGCAGCGTGGGACACAGGCAGGGCCGCAGGACTTGAGAACGAGCAGGACAAAAAGGCTGGATGGGGAGCGAAACGCTGTGCGACCGCGCATGGGAGGGCAGGGCAAGGCTGTCGGCAGCGCAGAGGATGTGCCAGTGCTGCCGCGCTGATCCCCTCTTTGGGGATCCAGGCTGCTTATTTACGTTGTGTTTGTGCGAGGCAGGAAATGCATCTGCCACTGGAGAAATAATATTTGAAAATTAAAAAGTTATTCCTGTCCCAAATTGGGATAGAAAGTTGATTTTTGAAGTTGCTTGCACCCACCAAAACTGCGGGGCGTAACGGTTCTGGATCACTCAGACTGCTTTGTTCTGATCGGTTTGAAACGCCTTCCTGTGCCTGCCGCACATTCTGTTAACTTAATTACCTTATATCTAAAACATGAAAATCACTGGAAACCCAATGATAACTTTGAAAGTGATGAAACAAATTGATAAGGTCAACATTTTTATTTTCAAAAGTTGCTTGCAGCAGGAAAAAGTGTTGATACTAACCCTCTACCCTGAAAAATGACAATTTCAACTAATCGCTCATCCCTCTTAAAATTAGGGTCTTGTTCTTTGACTTTCTTCATTCAAGAAGATGGAAGTGCCAGCTCAGAGAAAGTCCCCTTAATCGACACCAGCCCCGATCTGCAAGGGAAGGGCCCCAGCTGGACCGGCAGGAGCGGGGACAGGCGCGCACACGTCTATGCGCCCAGGGTCCTTCCTGAGTTAGGAGACAGCGCGGGGTGCGGGGTTTGTCAGCCTGCGTACGGCACCGAAGCTGTGGGGAAGGGAGCAGAAAGCCACGCTCAGGACATAGGCGACGCAGGGAAGCAGAAATTGGCTCTGGGGCTCTGCAACTTTGTCTTCCAGTCCAGAAAACTTGCCCCAAATTAGATGCTGAACTGGCTGGTGGAACGAGAGAGGAGGCTGAGGTGGTGCTGAGCAGGAGCCGCCAGCTTCCCTCAGTGCCTTTGTGCTCCAGAAAACCTCCCCGGATCCTGCCCATCTCCTGGCACCGGTTCCAGCGGGCCGAGTGCCTCAGTGTAGGCACTTGCTTGAATTGCCGTCGGTATCGATACAGAAAGCGGCTGCGAGCGCGAGAGCAGACGTCCCTCTGCAGGGCTTGGATCCCGCTTTGCCTCTCGCTTACCAGCAAGGTGACTTATCTAGCAGGTCCGCGGCGTGCGGCCGCTAACCTGTGAGCTGCGCCACGCGGGGCAGGTTATTTACGACGGCCATCTCTGAAAATGAAGGAAGGGGTCCCACGCCTGGCAGTAATTTCAGTATTTCGGAAATGGTTTAAGTGTACGGCAGCCACGTGCAATCAGAGCTGCCACAAATCATTTCCAGCCACCAGCAGCAGCAGTCCGCACCCACACCTCCGCCGAGGTGTCCCTGCCGGCCGGCCTTGGGTGGCAGCTGGGATGGGAACGGGCGCCTCTGGGCGCAGCCCCGCAGGCTTCGAGGTCAGGGTGGCACCAGGCTGATCTCGATCAAATTCAGGATGAAATTTGGCACGCTCTGAACGCCCCTCCTCAGGCTTCCAGCTTAAGTTTGAGCTGATGGGAGTTGTAGAAGATGAAGCTTTGGAATTGTGCGCATCCCTCATTTCCGTAGGGTTGCTTGCTGTGAATATCTCATCCCTCACAGCAGACTATGAGGGAACCAAAAAGCCCTCTTTAAAAAGGTACAGATTTTCTTGTGACCTTTAAGTTAATCCTTTTATGGTTTTGGGAAGGAAACAAATGAGGAAAAAGTGGCTCACAGCTTTTGAATACATTGGGGCAGGTTTGAGCTCCAGCACGCTACCCTGGTTTATTTTTTTTAATGACAGCTTACGGCATTTTAGTGATTTTACTTTGCACTAAAGTGTACGTGGTACAAAATATCTTCTCTTGGTTGTGGTTGTCTGGAAGCTTGATGTCTGGTCTGCTGCAGCGTGCCTGCCGGGGTGCTGGGTCTTCCTCCGCATCAGCTTCTGTGAGTCTGCTCGAGGGCGTCCTCAGTATTTCCCAGGTCCTCCTGGGGCTCTTGGGTACCAAAGTTCCAGGAAAGACCCAGTGGAGAAATTTCAGCGTCCGCACAGAGAGGACAGATGCTGTGGCCGCAGGACGCTGGTCAACAGCTCATCCAGACCTCGGGGCATCTTCGGATTTATATTTGTTTAGAGGCTTGCGTGCTTTTTGGTGATGTGATTTTTGGTATGTTAGCAATACTAAAAGTTGCTAATTGTCCCTCAGACTAATGAAGCCACGGGAGTAAATGCTTTTCTGAGCCTGCCTCCCACTGGATTTTCAGAGACTTGGTCAGCTGGGAGAAAGAAAGAGCTCTGCATGGTTTCCGTTTGTGCTTTTTGTATAAATTCAGATGAATACATTTGAAGTCCCCGTTGCCAACAGACCTTGCCTGTGCCTTCTGGACCTTCCCTGCCCACGTACACAGCATAGGTGCTTGGGAGTGTTCAGGAAGCTTCACGTCCAGCGTGAAGCTCCCTGAAGCCAAGAGAGATAAAAACAGGGGAGCGAGGCTGCCAGGGTTCATTCTGCCTGTTATTTTTAAAAATAGCTCTTTTATATTTACCTTTCTTACGCTAAACCACAGCAGAGAACACTTGTAACTCAGTGTAAGACACTTGCACTGTTCAGCTTCAGTCATGCAGCTCAGGCATACAAACGAGCTCCAGGTTTTACGTGCACTTCATTCTTCATGTTGCCTCTCTTGGCTTGTTTATGTTAGCTTAGCCTCCATCAAAATGATGTCTTAATTAAATCTGAAAAATGGACATTTGACTTTATTTTAAGTGATGATTTCATTCTGCCATGGGTATAAATTTAAGTTATACATAACAGACATGCACTCTGCACAGCTCGTTCCTGGATTATATGTATTAAACGACAGCGTTTTTTTCTCTCCGTATTTTCAACTGTTTTCTTAAAAACAAAATATATAAGAAACAAACCAACCACTGAGCTTTCAGCTCAAATCAAAATGAAAGTCCACGCAAGATTTCCAGCCCTGTGTCTCAGCGATGGGTCTGCAAGTCAGTATTTCTTTGGGAGGGTAAATCCTGGGGTAGCGGTGCCTGTCCCCACCGTGCCTCTGCCTGTGCGCTGCTGCTCGGCACTGCCTGCGTGCCCAGAGTTATCCTGTGCCCAGAGCACTTGTGCCATGGTTTCCAGTCCTGCAGGAAACAGCCAGAAGCCCAAGCCGAAATACTGGGCTGAGAAGCGCAGGGTTTGAGCTGCTGGTCACTGTCATGGCCCTGCCTGCCCGCAGCGTTACAGGAAATTCGGGTTTGTCTTGTTCTGCAGCGGAAACGTCCGCTGCCCTCCACGGACCTCGCTGGGTGGCTGGTGGGGAGCGCGCGGCGTGGTTGGGTCCCACAGGGCCCTTCCTGAAGGCCGCTTCAGGCTGGGTGTTCCTTAAAGATAGTGCTGTTTTTAACCAGCGCCTTGTTAAAAGTTTTGTTCTCCTGTTCGTAGAATTCGTGCAGTTATGAGCAAATAAATGACCCAAGCGCAAAGTGCCCTCTCCTTCCCCCGCGCCTATCCAGGTCCTGCTCGTGGGCATTCTGGATTTTAGGCTTCCAGCAACTGTGTGTGCCGTGCCTCTGGAAAGAGCCCTCCTCCACCAAATAGAGAACAGAGGCCCTTAAAATGTGGAAAATTAAGAAAATGCAGAACACATCATTAAATCATATACTCAGGAAGCTGTGGCAATCTTTCCTTCCACTCACAGAAGGTCCACTATAAATGAAATCTATATTTTAATGATTTCCAGTTTGGATGCCCCCAATGTGCAATAGAGAAACTCGACTGTTTGCCGTAGAATAAAAGGGAAAATTGGGTGGTAAAAAGAAGAATGCTGCAGTTAATGTGGAACAGTTGCACGTTTATATTCCACATTGCCCTGAGCAAAACTCTTCCTTTTATTTTGGAGAAAAAGCAATTGATTTCCTCCTTCGGTACAGCGTCTGTACTCACGTTATGTTTACTCATGAGCTCTGACAGGTTTACCCGTAGCAGCTTTCTGAACCAGCTGCTCTCCCAGTAACTGCTGGGGTTGTAATTCTTTTAAGTCGCAGGGCAAAAATATAATGATCCGCTGGCCTTTCAAGATGCTAGGCAGGCAGAGGGAACTGTTGACATATTTTATTTTTTGCATAGCATTTCCAATTACAGAGAGCTGGAATAGCTCTGAACTCGTCGTCTGTGCCAAGCAGACGAAAACCACAGTGCTGTGCGGGCTCGGGTGGTTTTGAGGAGGAAAAGAGGGATTTTGGAGGCTTGGTCCCGGTCACCTGCGGGGAGCTGGGCAGGGTGCGGTGTGCGGAGCGCCAGCCCCAGCGGCCCCTGGCAGAGCCCGCGCGGGGCCTCGCCGGAGCAGGGAACCAGCCGACAGAAGCGATTAAACAGTCCTGGTTTTGCCTCTAAAAGCTGCAGTTTTAGCTCAGGTTTTTGGCCTCCTCTTCCTGTGTTTTTGTTCCCCTCACCGCCTGGGAGAAAGAAAAGGGGGAGCTGGAAACGGGGATGGGAAGGAAAATAAGGATAACTCAGCAGAACTTTTCATTTCTTTTTTTTTTCCAGTTCTTATTTTTCAAGTGAAATATTGGCACGTTTCACACCATGTATTCAGGTTGAGAGGTGGTTTATCACTTTAATGTATTACTCTTCAAGTACAGCGGGTCTGTAGTGTGGGCTTATTTCTGTAAATGTTCCTTTTTTTGCCTAATAGAGTATTTGATTTTTTTCTGGTAGTATTGGACCTCACCAAAGATTTCCCCTAGAAAATTAAGAACATAAACCCCTAAATTTTTACCTGATGTTGCTGTTTTCAGACAAAATAATTTGTTAGTCATAAATGCTTAACTAGATATTTACGTACGTATGCATATAAACTCCCATACACGTGTATGTTCCTACGCTCCCTTTTCCCAAACAGGTGAACTCAGAAATGTTTGTTTGACCACCTGTAAAATACCAGACATACCACAGCTGCGTCTGACAGCTGCTGGGTGTTGCACTGGCAAGTGCCACGAGCTGAGCAAAGACTGGCAGGAGGAAAATGTCAATTGCAAAATTAAATATTACGTATGCTTTTACTCAGCTTTAACATGAAGGTGTTTTTAGTACGAACGGTAAAAGCGGAGTGTGAGCATAGAAGCACAGTTTACTGTTTTTTTTCTCGCTGTTTCGGTGCAAACTGGCATAGGTTTGGTGAAATGGCCTTTCAGGGATTTAAGATTTAGCATCCCCCGCACGCAGAGGGAATTTTTAATCCTAAACCTCAGAGTAAATGTCGAAGCAGCCTGCTAATGCCCCCGCAAGCGAGGCTGGCCCCCGGCAGCGCCGAGCACGCTGCCCTGTGCCCCCGTCCCAACGGGGAGGACCGTTCCGCTGCTCGTCCCCCTGCTCACGGGCACGCTGGCCCCGGGCAGGGCGGCAGCCAGCGGGACGCGGTTGCGTGGGGGTTTCCCACGCTGCTGGGCGCTCTGTAGCTGCTGCGGTGCCGGCTCCCTGGGTGCTCAGGACAAGCCCGCGGAGGGATGACGTGTCCCCTGCGCAAACGCTCTGGATGTGGCGCAGAGGGTACGAGCCCTCAGAATTCGCCGCGTTTGTGCATCTATGCATTTTCCTCGTACTGATGTGGCTGTATGTATTCTTCCGCTGGAGCAGAGGCTACAGCCTCTTCTGCTAAGGGCATCTGTGATTTGCCATGACGTGGAAAAAAAATTCCTTGAATGTTGGAGCTGCGTCATCTCAAAAACAGCGACCTCGCAGCAACGTCAGAATATCACGTCTCGCATCTCACGCCTACCAGCTTCTGAGTGTCTGTTTCTTTTTCTTTGCACTGATTTTGGCTTGGGGGTTTGGTTGGTCAGTCTGCTTGCCCTTTGCCAGCATCCGTTTGGGGCGGTTGCGTAACGGGACTGGCTTTGAAGCTCCGGTGGAGATTGCGCGGGCTGTATTGCCAAACGCGACTCCAGCGCGCGCGCTTCGTGAGACGCGGTGTTGCCCTTCAAAGTGGGCACGTGGCATCCTGCTGTTAAGTGCCTAGTTTTTTAAAGCGTATTCCTAACTTTGGTTGCAGGGGAGAATAGTCAGGAGAGCTGAGCCTGAAAAAGGGAACGGCTGAAAGGCAACTTGAGACAAAAGCTAGTCTTTTAATATCTTTGGGAACTCATTGCTGAAGGTATTTGTGACTTTTAAGAGCTGGGACTCAGTATTTTAGTGCTTGGGGCTGGCAAAGCTGCTGCAGTCAATTGTATCTCTGAATTTCTTTGCACGCGCACAAACTTTCGCCACTTTCTTTTTAGTTGATTAAAGTCCAGCCTGGTTTAACGCTGCTGCTGGTATAAGCTCTTTAGCACATTGCAAGTTCCCTTCTGGGAACGTTGCGTGAACACTCAAAATTTGGGTCCACGAAGGCTCCCCTGTTGATGCAGCTGAATAAAGCAGGTCGGGCTTGTGCAAGGTGGGGATGGCTGCGGGAAGCCGGAGGAGTGAGTAGCGGGGCTGAGAGGTGGGCACGCGTCCCGTCCCCTCCCAGCCCGGGGTGGGTCAGCCCGGCAGAGCCACGGCACCGAGGTCAGACCCCAAGGCGCTGCAGAGACCCGCCTGCCGGGTCCGAACCCGCCCGAGCGCGGGGCTCTGGGGCTTGGGGCAGCCGGGGGCCCAGCCTGCCCCTGCTCCAGCCCCAGCCCAACCAGCGGGGGGGGGTTCACAGCCGCTTGGAATCTCCAAGTGAGTGCAGGGTGCAATCCTGGCAGGGACCTGCAGGCAGATGTTTCCCTCGTGGGGACAACTCCAGGTGTGGCTTGGTACCCTGGCTCGTCCGGGCGTCTCCGGTGTCTTCGGGGCAAACCCCTCCATCCCTCTGGGAAAGTGCCGCCAGGTTTATGGTTTCCTCGCAGCTTTGCGCTCTTAGAGCGTCGAGGCCGTGGTCTCAGCTTCCGCTCAGCTCCATAGAAACAAAACACAGAAAAAGCAATCGCTTTCTCTTTGGTGACTGCTGTGTCGCGAGTTCATCCCCGTAACCCTGCGGCTCATCGGCGTGTTTCCGCGGCGTTCGTGGGCACGCGTGCAGCGGCAGTCGCTCTTGGGAACGTGCAATTGGGCGCCCTCACCGCTGGTTCCCTTCCCAGAAACTACCACGCCTCAGCCTCATCTCCCTGGGCTCATCTCTTTCCACGGCTCCCATCTGGGATGAAGCTGTGTCTGGGAGCACAGGGCTGAGTTTTGGGGTGGAATATGCAGTGTTTCGGGACCATCACCCCTCCTGAAACGTGGGCAGAGGGCGCAGCTAGAGGAGGACCTCTGCTTGCCCCGGGGCAAAGCTGAAAATAGAAAGAAGCCACAGGAAGCCGTGATTCTCTTTTCAGATGGAAAATGTGGTCTGCCTGGAGTTCAGAGGGAATTTTCCTCTTAAATAAGGGAGATAAGCACCTAAGAAAACACCAGAAATTCATGTTCTTAGGCCTTTGTCTCCAGCATCCTTTCCATGCCTGCTGTGTTGGCGTGAAGATGTTGCAGGGCAGAAGGGATCGGGGGTTGGCATGTTTGCAGCAGAGCGGGGAAGACGTTCTTTGGCTTCTCCCTGCTGACCGCTCCTGCAGGCAAAATGGGGGATTGTGCTGCTGCCGCCCACGGGGAGCCGATGGGAGACGGGAGGTTATTCACCGTGTTCATTGCTTGCATCGTGGTAATGCCTAGAAGCCTCTGTAGCGGCACACTGGGCTTTGTTTTTTCGTTCCAGGCAGTTTTTTTAAGAAAAAAAAGAAGGAAACTGCCTAGCGGCCAGATTCTCACGCTAAGCTCTGGTTTAACAGCAGGATGGGGCTGGTCTTCCTCGTGCGTGGTGCTGCTCAGGCTGGTGGGGCCCCCAGCAGTGTTCGGTGACCCCTTCACCAGCAGAGTGCTCGGCTCTGTCCAGGGGGAAGCAAGCCGGGCGGTGGGATGAGGAGTTATGAAACGGAAGGGAGGAGCATGGATTTCTTCTCAATTCAGGGCTTTGGATTTATTTTTTATAGTGTTTCTGCTAAGAACTAGTCAAGAAATCCAAGTTCTGTCTCACTGTTTAAAACTTGGTGGTTTTTTTCTGTTTTCGGGTCAATTGAATTCTTTCTTGCTGAGTCCCCAGCCATTCTTAAAAGGCCAGATTGAATAAGGACTGTCTTCTGTCCAGTGGAAAATTGCACAAAACCCAGAAAATTGATTTTCCGGGGCTTGTGTGGTTTTGTGTAAAAGCCAGACCGCTCTCGTTTAGCCTGGCCCTCTGTGGCCAGAGCTTTGTCCCGAATGATGTGACTTAACGATGATGGCTCGGCAGCACCTCTTCCTCACCACCGTTGGTCAGCAATTCCCGGCCAGAGTCAACAGGAGTGAGCCGGTCCCACCAGCGACCGTTTGGCCCTGGGAGACTTCTCCAGGAGGTGGGAAAGGACCCGTTCCGTGGCAGAGGCCTGGCGGGGCAGCTGGGTGCTCTCCTGGGGCGGGTGGGAGCGAAGCCCCCGTGGTGGTGCCGAGCCCCTCCGGAGAGGTGTCCCCAGCCCGGCTGCTGCCGGTGGGCGCAACTGGTGGGCTGCGCTGCCTTCTGGCTACACCACCAGCAGCGAGCAGGAAAGGGGGAAAGCGTGAGGTCCAAGCTCCTGGTGCGGAGCGATTTTACACAAACGCAAGACGGATTTTTGCGGTTTACACACGGGGTGTGTTTTGGCTTGGGGAGGTTTACGCAGGAGGGACGGCCGCCCCGAGCGTCTCGGTCCAGGCACGGCTCTGCTCGGGCTCCCTGCCGCGGTGCCATGGCAGTGCTCGCAAGCGCTGCGTCAGCTCCTGCCGAAGTGCCCCCACGGGCCGTCGCTTTCAGTGATGCGCCGGGCGCGTTGTTTTCCCTTTCGCCTGTCCTTTCTCAAGAGCTGGTTGTGCAAGAAGAATTCAAAACGTGGCTTTCCAAACGAAAGCGGCATGTGGTGCACTCGGGACTTCTCTTGCGGGCGCGGGACGTCCGTGTTAAAGGAGAGGAGTCATCTCCATCACTTGTAGCTTTCAGCATAATGTTTTTGGAATTCCACTGAATACCCCAAACATATTCTTCCTTACCTCCAGCAAAGCCTTTTGAGGCGTTCGAGGTAGGGAGCTGAGTTTGCTAGACTTCTGAAAGGTGGCCTAGTTATTTCAGCAACAGCAGGTGTGGAAACAGTGGATAAACACTGATTTTTGGACCTAGGCTAAAAGCAGAGCATGGCTTGTCCTAACCCAGGGAGAGTCAGCTGAATTAGGCTTGATTGTTGGTGTTGGATTTGTTCATTTACCAGCAGAACGTGGCAACGATTCCTCGCTTCCCAGAGGCTGCCTTTCGTTCTGTGTGATGTCTGAAAAAGTCACTGTAGGATACAACAGATAAAATTTTGATCAAGGCGGAGTGTCTTGGTGTTTTCTTCTCATCTCTTGCTACTTCCAACTAGGAGCATCTTGTGTTTTCATCAGCAAAAGCTTTCTGCTGCTTCTCGGCCAGGTAAGCCTGGTCGGCAGTCAGTTCCGCGAGCTAGCGCGTGCCTGTCGCCAGCTCGCTGCAATTAGCTGGGAGTCCTCTCGCGCGGAGGCTGCGGCTCAGGAACCAGTGCCGTGCCTTGCGTCTCTGTTCCGCAAAGGGATGCGGAGAAGCCCAGTTCAGGTGGGGCGTTAACCCTTTCCATCGGCAAAAATATTATTTTGGAGAAAGCCAAGATGCTGGTGATGTGAACCAGCATGAGAGGGTGGCCCCTGCGGTGACCTTCGCCAGGGGGACGGTCACGGCCTCCCCTCGCAAGAGCCTCCACGCTCCGTAATGCTTCCACGGATTACAAGCGGTAGGAAATGTAGTGAGGAGCACAGGAACGTAACGCTCCAGCCTGGAGTGGGCTCGTGGGCAGGAGAGAACAACAGAAAACCATTTCTGTAGGTGAACTCAGGCTTCACCTGGGAGCTCCTTCCAAAGGCCAAACAGTTGTGGCTCTGGGGAAAAAAACACTGGGATCTTGTCCTGTAAGTGATGGTTTTTTAAAATAATTTTTGGATGAATTTTAAAAGTGTAAAGACAAAATTATATCTGTGATTTAAAAAACCAAGAGGTTTGAGATGCTAGACTTATCTTTGGGTTGCTAGAAAATTTCATGTTCAAATACAAAGCCTGCTCGGCTTAGCAGTATTTCCTCTGCTGTTTTGTGACCAGAAAAGTAAATGCTTAAAGGGAAGAGAGGGAGAGGAGACAACACGAAGAAAAAATTATGTAGCTGCTATCACAGGCAAATCTCCTTAACTGAAAGCACAGCAACTAGACAATAATGGAGAACAGAGCCAGAAATTACCCAATGACAAAATATTTAGTAACAGATTAAAAAAAAAAGGGGGAGCTCAAAGGAATGCCTCATCTTAAACTTATTTTGGCCCAAATGTCGTCTGCTTCATGAAGTCTTTTATGTTGCAGTTGTTTTCTCCTGTCGTTCCTCATTACGTATGTAAGAGTTTCTCCATTCAAACTCAAACATGTCATCTAGCTGGCAAACACTGTCCGCAGTTTCTGGAGCGTCTGCTTCTTCCCTTGCTCTACAGTAACATCTGCTACGGAAGCTTCGTTGGGGTTGAGTGATGCAGACTCTGCCAGATTTTGCGCTTTCTCTTACAAACGTATCTCCTCCCGTGTTACCACACGGCTCCGTACCTGCTGAATGGTGGCTGAGAGATGGGGGGAAACTTGGTCTTTGGTCTTTCACTTGTCAGAGGGGTGTCTCCTGGTTTCTTTAGATTCGAGACAGATCCCCTTGCTGGGCAAGCTGCTGTCCTGCATGGGGTTGAAAGGGTGTCAGCACAAACGCACATCCTTGGCAGGTGAGGAATGGCTGTAAGTTTGCACAGCCAGAAGGGCAAAATGTTCATGGGAATTAAGAAAGAAGCCAAACATTAATGACTTGCTTGAATTTTGCAATATCGCTGGGATCCGTTCCTGACTTGGTTGCGGTTTTGATGCAGAAAAAGCCTTAAGACTTGAGAAGTCCTCTTCCACGGCTGCCTGCTTGCCGCTCCGCTGCGTGTGACGGGCTGTCCCAGGAGGGGCCGAGTCACCCCGACCCCAGCTCGTCCACCTTTAATGCAGAGCTGGCTGCCTGCCCTAGGGGAAGATTTTCCAGAGCTTCCATAAAGCAGAGAGAGTTTACTCGTGGGGAAGTAGTGTGGATGTTTAAGTAAAAGGAAGCCATGCCTGCAGCTATGTCCTCCCTTTTTTTGCTAAGAATTAATCTGGGAGCACGTGGGCTTGTTGGTTAAGTACTCGGTGCTGCTCTGGACTCTGCAGGAAGCAGAAAAGAGGAAAAGCTCTGCATCTCTGATCGGAGCTTAGTGGCACAATAAAACAGAGCGTAGGCTAGCGGCAAACTCCCTGATCCAGCCCTGGAAAAGACACCTGGAGCAGGGGCGAGGAGGATGGTGACAGGTAGGACCGATGCTTTTGTAGGTGCAACTTCTGGCTTGGCCCTGGGTACCTGGGTGTCTCCGAGGCGTGCAGTACGGTTTGCATCCTGCCTCCCCAGCTCCGTGGCAGGACAAAAGGCTCTGGGACCGTCACGGCTCTGCAAACCTTCCAGTGCAACGGCTCGCACAGCGTGGGTGCCGGGGGACGTGGGGTGAGCAACCGCTGGAGCTTTTACCTCCCTGCGTTTTGCTCCCCGAAGTTCTGCCATCGTTTGCAACTCTGCTGCCTCTCCAAGTCATTAAGGACCTTCTAACAGCATTAAGCCTGAGCTGGAAAGATCCAACCAAGTCCAACAGCAATGCAGTCAGATGAAACCTGGGTGGAAAGCTGCCACTGCGAGAGCGCAGCTGTGAAATGCGAGTGCCAAACGGTACAGAAGGCTTTTGCTGGCAACCAGGAGAGCAGCTCTGTGCCTTGACGAATATCTGCTCCAAAACACTGACGGGAAGGCACGTGCCAAGATATTCGCACATTGCTGGGAAGCAGGTGCTGTCAAGGCTTGCTTAGAGGAAAGGTGAAACTTCAGAGCCAAGAGCAACAGCGGCGGCAGAGAGGAGCCTGTCCCTCCCTGACCCGGCGTGCCGGTGGCACGGGCGCCTGGGTGTCCCGGCGCAGCCCAGCGGCAGCACGTCGTGCCCCGAGCTCCGCCAGACCCGAACACGAAAGTGGAAGCGATGCCAAAGCGCTGCGTAACAAAAGACGCTCTCAGGGCAATAACTCATTTCCACATTCCTTCCACCTTATTTTTTCACGCTGTGGTGACCAAGAAGTGCGTGATGTGCCATAACACGTGCTTCGGAGGGTCAGGTTTCCGTCTGGGGTCGCAGGTGTGGGAGCCAAGGCACTGGAGTCACGCGGCTTGTCCCAGGGCAAGCCGGGAGGTGAGAGCTGAACCCCTTTGCCAGGTCTCTGCCCGACGCGCCATCCGCAAGACACCAGGGTCACCATGCTGCGGGGACACGAGGGCAGTAGTGCCGCCTGGATGCACCTGCTGCGGCGTGGGCGTGCGGCAGCACCCTCGTCCTGCCGCGCTACGCGGCAGCGCGGGGCTCAGCCCGGGGACAGCTCGGTGCCGTCGCATCCCCCCCTCCGGCTGCCGGTGCGTGCCCGGCCGCCCAGCACGGCGTGGTGGTGGCAAAGGGCGGCTTCTCAGCGCCACGAGAAAAAGGTGCTGAGCGTCCTCCTTCGGGAGGCACCTGCTGGAGGGGTCAGATCTCTGCAAGCACCCGGCACAAGCAGGCAGAAGACAGAAGCTGAGTGGGGGCTCGGGCTCAGCTCAGGCTGCGGGTGCCGTGTCGGGGGCGCGGGCTAAGCCAGCCTGGGCAAACCGCTGCACCAGCCCTGCGGAAACCGCGCGGTGACTCCCCTGCCTGAGCGCTGTTAGGGATGCTGCCTCCTGACTGTAGCAAGCGCCTTGACAGCTTCGGGTGTATTTTTTAAAGCCCTGGCTTTTGAGTCATGTGTGTTTAACGAATGGAAGCCTCTAGGCTTCAGAGCTGTAGAGGAAAGCTTGAAAAGATCCTGAGTCAAAAATAGGAAAGAAAATGAAAAGAATCCAGGATTTATTATTTTTCTTATTATTATTTTCCTGGTTTCTGAGCCTGTCTTCTATTTTCTTTGGAGCTAGCTCATGACTTTTGAACTCCTGGGGGCTGACAGTACTAGAGCTGGGCTCCAGCGAAAGTGCCTGACTGCTGCGTTTCTGTTCAGGCAGCCTGTAAGCAGGACAAAGCGAACAAAGCCGTAGGGTTGTTTGTTTGTGGTGTTCTAGCTAGAGGCTGTGCGAGGGAGTTCCTTTGTTCCTCAGGGTTTTTTTCCTGGTTGTAACACCCAGCTTCCGTCCCTTTGCCTCCGCATGCATCCTCCGGACCTCTCATCCCGCTGCGGCTGAGGCGAGTAATTCCCGTTAAAGCTTTGAGGCTGCTTCTTCCTGTGAGATGCTGGATGCGAACGGATAATGCTTCCAGAGCTGAAAACTAAACCACCACCACCCAAAACAAGCTGGCGAGGTGTCTTCTGGGGATGCCGCCGTAGGAGGGAGGGAGCTGTAGCCTGAAGCCCTCCCTCTGGAGCACCCAAGCGCCCGCCAGGCGTGATGTGCCCGGGGACGAGGTCCCGTGGCATGAATTGGCAGACAAATCTCTTGGCAGAGCTCCTCACCGACTGGGGACCTGGCTTGCTCCTCTGTGCTTGCCCATCTACACACAGATCCCCCTTGAGATGAGCCTCTATTTTCCTACACTTAAACATTGTGAATCTGGATGTAAGCCCAAAAGTACATAATGTTACAAAATCTGCCAGTAATGCAGGGGAGAAGTAAGCAAATCGACTACTTTCCTCTGTTATTTTTGTTATGAATCATGGATTCATAACAGCTCACTGGAAAGCTTCAGGATTTTTTTTTGGCTGGTTTGTGGATGACAAACGTCAGTGTCTTCTCCGTGACCCTCCCAAAGCCTGGTTGCTGTCCTCGGAGCTGTGGAAGATGAGACTTGAAGGAGAGCTGTGGCAAAGGCTCGGGAATTGGCAAAACCGTTAAAATCCCAGCTTGTTACCTAAACGACTTCTTGAAGGTCACCTCCTGAGAAGGGGATGTGTTGACCTTCTGGGGGCTGGATAGCGGCACCTGGACGCGCAGGGGCTTGGTTTGGAGACGCTTCTGCGATCACAGGGCTTGGGCGGCGGGGGCTGCCGCAGGGACGCTGAGCAGCCCGCGGTGCTCTGCAGGATCGTGTTATGTTGGGTGTTTGGTTCGGTGTCCTGTCTCCCGCACTCAGCGCGGGATGCAGGGGGCGTTGCGGTGGGAGGAGCAGTCTGCAAAGGAATGCCTTCGTTTTGGTCCCATGGAGCAGCGTGGTTTTTAGAGCAATGTTTGGTTTGGCAGCATCTAGATCCGTGTGATCTCCCGGATCCCTTTCCAAAACCATTTCAACTGACTTCTGGGTCTGCGAGGGGCTGACCCAGCTGAAAGGATCTTTTTTTCTCGTGGCAACCAGTTTTTGAGTAGCAACGCCAATCTCTAGCTCAACCTCGTGTTATTCTCCTTGTGTGTGGGTATGACATCTGGCACTTCAATGGAGGGAAAGCACCCAAGAGAAGACCATGACTAAATGAGAAGTTCATTGATTTTCACTTAAATTCTCCAAGAAAAGCCTGGAGCTACAGGAACACTCTGGAGCATCGTGCCAGAATTCCCCCTGCCTTTTTTACTGCCTCCAGATCCTAGGTACATTCTTGGCCCAGAAAAAGATGTATTAAGTGCAATAAAGGAGTTGTCCCTCCACGAAAGGCCGTTGGAGGGACAGGAGAAGACTCGTCCAAAGGCGGATGTACGGGGAGATGTAGACGTGCAGTTTTTCATGATTAGTTTACACTGCATGGATGTGTTTAAGGGTTCCCGAAGGAGGCAGGAGCCAATTCTGTGTCCACGGATTGTGTGGCTTGGAGAGTGAACCTGAGCACGCGCCTTGGTGGCTTTCAGAATTGAGAAGGAATTATAATTGCCCTTTTCTTAGGAAATTAAGAAGAAAAGTGCATTTAAATGTGAGTTGCTAATAAGAGAACCAAGGAACACGTAAGCAGAGCTGAGAACAGCCGTTTAGGTGCCAACGGGTAAACTGGCAACGGCACGAAACAGCGCCCGCTCGTACAGCGCGCGGCTGCCGGATGCGCTGGGCAAGCAGGGGCATCGCAGCTGACAGGGGCACGCGTGGAATCGGTTACTGCAGATACTGAAATCAATTCCTGCGTGTTCTTGCAGCTCCGAGTGGGGCTCCTCTGGATCCTCTCCGTGGGTTTGGTCTGCGCTAATCACTTTTATTGTCACAGCAAGAGGCGGGGGGGGAAAAATGGCTCCTCTGCTGCTGGTGGCGGGGATTTCTTAAAATATGGAGCTAATGCAAAAATGCCAAGCATCACAGCAGTAAAAATGTAAGGCACTAATAAAACAGGGTTAATGTTTCACAGTGCGTACGTTTCTCAGAGTTTCCTGCTGATTTCAAGTGACTTTGCTTTGGCCCATACATTTGGCGTTAAAGCAATAGTCAGCAATTGTGTTGTGGTTAAGGTATGAGGCTGACAACAAGCAAACTTTCCCCTAGTTATATCATTGCGATATTAACTAATATTGATTTTTATTTGCCAGTGCCAGGAGCTTTGCCAAAACAGCACAGCCCTTTGTAGAAGACCCCGGTCCCCCGATGGTTTTGGTTCGCTGCGCGCGTTGTGACTCGTCCCAGGGCAGTCTGCAGCCGCTGGCACAGGACGTGTCCGCTTGCAACAAGCAGAAGCAAGCTGGTGACGGGACGAGGAAATGCAGAAAAAATGAGATTTGTATATTTTAATCACACGAGTACCTTAGTCACACAGGTACCCCAATCTGCCCCTATCTCGGCATTAAGCGTGGACTGCTCTTTAAGCACGTGAAGCATGTTCTTATGACAGGCCCTGGGGTGAATAGTTACCTTCAACGTCTGCTTTTGCTTCCGTTACTGAGATCTTTATCCATCGTTTAATTCGCAGTAGGCTGAAACCTGGCAGTCCAGATGTATTTCTTCTAATAGGGCAGAAAGTTTTCTTAAAAAAAAAAACAACCCTGAAGCGTGCTTCCTTAGGTTTCCAGCTTTTAATATGCTTCTTTCGAGGATTTAAAAAGAAAACAAGGAACAACAACAACAGAACCTCCTGCCCCTTTCTCCTGCAGTGATTGCCTAATTTAATGCATTTGGTCCTCCCTCGGGAGGGTCATCATTGTGTTAATTTTAAACAGGTGCTCTATGCGTTGCAGCTCTTCGTAATAAATGTGTTATGAGAGGTGCACCAGTGCTGCTGGGTACGGCTCCGGCTTGGGGCTGCTGGCCTCGACGCGGGGAGAGCCGCGGCTCTGCAGCCCCCTGCCCTGCCAGGGGGAGGGATGCTGCCCGCCGCGCGTCCCCGCTCGCTCGCGCGGAGCTTCGAGGCTGGGGCTGAGGCTGGTGCACAGCCCTGAGCTGCGGGAGCACGGGTCTGGGGAGGAGTGGAGTGAAAAACGGAGTTTCCAGCTGGGGGGGAATGCCAATTTTTTTTATTATTATTTTGTTGTTGTTGTTCTTTTTCGGGACAAGAAGTCAGACTATTGCAGCCGTTTGCCAAACGGAAGATCTCCTCCCTAAAAGGAAGGAATTTTGGAAAGACTGAAGCGTTTTGCTTCGCAGTTTCTGATCACCGTAAAATGCTCCATCGCTTCCCCACAGCAGAGGCTTTCCCTCGGATTTTTCCCTGATGCGCTTGGGTGGAATTTTCCACCCGATCCTGCAGGAGAAAAGTCGACTTTGGCAAAAAGCAAGGGAGGGCACTGGCCTGGGTGCAGAGGGGACCGAGGGTCCCCCAGCCCCACGTGGGCACCCCAGCCCGCGAAGCCGTGTGAGCTCCCCGCTGCTCTCCGAGCACCCCTATCGCGTGCATACTGGGATGCGTCTCCTCGAGGTGTTTTGAAGCACCAGCTTTTTGCGGCGAGCAACGGGTGCTCCTTTGCCCTCTTTGCGGCCTGCGGGATCTCGCGTCACCCTCAGGCCGCTCTCCGAGGAGGGGTCCCGCCTTGCGCAGCTGTGTCCCGCACCTCCGGTCACCCTTCTGCCCGTCTGGGAATCCTTTCCGACTGCCGCAGCCCTGTTGAGATGCGGGGGCCGGCTGTGGGAAAAATGGGTTTATGCCATGGCAGAATAATATTTCCCATTTTGTTCTTTCCTAACAGTGTCTACGTTCCATTTTTATTTTTGCTGCTTTCGTAGATGCATGAAAATGTCAGCTTCATGTTCAGTCAACTACCTACACCTCAGTAAATATTTTTAAATGATGAAAAAGCAGTTTCCCAGCCTCATGACCTTCTGGTTATCTCCAGCTCCCCTTCCCCTTGGTATTTCTGTGGGATGTGATATGATGGGATCCTTAGATGGTATAGACTGACATAACCTTGTTTCATATTTACAGTTTCTGCAAGCACTTTTCTGGTTGTTTTGTAAGTAACTGTACATGCATCTACAAAATTACTTCATTAAAACCTTTAGTAGCCTGACTCTTTTTTTGAAGCAATAGGAACATGTGCTTCATTTAGGAAGGTAAAATTGCATAGTCTACTGTTCTCAAAAGACAAAATAGCTTAATTTTTTTCTTTAAGAATGCATTCAGCAAAGATCTTCCTGTAATAAGGTCCCCCCCCGTAAGATTGTGCTCTCATTTTGTTTCATGATCAAATGGTTTAGGAATCTCAGTCCATTTCACAGCCCTTTCTGCTTCCTTCAGCTGCCCTGGCATATTAATGAATTTAGAGGAAATTGCTAAAGCCTGAGCTTTGTGTATTACTGCTCTAAATTGGTTATGTTTTTGCTTTATTTGCTACCAGTGGAAGAAATAGAAACACCAAATCATGACCAGACTGTAGTTTTAAAACATACCAGTGAGGTGAGGAGGCGTTTATCTTTCCAGTGCAGTGCCAAGCTCCATTCCTCCTCTTTCCGTTGCAGTCGCAGAGGTGAATCTGGGGTGCCTTAACGCAGCAAGAAGGTGCAGGTGGGAGCATCCCCCACCCACTGCTTCGGGGACGAGCTCGTCCCCAAGAAAAGCCCAGCTGGGGGGGAAGGGGGGGATTTGACTGCCAGGAGCCACCCCCTGCTCCATGTGTCCAGATGCTGCCAGAAAATAGTGGGGACGATTCCCATTAGGATGCAGAAGAAATGAAAAGGAGTGTTCTGAGCACACAGCAGCTTTGCCCAGGGCAGCGATGTGGAGCCTGTCCTGTGAAGTCTCGGCTCGTTCTGGAGAGGGTGTTGCAGGCCTGGACAGGGCTCGGAGGAGAGAGCTGAAAGCGACCAAAGAGCTCGAAAAACGTTTGTCTGCGGAGAGTGAAAATCTTGGCTTCATTAGCCTGTGAGGGGAGGTGGATTGTAAGGCAAAGGCACAATGAAAAGGATGGGTTGGGAGGAAGCATTTCTTAAATGCTCTCCCCTCTGATAGGGGAAGGGCAAAAGGGTCTTTTAGGGAAACTGAAGGGTGGGGAATTCCCACGGAATGAAATGGTTAGAAGCACGTGATTTAGCACAAGGATTTATGGCCAGGCTGATGCTGGGAGTTCAGCAGGAAAGGTGATGGGACATCTCTGTGGGTATCCAGGTCCTTGATATCAGAGCAATGACCGTGCCTTTTCTGGAAGGGATATGATACCTGCTCGAAGCACAGGCATTGCTCCAAGTACTAGAGGTCAGGATAACACCTATGACGGGTCGGATCTCTCCTTTTTCCAGCCCACTTGTTTTTCCTGCAAAGCATCATAGGACATCTCAGTGGATACCATTCTTAGTCTTAGGTCTTATTCGTTTCCCCTTCCTTTCCCCATTTCATTTAATACTATGTAATTTTCACTATTCTAAGTACTTAACGATAGCAGCACTTTCCACTGCATCTCCGTGCTGTTTCTCCTCTGAGAGCAGCGCTCCACCTGCCGTGGTAGGGTTTCCGTCGGCGGAGGGATGCACAGCGGCTGTGGGGAACACGCGCTCCCCGTGCCAGAGCCGCCTGCGCTGTGCAGGTTGCTTTATCAGCAGCATCCTTTCGCCTCTGTCGTCGCAGCACTGTCCAACCATACCCCTTCTCTTGCTGCGTGGTACACAAGTAAATACGTGGTGTAAATACGGGTGGTAAACAGGAAGGAATGAAGCCCAAGAGTGAGTGTCCCTGCTTCCTCTGAGTTTAGCTGAAATGGGCTGCTTCCAGATAAAAGTATCGTTTTGTGGCTTATATTGCTAGATAGAAGACCAAGCGCTGTGGTAAGAATCAGAAAAGTCCACCAGGGCTGGATTTAAACGAGCTGAGAATCTCATTTTGCCCCCCTCCATCCTCCAATCACGCTCTCATATTCTCCTGGCTCCACTGCTCTAGCTGCAAAAATTCTAATTATTTGGGGATTGCAGAGCAAATCTAATCCACTAACCTCCGGAGCTGAAGTCACGTCCCAGTTGTCCACAGCGTGCATTGCCGGCTTCAGCGACGCCTGCAGGCACGCACCGCGCCGTTCCTTCGTCCCTCCCGCACCTCGGGCGTCCGCTTTCCGTCGCGACCCGCAGGCGCCGGGNCCCGCGTCACCGGCCGGAGCCCAGCACCCGCCGTCGCGCATCCGGTCGCGTTGTGGTCGGGCTTCGTCCAAAAGCCGCTACACAGAGGAAAGTTTGTTTTTTTTCCCCTTGCAAAACGTATCTTAAGTGTGCTTTGAGACTTTTAGGTAAAATCCCGGTTACACGCTGTTTGGAGCCACGGGACGGTTCTGCAGTTCTGGTGGCATCGTTCTGAGCGATCTGTCCTGAGTCCAGGGCAAAATTGTGGCTGCGCGTGTGTCAGTTGCTCTCCCGCACCTTGGAAGTGCCCGGCCAGCCCTCACCTCCTAGCCCACGGAATTAGATGAGAAATGCAGTCTTGATTTCAGCAGAGTTTGGACCAGTCCCCAAAACAGCACATTTCTTGTTTGCATTTCACTTCCTCGTTTAAGATTAATCGATATAGTTCCCTACTCAACGCAGGAATGAGGGTGGAAGGGAGAACTCAACTCCGCTTAACCCCCAGTGTTGAAATCCGTGCGAGGAATGCTTAGTTTTATTTTCCTAGCCTTTCTTATCCTGCTTTGCTCCTCATGGGAGCTGTTTGCATGAGTGTTTTGGTGTCGTTCTATTTTTGCTAGCCTTTTCCTAATCCACCCAGCTCTGTGGGGTATATGAACATTTAACATAGTTTCGTGTCATTTCTGTGTTGATATTGCGCACTGGAATTTTATTTTAATGAATCACATGTACATTTTACTCATGAAAGTAGGCAAAGTGCAGCTTAAAGCGAGAGGAAAAAATCTACCAAAAGCTCTGGACAGGCGACGTGGATGCCGGTAGTTCGGGTCCCTCAACGTTTTTAGATGCACCACCATTGCCATCTATACTTTATCGCTTGCGTTGTGGTTGCAGCCAAAGGCATGGGTCGAGATCAGCATTTGAACACATTTAAGAAGTAGTAATTCCCGCACCGAGGAAAAGAAAAATACGGAGAGAACTTATTCACGCAACGGTACGCGCTGCAGAGAATAGACGTTCAGAGGCGCAGAGCGAGACGGGGGCCGTGCATCACCGCCACTTGCCAACGTCTTCGGGCATTGCTTGCTCGCAAGGTTCTCCTGGCCTCGCGATAAGCAGAGCCTCTTAGGCACTGCCTCAGTGCTTGGACATCTCCGTAGGCATGGGCATCCTTCGGTCCGGAAAATGGTCCCCGGGGGTGAGACTTTCTGAATGCTTTTGTCTTCTCCTTCCCTCGTTTGAGGAAGAAATTACAGGTTCCCACGTACTGGTGTACTTAGAGCAGGGGTTCACCTCCGCCCTGTGACCTCAGCTCTGCATTCGTGCGCGCGACGGGTTTGGTGTTGGGTACGTGGGTGCCACGCTGCCTCGGGCACGCCTTCCCCGTGTGATCGGACAGGAAAAATCTGACCCTTTCCCCAGGCTGCGAGCGCAACGCAGAATAAGAAAAGCAGCCCAGAGGAACGCGTTCGCCGTGCTCGCACCGCGCCGGGGCGTGCTGCCAGAGACCAGCGAGAGGCGAGCGGGCGCACGAGCACCACGCCTGCTCTCGCTGCCGGGCAGGCATCGCAGCGGTGTAAATAAGTAACTCAAGACGAAGGCGGCAGCAAAGAGGTGAACTTCCTTTACTGTCAACGCACTTGCAGCAGCCAAAATCTCCTCCCGTGCGAGTCCTTGCCGAAGGGGGTCTGCCCAGGCTTGCAGACACCAGGCTGCCGCAAGCGGCATCTCGGGGCCCTGTGTCGGACTGGGCTGCCGGTGTTGTGCGAGAGCTGCAGGATGCTTTTCTTCGGTTCTTTTTTGGCCTCCAGCCGTGGTCATCTCAGTGACTTTGCGAGTGTGACGTGATTTCTGTATTTGGTAGCTTGCAGGGGCTTCTTTGGTAGCTGTGCCCTGTCTCCTCTTGAGCACCCTTCCTCGGATCTCCGGGTGCAGATGCTCCCTCTGCCGCCTGCCCGGGGTGACCGGCACTGGAGAGCACTGACGGTTTGAGCCGGCTTTGCGGATACTCTTTAAAAGAAACCCAGGTGTTTGGACTTGCACGGAGACCTCCCCAGCCCTGTGCCTCAGCCACAAGAGACTCCTCGCTCTGGCGTTGTTCAAAACAGAGATGGCAGCAACAGTGCAGTGATCTGTGCTAATGCTAAGTTAATGAGAAAAATCTCCTGTCAGAGCTGTGCACATCCTGTTGCGAAAATCAATTCAAGAAGATCACTTAAAGATTTTTTCAAGCTTGATTGGGGCTTGTCATTCTGCATTCATGCCTCATTTCCCAATAAAAGTTGCCATAAAGACAATTTTCAGGAACTTGCACATAGTTTGAGGGAATAAACAGAACTGGCATGAGCAGAATGGGAAAGCGACATGCAAGTAAAATAGGGATGGATGCAGGTGGGGGAAAGACCATTGTTCTGTCTGCTGGGGAGGTGGAGGAGCTGGGAGATTGATTAGGATCGAGGAATATTTTTCATGAAATGTTTGATCCTCGCTTGCTTCCTTTTCTCTGTATTTTGAGGTTTTATCGGCCTTTCTTAAACCAGCAGCACGGCGGTGGTACCCAATTGCCGCAGCGCCGCTGGACCACGTCGACCGCGCGTTCAGAGTTCTCGGGTCCCTTTCCTGGCCTCAGTAGGAACTCTCTGAGTTTCCATGCTCTATCTTCTTGGCTGGAGATGCTCACGTTTGTCCTTTGCTGCCCTCTTTTGCTTCCCAATTACCCGATACCCCAACAGACGTGTTTGACATGACTCCTGAAGCACGCTTTTCTGACAGGCTAATAAACAATTAAAAAGAAAGCAATTGGGACTCGGCAACATCCACCGGCACCAACGCCGGTGGGAAGGGCTGCACCGAGCAGACACCGGGCTGTTTTCTGTGGCAGAAAACCGAGGCGAGGGCTCTCGCCCAGCACGACGTTTTGCTTTGTGCAGGCGGCACAGAGCCCCTGAAGCGGGGGTGCCACCAGACCGCGTCTGCAGGGGTCCCCTCTCTGCTGGTTTACTGGTGGTTACTGGAGTTTGCTGGTTAGGCAGATTTAGGAAGGGGTCAGATCCGCTGCTGTGTCCTTGAAGCTATGGAGGATCGCTTCCTCACGGAGCAAAGCTACGTGGGGAGCTCGGGGTTGAAGAGAGATGCTCTGGAAAATACGGCATTTCTGGTTTTAATTTAAAATGCACGAATTACCTTAATTGAGCTGCCTGGGATGCCTGCATTATGTTAATGCCTGGAATAAGAGCACCTTCATTTAGAAATCTGTTCAAACTGATTCAATGCATTGGTGATACCAGTATCAAGGTATTGCAGTTCCTGCGGCCAAAATTATCCGTGGAGGCAGGCTCCGTCCGTTCACCTTCGGCTCCCAGCCCCGGGTACCAAAGATGCGCAGGGGTCCGGCTCCTTTGCTGCAGGCACACCAGGTGGATGAGGGGTTCGGCTGCTTTGCTTGGAAAAGGCTTGGGTGGTATGGTCATTTTTCAGAAATCATGAACAGCAATGACTTTTCGGCTTGCAATTTGGCTGCAGCCAGGGGAGTTTTGGAGATCTTGCCCAGCGTCTCACTTGTGCTAGGACTGCTCGTGTGCCTCTGTGTCGAACAGGGAACGTGTGTGAATTGTCTAAATGTGGTTCGCTCAGTTTTATGTTTTAAACAAATTTGATCCTTGTATTTCCGTTGCTTTGCTCTTGGAAATGGCGTCATGTCCCTCGATTGAACTGTAAAAAAAAAAAAAACAACCAAAAACAAAAAAAAATCGAACACAATCTTGAGAGAACTACCAACAGCCCCAGCGAGGGGAGCTGGGGTTAGAAATCAAGGCATGGAGTGAAAGGTTTGGCTGGGATGTAGTAACCGGGGGATGCAGGAGGGGTGCGCGTGCTGCCGGCCACTTGGGTCACCTTGGGCGAGCCGCCTGGTCCCGAATTCTCCGCCTGTCGCACGGGGAGGGCAGCACCGGAGCTGCGGCTGGCAATGACCTCCCCCCGGCAGATCTTCCCGTTGGATAGCCCCAGCTCCGGGGCTTTGTCGGGCCCCATCCTGCAGGGGCGCGTGCGTGTGCTGAAATAGGACAGGAACGTTACAACTGCTGTGATTCAGGCCTCCCTCCCGTGGGTAATTTTGTTTAACCTTTGAATCCACAATATTTGTGATTTGCTCCAGTGTTAAAAATGAAAGGGCACGTAAACTGTCTGCAAAGGCATCTCTGCTCGGGTGGCAGGGCAGGTCCCGCTGTCTCCTGCCCGGCAGCCCAGCTCCCTCCCCTTCTGACGCCAGCCCAGGCTGACAGCAGATTTAGGTGGCAGAGCTGCTGCTGACCTCACTTTTCAAGTGTTTTTCCCACAATTAAAGATGCCACCAGCAATTCATCCAGGTCTGCGTTACTCTGGGGCTTAAGCTCTGGATAACTTAAAAATCATTAAGTGAAGCGAAAATGTCCTTCTGCTGCCTAAGTGGGCAAGCTGTCGCTTAGCGAGTCTCGCAAGTCGCTGTCGTGCTTGCTGGTCCCTGTTTCGCAGGCTGGAGGAAGACATTTGGTACCTGTTGGGGTAATTTACTGTCACTGTGTTTGTTTTGGGTTCAGCCCGAGGTGACCCATGAAAGGCTGCAGCTCTCTTGGGGCAGTGGAATAATAAAGCACAACCCTTCCTAAACCTTTTTTTCTGCATTTTTTTTTAAACCTCCAGTTATTTCTCACCATCCAGCACCATGAGCTGTTAGAGACGTCAGCCAGCTTGCCTGTCCTGATAAATTGTTTCTTTTCCTTTTTTTTTTCCTTTTTCCTCATCTTTTCCCGTTTGCCAGATGAGATGCTTCTTCCCCAGGTTTCCCTGACTTTCACTGGTATTTCCTGTCCTCCCCAGGCTGTGCTTTTCCCCTACAATATTAAGGGGGCTCCCCTCGAGGAGGGGTGGGTGCTGCTAAGGGATGGCCGTGGGAGATGAGCAGGAGATCCTGGCACAGGGGCAAGGTTGGAGACGGGGCTCCCCGCCTGGTCTGGGACCTCCTCCCTGCGTTGCTAATTCCCCCCTTCTGCAGCACACGCTACTGCTTACACCAAAGCTACGGCATCTTGCCTGGGGCAGCTTGTTAGCGGGACGCGTCTTTGGTGGTTCCCGTGAGAGCTCTCCTGCTTTGAGTTAGGCGCGAAGCTCCTGAAAATCCATTTGATGATGCTCAGTGAAAGGTTTGGGCTAACCTCTTCGCCCTGCAAAAATGCACCCGTGCTAAGCACAAGTATGCACTTAACTTTGTGAATGCCGGTGCGGATGTGTTTGCCGTGAGGTTGTGGAGAAGCAAGCGTGCACGTTTTTGCAGCACTGGGAGAAGCCAGCCTCACCTCCCGTTTGTTTCCAAATGCCCCTTCATGAGAGTGTCCTGAACCTGGAAATCCACTGGAGGGTCGTGAGCCAGGAGAGAAAGGGAAGCCTGCAGCAGGAGACTGCTCTTTTCCGTAAATGGGACTGTAGAGGGTGCCATACCATAGACTATACCCGGACTTCCCTCGGGTGCCAGCGGGTGTGATGAGAGGGTGGCTCCAGGTGATGGCCTTTGCTCATCAGCAGCACTCCCTGTTGGAATAAAATGCTTGAGGAATTAGTAATAATAATCCAACACTTGCCATCCTGGTTGAAAGTAAATCAGCTCTAAAGAAGAGTCATTTTTAACCTTGGTCTTCTCCACGTTGTGGCTTCAGGAGCAGCTGCTTTGGAAAGAAAATCAGGGAAGTCCCGCAGTTACGCGGAGGCAGGTGCAAGGAGCGTGTTCGTTGCGTTGAACTAAGAGCCAAGGTGCTTCACGGCGCCTAGCAAGCGTACGGCAGTCTTACCCACGAGATCGAGCAGGTAATGGCAGAACGGGTCTGTGCAAAGGCACGCGGTTGGTTGGGTTCTGCCCGAAAAGCAAGGAGCGGGATGCTGCTGTGCCTGGAGGTAACACCTGAGGCGGTGCCCACCGCTGCTCCAGGGAGAGGGACTTCGGTGTGAAACACTGAGCGGGGGCCAAATACTATATATTTTTCGATATTTCCATGTGGTAGCGGTGGCTGTGGCCCTGCAGCAGGACGCCTGTCCTCCTTTGGCCTTCGCAACGCCTTTTCCTCACGGGGCGGGTTGGGCTCTATTTTGAAAGACCGGCCAGGGTGCTTGCACAAAGTCAGTAAAGCTGCGGCAGCGGCTGGAAATTACGCGTCTTCCCACCCAGCAGAGGTGGAATAAGCTGCTTTTCTGTTAGCAAGAGAAAATGAAGTCCTTCCCGCGTACTTGCGCTGCGTTGGTGCGCTGCGCGTTGCAGCAGTTTCAAGGCACCAGAGTAACGAAGAGCGGAGCCGGTTTTGAGGTCATCGAGCAATGCTGAAAGCCCCGCAACGGGAGCTAGCTGGAACATCTTTCGGAGGGTTCTCCTGGGGTCCATATGTGTAGACTGGTAAAGCTGTTAACGTTCCCAATTAGGTTTTAATTTATCTTAGTTTCCTCAGTATTGCCATTAAAAGTCACACCATGCAGCCATTAAACCTTAACAGTACAATCTCAGAGTTTTGTCAGGTGCTGGCCAGCAAATCTAACTATATACAAGCTGCAGAAACTGGACTTTAATTCCAGCTTTAAAAAAAATGTTTAAATGGGTCAGGAGAATTTACCCTGGACATCTGTTTGACGTATAACGTGAGGATATTTAAAAGTCTTTTAACAAAAACAAATAAAGGCTTCCACATTCCCAAGGACAGAAACCGTTTAATCTACTCGTACAGTCCTTTCAAGAATTTACCATTTTGGCAGGAGATATATGTCATTAAAGAAACAACCAATAAGATTTATTATGGCTAATTTATGTCTGTAACAGCTAAGACATGTTTTTGGGCAGTAGAGCTCACCACGGGCAGTGTTTTCCTTCCTGCACATTCTTATTGTTTTAGTTTATTACAGCAGCACGTCTTGTGAGATCATTTATTGCTTAGCATGATGGTACGAAGAACCCATTTATTACTGGGAGACATCAACACATTGAGTGAGATCACTGCCTTTCCTTTGGGTCAGCGTACTGTAGGTGATGAAATCATGTATTTATCTACAACTTATTAGATGCGTTTGATTGACTGGGGATCAATTTTTGTTTAACCAACTGTGCTGATGAGGAAGTTTCTCAGTGTACCGCCGCAATGTTCCAAAACAGCCGTTAAAATAATTATCATAATGCGGGACCGTAGGGCAGTCCTGTAACACATGTTTGCAGTGAGAAGAGGACAGTTCTAGCAACTAAAAATATAAGCCATATGGAAAACTCATCCGGCTCCGAGGGGAAAAAGGCTCAACCTGTTGTAGGCTTTTTATAAATTGGGAATGGTACAGTAAATGTTTGGGATAACCCAAGTCACCAGTAGGTCTTTCCTGCCATTGGTGAACTTCTGACCTCATTTCCTTGGAGGGCTGTTAAAATGAAGTCAGAGGGCACGCAGAGTTATTTGCCAGCACCATTTTGACTTGTGTGGTCTAGAAAGTTAACAGATTTCCCCCCCCATCCAAGAGACGGACACGGCAACGAGGGGGAAAGACGAGATAGCTTCGTTAGCCTTCCCAAGCCGTCCGGCGCGTTGGCAGGCGCGGGGATGGGTCTCGCACAGCCGCCGGTGGGGTGCCAGGCTGCTCCGCGGCGGGNGCCGCTTCCCACGCGGCGTCTCCCCGCCGCCCGGGCAGGCGCGCGCCTTGGCGGTGGCCGGGGACCACGTCGTGCGAGGTTCCGCGGTCGGCTCTCGCCGGTGGCGTGCCGGGAAGTAGCGGCGGCGGGAGAAACGCGCCGCTCTGGTGCCTCGAAGGGAGAGGTCTCCGGTCGGGAGAGTTAATTCCTTCCGTGCGAACTGGCCAGGAGGGCGGTTGGTGGGATGGTGAGCATCGCGAGGCAGGAAGAGCATCGCTGTGGACGGGGTTCTCATTTCTGGAGTAAGACTAGAGCTGGCAATGTTTCTTACAGCTCGGCGTTGCAGCTCACCGTGACAGTTTACTTGGTAGCTGGACAACGGGTCAAAATAAAGGAAAACTGGGCAAACAAGGAGCTGGAGGACATCTCAGCATGATGTCAGAGCTCATCTGAGGACACGGTCCTGCGGGCTGGAGCTGGCCTGCAGGCTGCACCGGGCGTGAATAATGGTCAGTGCCTTCGTCCCCTTGACCGCAGTCTGCAACCTCTCCTTATGTCTCCTTCCTGTTGCGAAGTCTTTTATACGATCCTAGCGTTCCTGGGACCTTGTCCTGAAACAGACCTTGAAGTGTTTCCTGAGTGCCCCGTTCTGGGAGCCAGCCTGGGCTTCTATGGCGGTTTGAGGGAACCTGCTGGAAATCCGAGCCGCGGCTGGCTCCAGGCTCACCCGCGCCCTTCCTCCTGCCAGCTCCCGGCACAGCAGGTTTCCCTGCTGCTGCTCCCATCGCCTAAATAATCACCACCAGCACCTCTCTTAGGCGTGCGTCCTGCAGTTGCGTGCACCTCTCTGTTCAAGCCCTTGCTAACAGTAGGGGGTTGCTTTTCCTGTTTAAGGGACGCTTTCCCCTAAAATCCAACGGTAATTAAAGAATCCATAAGCGCACACCATTCCGCCGACTGATTCACGAACTGCTACGTTAATCGTTTCCTACCAACACCCAAGTTCACTGTCATCTTTCTGCTGCTTCCCAGCCTTGCTCTCAGCTCGTCCCTGGGGCTGAAATCGCGCTGGCATCACCGGCCCCGATGCCCGCGCACGGCTTAGCACGCTGCTCGCCTGTGCCTGCTAGCACGCGACGGTGATGAATTAGCGTGAAAAGCGGTGGCAGCAGGCAATCCGCAACACTCCGAAACTGCGCTGGGAAGTAAACAGCAGGCAGCATGTTTCATTTTATCACCGCGCTCCAGCAAACACCAGACATATGCTCCCTGGCATGATACAAGTCCACAGCCTAAGGTAGATCATACGAAACGCCAACTACTTTCAGCTGTGCCGGTGTGATGAAATGTTTCAGACATATGGTCCCAGGACTAATCTGTGCGTAGACGATGCCTCGAAACGCGGATAAAGCGTTTGGGAATGAGTGGTACATGGAGGTCGATTCCCAGGCACAGCGGAGGCTCTGGGTATGGGACGGGGGAAACCCTGCTGATAAGACGCAGCAGCCTGGGGTTCAGAGGCAAGTCTGGCTTGAGTATTTCCCAGCCCCAGGCGCTGCTCCTGTCCTCGGCAGCTCTCTGCTGCTGTCCTGATGCAACTCTCCTGCAGCTGTGTCACTGACAGCCCCAGCGCTGACGCTGTACTGCTATGAGGAGTAACCGTTTTCTAGGGGGCTGGGGGAAATCCTGGTGGATCAGTGATCCGTTTTTTAAAAGAGAAGGCTTCTCTGAGGGTTTGCAGAATTATAACGCAAAGCCCTCTCTTCCCGTCCGTAGCAGCTCGTGTTTGGGCGGTGTGGTGCTGCAGGGATGTGAAGCAGAGCCAAGGAGGTGGTCTGGAGCACGAGCCAGTCCCCGTTTCCTCCCGCCGCCTCCTTTAACAGCCTGGCCAGGGAGCCAGCAGGCTCTTAGCGGAGCAAGTCAGGAGTCCCGCGGTGCCAACCGAAGCTCTGTTTTCCACCCTCGATCCTCACGTACCCTCCTTGGTTTTGATGTGTGCTGTCCCGCACGGTCGTGTGGTTTCTCCCCAGTCTCTTGGCTTCGCCCTGTTCTCGGGGAAGCTCTTGGGTGACCGTAGGTGTCAGGAAGGACCAGCAGGAGCAGCGTCTGATAACGAAGGCTTGGGGACGGGTGTGAAAGCTGAGCAAGCGAAGAGGATTTTTCTCTCAAGTGCTTTTCCAGCCTCCAGTTAATATGCTGGTGTACGTGCAGTCTGCCAGCTGCATTAGACAGAGGGCCCTGCTGTAGGGCTCTAATGATCCTTTATGACCTTAGAAATCATTAAAACTACCTGGTTTGGGGTAGGTGGTTACTAATTTGTCTGTCTGCGCACAGTCCTCTCCTCATAGCTTTGCAAATCCAAGTTTTGTGGCTTGGTGAAGGCCTCAGTGCTTTGATGAATCCAATTTCCCATCCAGGCACTGTGATACTCACCGGTCTGAAGGCAAGTTCATAAATCAGGATAGCCGAATGTTCCTGGGGCACACTTCAATCAGCTTTAAGTGACTTAATTCAACTCAGGCTGATTCCTTATCGATTTAAATGACTCATTTAATCTAAACTTTAATGTCAATCAATCTTTCTACCTTGCTGCTCTCATCTTCCAAGGCAGGAGAAATGGGATCCAGCTGTTTGTGTTTAGGTCTGTGAATTGCTGCCAAGGCAGAGAAATGGGTTTTTTTTCGGTGCGCAGTTATCCAAACATTCCAGAAAGTTAGCTTCCCAAGCGAGGGGATGCATGCCGTGGCATCACTGAGAAACAGGACTGGAAGGGGTCATCTCATCCGTCCCCACCACTGAGCGGGCTCAGTCCCACCAAGCCCCCTCCTGGCAGTTGCATCCAGGGCTCTTCTGCTGCGGGTGCTGGAGATCTCTGCCCTGCTGGGCACGCTCTCGCGAAGTTGATCTGACTGTTACAGAGGGTAAATGGGTTTTGAATCCATACCTTCTTGCTGCAGCTTCAAACCATGGCTTCTTGTCTCGTCCACAGCGACGTGTAGAAGCTTCTTCCTTTCTTCTTTGAAGTAGCCACTAATAATTGTCACTCTGTCTCATCTCAGTCTTCTCTATGCTAAACAATCCCGTTTGGTCATTTCTGCCTTGGGGACCATGTTTTCCAGACTTGTGATCATTCTTGGTGCTCTTTGCCAGTTCCCTCCAATGGGCCCATCCCTTCCTTGAAGCCCAGGACCTTTGCAAAGTGTGCAGTACACGTAACAGAGTAAGGCCGAAACAACCACAACCGCAAACGCAAAATTAAAAGTGCTCAGTCTAGCAGGCTGTGCTGCTTTCTTGCAACCAAAGACCAGGGGACAGATAGTGGCTGGCTAACTGGTAGGAAACTTGTCAAGTGTTATCACTGGCATCATGAATAATATTATCCACTGGCAGAGGTGGGCACTGTTGGAGAATATCCAGAATCACTCAGGGAAACATCTGAGAATGCCACCCCAAAAACGGGGAGTCAGTTACGCGTTTCAAATGCTGGAGAAAACAGCAAATGAGGAAATTAACTCCTTAACTGGTGTAAAGAGTTAGCAGCAAGTGGCCACAGGTAGCAGAGCCTGGGGAGGTGGGAAAAAAAGCTGGAGGTGGCTTCAGCTAGGGTCTCACGTCGGCCCAGCAAGGCGTGTGCTGAAGGCCATGGGGTGGCACGCGTGCCTCCAGCTCTGCGCGAGCCTGCGTGCCTTCCTGAAACCCGAGAGCCCCCTTTCCATTTCTAGCACCCTCTGGCTGGGACAGTGTCGCAGACCTCCCAAAGCCAGCCGCGCGTACTGCTTCAGCATGGTTTCAATTGTGGTCGCAGGGAGAAGTGTGCTTGAGTTACAGTGCCGTGCCAGCCCAGCTCAGATACTTCCGAGATGGCACTTCTATTATAAATCTTGAACTCCAGTCCTTTTCTCCAGCATCCAAAAATTCCTTCTGAGTTGAAAGTTGGCACATGCGGGCTTGGCTGGGGAGAACGTTTTTCCACCAAATTTGAAAGGAAAAAAAATTAGGTTCAGCTGTTTTTGATTTAGGAAATTGGTGGGGGGGTGTATGTGGGTATTGAAATGTTTGAAATCTCCTGCTGACCCACACCCCGTTTTGTTTGTTTGTTCATTTGCGTTGCTCTGAGCCATTGGAACATGACGTGTTCCCTGGTTCAGCCTGAGCAAAGAGCGTGGTAAGGTGAATCCACACCATCTCAGCGCACTGTCAGTTTGGGTCGATGTAAATCCTCCTGCTGCCATGCGGCAGCGTTGCTGAAGCATTTCCGTGTGATATTTCATCTTTATTCGGGTAAGGACGCACAAGTCTCCTTAACGGTTCAAGAGCACGCGTTTGTTACTATTGGCTGATGACGTATTTCTTGGGACAAAGGACTGAATTTTAGTTTCTTGTGCCCTGTTTTCTTAGTTTCTGCGTGCTTGGCTGAGTTATCAGCCTCTGACCTTGTCTCAGGTTCTGTGACCTTCTGGAAGTTTAATTATGGCTAAAAATTAGGCTGTGGGAGATTCATCAAGTCTGTGAATCTGGTTGGTTGGTGCGCTCACGCAGGATGAGCGATTCCTGGATTTAGGACTTTGGGTTAAATCAGCCACGTTCTGGGGAAATGACCCGGCGGCTGTTTCAAGGAATGAGAGCCCTAAGGAGATGGTCGGTGGGGTTTAGTGGGGTCATAGCCCGTTCTGCCTGCTGCTTGATTCCTTCTGGCCATTCCCGACAGCCTGCTGCTTTCCCAGTCCCGTCTCCTTCCCAGCTATTGATGGAAGCTCACCGCCTTCCCCAGCCCATCTCTTCCAGTGCTTCTCCATCCTTAGCCTGCAGTCTTTTCCAAAATTTTCCATCCCAACAGCTGTGGACCTAAAAATGGATGGTTGCCTTCCTGTTTGCAGCCATCGTGCACACATCTGAAGGTTTGTTGCCACGCTCACGTTTGGGCTGCTCCGATACAAGCTCCGTTCGTTTCCTTCATCTAGCAGGTCAGGGTTTCTCGGGCTCAGGCTGTTCTTCCTTCCCTCCGGTCGCTCTGCAATTAGCCCGCGTCCTTCCCAAGCCACGGACTCAAAGCTGAAGGCGGTGCTGCGTCTCAGGCCTCAAGAGAGAGCAGAGCCTCGTGTCTTGTGGCAGCGCTCCCAGCGATGTACACAAACGCGGTCGCCTTCCTGTGCTGGGCTTGTTCGGTGTCGGTCGGTAGCCGCGTATATTGCAGCTGGGATCCGCCGGTCCTTGGGTCCGGCTCCTCCGCAGTCCTGCTGCTCTGCCAGGTGCTTCCCCTCCCAAATTTCTGCAAATGATCTTGAAAAACCAGAGTAATGGCCTTAAAAAAATCAGGCCCCGACACAAGGAGAGGGAGCAGAAGGCCCCACGCTTGGCGGGCTCCTTCAGGCCCAGCCGCTGAGTGACGATGCCTCGTGCGAGCCCGCCAGCGCCAGGAGTTTGGCCAGGCTGGAGTGGAGCCAGCCCAGATGAGCCTCGGCGAATTTATTTTTGGCACAGGCAATTAAATAGCCCATGTAATTCTCATAGTTCTGCGAGCTATATGGTATTTTTTTTTGTGAGCTCTTAAAATTTTAGAATCTTTTGTCTTCGGTCCATGTGAAAAGTGGACAGTGCTGTATTTTTAAGTATAATTATGTGGATTTGAAAGTTTCCTTTTCATTCTTTTTACTGTTGGAGTCTTAAATGTGGCATGGGCTATAATCAGCTGCAAAATGCATCCATGTGCACTGCACATGGCAAAAGCATTTCTAGCTGTATCTCAGCACCAACAGCATCGCTGCGCTCTGAAGCAGCCGGAACTGGGATTTCCGCTCCAGAAGAAATTCTTACATTTCACATGTTGTTTTCATGCTCGGTCAGAAAACAGCAGATTCTTTCCCCTACCAAGTGACATTGTAAAAATTATCTTGGATCAGTCATTGTGCTGTTCAGACAAAAAGTGAATCTTTTACTTTTTCATGTCGGCTTTAGTTTTATTTAGCTGTTTCAAAATGGTTTCAACAGAGACCATCACGGCATCCTGCTCCGATACGTGCTCTTTGTTTCAATGTTTTACAACCAACTTTTCAAAGTCGGGCTGTTCTCCTAGAATGTTTCGTTTTTTAATGAAATGGCAGTCACTAATGGAAAACATTCCATCAAAATAATCTTGACAAACTTCAGCTATATTCCCCACAATTGCTTCTTCTGGTTTTAGATTACCATTGGTATCATAACTGGTACTTATTTAATATAGTTTCTGAATATCTAATGGAAGAAAATCTCTGTTCAGGAGAAAAGCACATTAAAAACAGAGGAATTATTAGCTTAAAAAAAAAAAAAGGAAATGGTGTAAATTGTGGGTACGTTGCTTGGGGAATCCTTGTGCTTCATGCACACACGTATGTCTCCCTTGATAAGAAGGAAGTTCCCGAACTATTTAAAACCTTCGCGACAGACCTCCCACAAATGATAACTTCTTGAAAGCCCAAATGTCTTCAAAGATGTACGTGGCTTCAAAAGGGAATCCCCTCGAATGATTAGAACCGTACAGAGTCCCATCTGGATTCGAGCTCCAATAATAAGGGTCAGGACCTTGTCCATACATAGTAAAAAAAAATACTGTAAGAAAGCACTTTTTTAGTATTTCCAGATGTAGAGAGAACATTTTTCTTTTTGAAATACAATGAGAAAGCTTTGTCAAGCTTTTTTGGAAACAAATATATAGGCAAGCACAGCTAAGAAAAACATTTTGCCAAATAGTAAAGACACGTTAGGGCAGGTGAGTTTAGCAGTTGGCAGCACAACGAGTTACCAAAGGCCAGAACATTTTTGAACTGTACTGTAAATGGGATTTATTTAAATCAAACGGGGAATCACATTTTAAATAGATTCATAGGCTTTTCAAGCCAGAAGGGATCATTAAATTTTCTAGGCTTTTCTCCAGTATAACCTAGCCCATTGAATTCCCCCTTCAGTTTCTCCCGTAAAATAAATAAATAAACGAATAAATAACTTGCACTTGGATGACATTTTGGAAGACCCGCTTTAATCGGACTTGGTAAGGAACCTTGAAACGCCGCAAAGGCCAGTGCTCCCGGCCGCTCATGCAGATGACCGGTCCCCTCTGCTGTAGCACCGCGAGCTTCGTTTCGCCTGCGGGTTTGCCTGGCTTTAGCCTTCAGCCAGTACTTTTTTTTATCCCTTTTCTTTCATGATGTAAAAAAAAAAAAAAAAAAAACCTTTAAAACACGTGGTATTTTTTACTCCACTAAAGGTATTTATGTACAGTAATCAAATCACTTTTTGATCTTCCTTTTGATAAGTGAAACAGCTTATGCTCCCTGAATCTCTCTGCTTTTCACTCAAGCCCTGGAATTCTTCCTCTGGCTGTCCCCCGAACTGTATCATTCAGGTGTGATCTGAAACTCGGATACGATTTCCTTCCAAAATGTGCCGTGAGGAAGGGAATTAAATGAAAAGGGCACTTTGCTGAGAAAAAGAAAGGTGTCTGCAGACAAGATAACGTTGCATGCATTTACCAGTTTCAAACATAGATAACTGGATGCACATGGAAAATAATTCAATTTCCTTGAAAAATACAATAAGCAAAATGTTTTTCAACACATTTGCAATTTGTTCTTTTTTTTTTTTTTTTTTTAAAGCAACTGAAATAGAAGCATTTTCTCTTAGTTTCATTTTTCTGGAATTTTATTTCATTATATACCACATGTTTTTATTGTGTTTTTTTGTTTTGTTTCATGGGCTTCTCTTCTGCTTTTCTTTCCCCCTTGATTCCCATTCGAAAATTAGGAAAAAGAAAGGAAAATGAAAGATTTTGTGTATTTTTAAGGGGAAGGAAAAGGACTCGATACCTCTTTTCTCAAAATAATAATAATAAATAATAACAGTAAAGGTTCCTTCGGGAGCATTACTCTACTGGCAGCTTTAGCCCAACTTGCTCGGCTTGGGAATTCACCTGCTGGGATTTCACGGCCGCAGCGAGCTCTGCCCCCCAGCAGAGCGGGGGGCTCAGCAGGCTGTGGGGCTCAGCCGGTGCCACCCCCGTTCCCAGGCGCCTCGTGCGGCCCTCGGGACGAAACCAGCTCCTCCGTCTCCACTGGCGGTGTGGCGCAACCCAGGTCTGACTCTCCAGGGGCGCAGTTTCTCACGGGACGTGTTCCAGAAGAATATTTCCGAAAGGGCTGTCCTGGGCGGCGGTCGTGGACGCTGCTGTCCGCAGGAGCGATCAGAACCGGTCCGCAGGCAGGGGACACCTCGCCGGTGGCTTCAGCGAGTGCTGGGTGACATCGCAGCCGGCCGCGGGCTCTGGGAAGGTACTTCAGAGGGGTCCGTGCTTGCCCAGCTGCTGAGGGAAAAGCCGGCGAGGCGGGGGCACCTCGGCGCCGCGCAGCACCTCCTGCGCGAAGCCCACGCTGTGCCCCGCCTGTCCCAGGAACGGCTGGTAGAGGAGGAGTAGTGATAATAATTAAGTTAGCGTTTTCGTACTGTTATACTGCACAGCGTGTTGTGGTCGTCGTGGCGGCTGACGTAAGAGCGTGTCATGACGGCAAATGGGGTGCGGTCCTGAAGGTGCGACAACAGACAGTTATGTTGTGACTGCTACAGGACAGATTAGAAGTGCGCATTTAGCACGAATCTAGCCTCTCTGTGTTTGTAAGGCAAGAGTGACGGAGCGAAAGGGCCCACGAGGTCATGGTGTGTTTATGAAAGCTCAATTTCCTGGAAGCATGGGACCTTATGAGACTTTTGGTTTTCATTTCTAAAAACACCGTGTTTCTAGCCCTCGCGACTGCAGAGAAAAACTCAAAAACATAATCCCTGTGGACTGGTGAGGCTCAAAAAGCACGGGGGAGTGAAAAAGAACCTTTCACGTATCTGGACTCTGAAGTCGGCTCCGTGAATGCCTGCAGCCTGACTCACCGTGCTGAACGTTTTGGACTTGGCAGAGTAACTCGGGTAAACTCCTCGTGCGATCCAGTTCTTCCAGAGAGGGTCTAGAGGTTGCTGGTGGTTGGCTTGCTTTGGGATTTTTGGTTGAATTTCTTTCCCCCTAATATTTTTAAAGTGATCCTTGGAGATTTCATGCTGTCATTAGCCAAATGCTGAGTTGGTTACTGATAAGCACTAGCGAAATATCAAAAGGAACAGCAAAACCGATGGGCACCTTTTGCATCCTCGAATCAGTAGTAATAAGACGATGGTGGTGGGCTGAGCGGTTATCACAAGTGGTTCACCCTTGTCTTGGCTGTTTCATCTTGAATTTATCCTGGAAAAAAACAAACAAACCTTTAATTAGTAGCGTATAGCTATTTGCATTTAACAGAAAACGTGCCTGAAAAGTGAATGTGCCATTTAAAGGTGCAGTTTACAGAGATCTCCTTCCACCCGTCCCAGGCTGGGAGAGATGTATAAATTAATCCTGTGCTGTTAATTGATGGCCGGCACAGATTCTGCGGCCCCTCCGCTGCCCTGCACGTCTCTGGCAGGAAACAGGGGGAAGAGAGACGCGGGAAGAGGGAGCGCAGCGGTGCTCCGAGCAGCATGTGGAGTCCCGTTCCATCCATCATGCTATCTGTGTCATCGCTAAGTAAAAGCACATTGCGGGAACCCGACACTCCCCGCCTCCGAGAGGGTGCTGCCGCGCGCCACGCTCAAGCGCCGCAGCCACTTGCCAGAGAAGGGCATTTGGAAAAACACTGCAGAACTTCCTGGCCTTTTTCTTTGTCACAGTCTCGCCGATTTTGGTATCGCACGAACGTTAGCTTGCTTGGTTTTGCTGTGTGTTCTTCGTTACTTGGAACAATTTTGTGCTGATAGAAATAGTTATTGCTCATGTTGCTTTTTTTTGATTGTGATGATTTTAGACTTTTGTTAACTTTCCCATAAACTTGAAGAAGAGAAGTTTTGAACTACCAATTCTGTAAATGTACGTAGGTTTATACACACGCGTCATCTCCGGTCTAAGTCTATATAGTCTTTCAACTCTGTGCCTTGCCTCAGCTCTTAAAGTCGGTTTTAGTTTAGTTTCCCGAAGGAAACAAGTGAAAGCACGTTAACACCACGTCTGTTCGTAGCATAACCTGTTGCACACCAAATATACGCACGCGATACAGCATCCGTGCATGCAGCCAGCCCTTCTCGCTCCTCCGGGGAGTTAAGCCTCCCGCCCCGGCTGTCCCCAGCGTGCCCCTCAGTGACCGCAGCATCCTCCTCCTCTCTTGGGCTTCCCCGAGCATCCCTGTCCCAGCCTCGTCGCCCGGTGCGTTCCTGCAGCTCTCTTCTCGTCCACCTGCGAAAGCTTGGTGGTGTGGAGATGCTTTCCCTGCCCGCTTCCCTTCCCCTCCCTCACCTCCTGTCCGGTGTCACAAGGTCGCTGTACGCACCAGCACTTTCTAACAGCATTTTGTGCTTCCACCTCACCCTCGGAAGGGTTGGTGCCGTAAATACGCGCCGAGCCGCTCTGCTATCACCCTTTAAGGCTCTCTTTAAAAGGCATCGTGATACTTGAGGAAGAGCTAGCCTCCGTTAAATTTGACGAGGGCAGATGTCACCGCTTCACGTGCTTCCAAGGCTGTCTCACAGTATTCCCGTCTCCCCGAAGCCACCCGGTCCTGTCTTTTGCCTTCAGCTGTCAGCTCCCTCAGGCAGAGCACAGGACTCGGAGCCCTCGGTCGGGCAGCCTGTCAGGGGAACGCCTAGGTGTCACTTCGGGGCTCACCCACCACAGGACCTCCTGGCGATCCCTGTTTCTTTCAGTTGCCGCTACAGCAGCCCGAGGAAGCTGCCCTCGCAGTCCTCTGCGGGCTGCCGATCCCTGCGCAGGGCACCGGTGCGGAGACGTGGCGCAGCTCGGCCCCTGCAAGTTTTTGCAGCAGCAAATTATCAGCCCAGGGCAGGCTGGGGATCTGAGCCGGCTCAGCTGACCCAGCTGGCACGCTGCTGCCAGCGCGGGGTCTTCTAACATCCAGTGGTGAGGGTCAGCAACGCCTTGCTGGGAAGCTGGAGGGCAGCAGGAGGCCCAGCTGTGTTACCGTGCTGATCAGCAGTAGTCACAGGACAGAAGTTATTTCTGATTCACAGTGCCGTGCCTGTAGGAAGGCTTCAAAAACAACCCTTTTTCGTACCCCGAAACCAGCAGACAGCTAGCTGCCAGGTTTCCGCAGCCTCCGTGGATGAGCAGGCATCTGCTCCAAAGAGCAACTCCTGAGAGCTCAGCTAGGTTCCACTTGAAACCCCAATTCAGGTGTTCAATATCTTCACCCTTTCAAACCACAGCAGGCTGAAATTCAAATGTGGAAAATGTCAGGCACAATACATATCTCTGGATTCTCTGCAGATGTGATCTTAAAAAAAAAAAAAAAACAAAACCTAAATAAGTATATATTTTTTATCAATGCTTTCTGGTTTACATTTTTTAAATGCAATTAGAGCTGGTCTCAGATGCACTTTTATTGCTTTTTATGTTGTTTAAAGAGAGGGGAAAAAAAGAAAGAAAACAAAGACCTAGCTGTGTAGATTTTCATTTCACTTGCAGTGGGTCTTTAGAGCTGGGAATTTGGTCTGCTGAGTCCAAAAGGTTAAATACCACACAGAAATAGTTTATGCCCAAGTCAGTGTATTTAATATTTAATTACGGAGTAGTTATGTTTGCTAAAAGCTCAAACCGTGCATCACACAGGACCACGGAGGCTCAGAACTGGAAAGCCGTGTTGCCTAGCGGTAAACGCACGGAGCCGGCAGCGTTCGCGGGTCCGGCTCTGGCGCCGGCAGCGACGGGCAGAGGTCACCAGCGCTGTGCCCCCCACGCTGCCCGCGGGGATGCCTGCGCTCGGGTCCGGCACCACGACCGCCTGCGTGCGATTGTTGGGGGGCTGGACCAGCTCCACAGCCCCTGGCTGCCGCGAGCCCCGCGGGAGCTGCGGTGGTGCCGATGCGACCGGTTTGGGTTCGCCAGGAGGAGCTTTGGTGGCGGGTCTCGGGGCAGCAGCTGGGTTAGCCACGCGTTAGCATTGACAAAGCAAACAAGAAATACGAAAACTTAACTTGTCCCTGGCAGGGACGCCCCATCGGCAGCCAGGACTCTCCGGAAGAAGCTCGTTCAGCTCGAGCTCCTTCTCTCACCGGGGTAGCTGAAAGAGTGGAGGTGTATCAGCAGAGCCGTGCCCTGCGGATGACACTCCATCAGCCTGTTTCTCTGTAGCCTCCCAAGCCTACGTGAATCAGCATCTTTGCAACGCAGAGGGGAATAATTGCAAAGTAACTGTCTTCTTCTGAAACCATGTGTTGCTGCTTTGCGTGCAGTGAGCTGAGGTTTTACAGCGAGCGGTGGAGATGCAGTTGTTTCATTAACAATGAGTAGCTTGATCCTGCTAGAGTTAAAAGAGCCATGAAGAAATACCCAGATTTTCTGCATTCCATTTCTTCCACTTGATTTTAGCCTGTCTGGTTGCCTAGTCATGGATGAATTTCAAACTTTTGATTGAAATATGGACAGTATGTGATTTAATGAGTACTTGGTTTATCTGCAATGCTCCGTTTGAACTCTTTGTAGCATGCTGTATCTTGGCATGCTAAGACATGCTTCGAGTTTGCCATCTGGTTTTGGAACGGAGTACCTGTTTCTTTTACGGTTGCACTCCATATCCCTCGGGGGGTCTGTTTGTTTGTTTTACAGTTTTTTGATTTGGGATTCCGCTCAGGACAGAGCCCTTCTCTATCGCACCCGGGGAAGCAGCACAAGGGCAGCAAAGAGCTGTGTACAGACCGATGTGCTAACCTCGAAACCTTTTGAAGTTTGGTTCGGAGCTGTGTCCAAAAGTTGGGATGCTTTTCTGAAACTCATCCAAACATATCTGAGACTCTTTGGGTTAGGAATTGGGCTAAAACCCATGAGAATAGTCACTTTTTATTTTTTAATCCCCTCTCCGAAGTTTCTGTAGTTACTGGTTTTTGCAAAGCCTGGACTCCAGTGAAAATCATAATTCATGGGGGAACCCCATAATTCTCTTTCTGCTCTTGGAAGAACTTAAGATGACCAGATGTGCGTAGTCACTGCAGACGGGAATGTAGCATGAAGTTAGCCCGGCTGTTTGGGCTACAACTGGCACCTAAGCCATGTCTGTGGGACGCACAGACGCTCCCTGACATAAGCCATCATCTTCCTCTTCCTCCGCAAGCTTCTCTCGGCCCTGTGCCGCCAACAGGTCGCTCCCCTCCGGTCGCTTCACGTACACGCGTGTCTCAGCACACCGGCTGGACGCAGCCCCTCGTACCTTCTGCCCACCCCCAGCCGCTTCAGACACCCAAAGACCCCTGCTTCGTGCCGGGGCTTCCTGGCAGGGGGCCGCCTGCTCCCACGGGGTGAGGTTTGTTTAGCCTTGGAAAACGTAATTTTCCCCCGTTAGCTAGGCTGGGAGACGAGGAGGGACACATGCGCATCACCCGACCTGCCGATCTGGGCTCCTTTGTCTCCTCCGAGACCCAGCGAGCATCTTGCACCGAGCCCTGCCGGCACGCGAGCCGCAGGACCGAAACGTTGGCCCCCGCCGGCGTAAATCAGGGTCGCTTGGCCGCAGCTCGCAGAGCGCTGCTGATTTACGCCGACCTGCCCCGGGGCTTTAACCGGGTCCGAACCTCCTGCGCTACGTGGCCTATAAATTACCGCGCGCTTTGGTACCGCGGCAGCGGTCCGCCGGCTGAGGAGGTGGAGCGTCTGAATTCAGCCCCTCAGCATAGGGCCTCGCCGGTATTTTACCCCTTCAGCCTCAGTTCATCAAAAAGCCAGTAAAAGCCTCTGTGAATACCGCCCGCCTGCTCCTTATTCCCCTCCTAATGAATGTGGAAATATCTATGGCAAGGGGAATTTATGGATGAAGGAATTCCAGCTACCATCATTTCATCTTTGCTGTAATAAGGCGGTCTGTGGCTGACAGCCCTGTAAAATACTGCCGGGACGCAAACTCGCGAATAAACTCCTGAGAAAGTCTTCTGAGCCCGTCCAGCCCGCGAGCCGCACGCTCTATCCAGGGGGAGAAAACAGCCTTTTAACGTCGAGAAGATGTTTATAACATAGTGCAGCTCCTGTTTCTTTATAGGCCTCTTCTCTAAGCCAAACGAAGGCAAACCAAGTACTTTATTGAGTGGGCTCTGATGACCTTCGCTTATTTTTTTTTTTAAATGAGCAGATCTGTTTAAGGAAAAAAAAAAAGTATATGAAAAACACAAACTAACTTCAGATGGCGAGTTTAACCTCCAGTGGTCTCATAGATTAAAAAACATTAAATCTTTTTATCTAAATTCTAATAAAAATCAAGTCTCCCATGGTTTTAGTGACTGCTTCCAACTACACTTAAAAGCTTATTATTTTCAGGTCAGGTAATGTGCGCTGCAAAACTTTTCGTATTTTTTTTTTAAACCATTAAATTAAGGTTCACGCTTAGTATGAAAAAGTACTCTAAGTATCCTTGCCTGTCACAATTTCACCTGGGAAAAGCTTCATATTTAAAACGAAGCTATGTTTTTAAGTTAGCTAACGGGAGAGAATTTTAATGGCTTATCAAGTCCACTGCACATTTACTTTACGGAGTTTGCCTTCTTTTGTATGGCGTTATAAATATCCCATATTTTAATGTATTAGCTGAGAAAAATATGTTTTTTTAAAATCTTCTAAAACTAACAAAATATGGAAAAGATCGAGGCAGCTTGGCTGGAAAAGGCTCGTCTTCAGGCAGAAGTGTCCCCAGGCGCGATGCTGAGCTGTTGATTTCACTGGCTGGAAAAGCCGACCAAACCCTTTGGATCCAAAGGAAAACACAAACATTCCCCAATAAAGGGACGTTCTGAAGGTTTTAGGGGAAATCACTGCAGATCCTGGCCCGCTGAGATGGGCACAACTTGCTGGATGAGTAGACTATTTGTTGAAAAAATGAAAGTTTCAGGTGACCACAACTATTCATTAATTTGGGTTGGATTCCGCAAAGCCTGCTGGCAAGAAGGGGAAAATGGGGAAGGCGGATTCAAATTATTAGCTTATTTTGTTGGTGGTGGTGGTCTGGGGGGGCGGGTGTGTGCTATTTTTTGAAATATGTTTTGAAACGCGTATTGGTATCTTGAATTCCCATCCCAAAATGATGGTTTGAGTGGAAATGTAGTTAAAGGGAATGTTTTTGTTTGCTCACTTGCTTGTTTGCTTTCAGAATGCAAAACAGGGAAAAACAACCCCAAAGACAAAATGAGCTTGTTTCATTTTGGGTGAAACAAGGCATTTAATTCAATCCAAATTTGAGCATTGCTCCCCCTGCCCCACCCCAGGCCCCCAAAAAACCCACCACCAAAGCCGTTTCACTTCTGGTTGATCCAAAATAATTTGGGATGTGCCTGAGGTTTCATTTGTTGCTGTGTTCTGTTGCCCACTCAGCTGAAAGTTCGATTATTCCCGTGGCTTTCTGGTGCGCGTTTTCGGGGCGCGGAGAGGAGGGGTCGCAGGCTGCCAAGGCTGGTGGGATAGCGAGACCCTAGTACTGCCGGATGGGGAAGAAAATCGATCAGCGATTTGCTGTACAAGCATCAAACTGAAGTCCGTTATCCCAAAACCGTTTCCCCTGCCAACCATCGCTGTCACCTCCTTGAAAGGAGATGCTGGGGTGACTTGCCAGGATGCAGTTTCAAGGAACTAGCAGTTGGCTTTAATTGGGTGGCTCTTACAGACCTGAGCTCCGGACCAGCCCCTTCCCAGCCCACGGTGTCCCCGTGACGGGTTGGCCTGACCCACCGTCTTCTTTAGACCTCATCCTGCCTGTCCTCGCTTCCCCTGCGCTGGAAGCGATGCTCTGGCGTGGCGCGAAAGGCAGCGCTCGCAGCTGGAGTCGCTCTCTGGCCAGCTCCGCTCGAAGCATTGCCTGCCCATTAGCCCCCCGGCTGGAAAACCCTGCCCCGGGCAGCTCCCATCCAGCATCCCAGGGGTGCGCCTGCAGCGGGACGCCTTCCTTCACCGCCCCGTTTGCTGGCTTTTGCCGTGTTTCTCCCCGCTCTGCGTTCTTACTGACAATTCTGTCACAACTGCAGACCAGCCCAGTTGTGGAATTAGGTTTGTTCCCAACCTACTTGAAATAATGCCTTTCTAATGGCCTTAGCCCCACTGGACAGGGAATTTCCCTTGTATTCTTCTGCTTTGCAGATCAATTTTGTACAATTCTGAGATTTCCCTTGAATGTTGCTTATGTATACTGTTTTTTTTTTTCTTTGTGTTAGCTAAAATCAGTGTAATGAGGGATGGCAAGGGACTGTGCCATGCACCAAGTTGCTGACCATCTGCCAGTCAGATGTAAGTAAGAGATCCCAGAGTATTTTATGTTTGAAAACACAGCATCAGATCCGTACCGCTGTTGAGTATCGTACGTTCCGCTGACAAACCTGAAGACATCCTCACATCCCCAGGAACATCCGGCGGCGTTAGCGTAGAAATGTGCCTTGTGCCTGGGGGCTGCTGGCTCTCAGGAGACTTCCTGAGGGCGATGCTGGCCGGCCAGGTGTCCGCGCTGCTCCTGGCCCCCACCGCGGCACCGGGGGCACCAACAGCTCGTGGCTTTGGTGAGTGCGCAGCGGGGCATCCCCAGGCCTTCTGAAATGCCCTCAGCTGCAGCAAGCCCCCAAATCAGGCGCCGATTCCGGTGGTTTGGTGTCTCCCTTTACTCGTAAGGGAGCTTGGCCTGGCACAAAAAGTGAGTGGGAATAATGAAAATCTTAAATAATGGGATAAGAACCGGCTGATGTCCAGACGCTCTCTCCAGTGGAACTGCCGACCATTTTGGACACCAGTGTTTCCCTCTAAACGTTGCTGTTCAAGCAACAAAACAATTTTTGCACTCAATAGAAGCATTTTGCTGCTAGAAATAACCAGGGAAAGCTCTGACTCTCCATTCGTAAGAGGAGTTAAACAACACTTTACATCAAAGCCCTTTCATTCCCGGGCAGGAGGAGTTATAAATGGGCCTCGGTGCAAGCGGCACGGCTCCTGCATGAGGACCGAGTGTTAGAAGTACCTCATGCTTTCATATGCCACAACATTAATATCAACCATCCTGGAAGTTAAAAGAATATTTATACACGTACACATCACATTAATAATGCATCGATTGACTGCTCTTATATTTAGAAACTAATATATTAAAACAAATTACCAAGTGACAAAACTTTCTTGACAGGGGATGAAATATATTGGTCTGCTTTATTGTATGTTATATATATTATTAGAAATCAAGTAAATTCTTCCCATACTGTGACTTTTTAAAATAAAGTCTTCGTGTCTGATTCTCATTTGTGCTCCAGGCTACGTATGCTTCCATGCTTGTGTGAAGTGGCAATAGGGCAGATAAGAATGAAGTCTTTCAGAGCTGAAGACTTTAAATCTCCCTGTTTGGGATGTACTTGATTGGAGAAAATAACCTTCCGCCCTGTACGTAGCTATGCCGAGGGTGGATGTATCAAACACAGATTTCGGGGCCCCGATAGTAAAATTCTGGAAGGTCTTTAGAGTAATCCTTTAATCTGTTTACTGTTAGATACAAGAGAAAATGCTTATTTGCACGAATAAACATCTACTTCCATTTCAAATAGGAGCTTAATCTGTTTAGGGAAAGGCTTGGGAGGAAATAATTCAAAGTACTTTAAAGATTAAGGTTATCATTTTTTTGTTTTCCTTCAAAGGAGGTTGCAGGCAACCTTCAGAGGAAGCCGTGTTCATTAACGTTGGTCTGAAAGTGTTTTAAATGCCCAATTATCTGACCTCGCGGCAGCAAACCTAGATGTGAGATGGGGCCAGTTTTTGCCTGTTTCTCAGTGACTTTAGCCCGGGCTGTACGCTGTGTGGCCCTGCGTCGGGTGTGCTTCCCGTCCTGCAAGTGTGTGCACTATTCCAGCTGCTCAGTTAGGTTTTATGCGTGGCTCTCACATAACCTCACTTTCAGGAGTCTGCGTGATTCCGTTGTATTCCATGTTTACTCCCGTATGTCAGTCATTAGTGCGTTCTGCAGCAAACATTAGCGATACTTGGAAATGGCTTAGAGCTTAAATGCTTGGTTTTCTTTTAAGTCTTTATTCAAATACACTTTTGATTAAAACCATCCGTCCTACCAGACGGCCCTTGCTAGCGCTGAGCATCGATTGATTTCCGCGCAACACCTTCTCACGAGGACAGGATAAATCGACTCCCGTTTGCTGTAAACCCGCTTACCCCGCTGAACGCTGCGCTCCCTACGCTGGGAAGCCAGAGCGGGTGCGGAGCTCCCAGCAGCTCCCTGGGGACCCGGGCGGCCGAGACGGAGCTGCTGGCTTGAACTTTGCAGCTTTGTGCCCCAGCCTCCTGCATGGAGGCAGAGTGAACGGCCGGCCAGCTCCGGCACCGATCCTGCCGGGTGCGCCAGCACCTCCTGCCCTCGAGCCGCTGGAGCGCTTCAGCACGTGCTCAACACTCGACTTCAGCCGGTCCGCTCGCGTGCCCACGGCCACCTGCGTGCCTCCACCGCCTTTGCGAGACCAAATCCTCGCAGAGCAAAACTCACGGGAGCTGCTTTCTCTTTTCCATCCTCACCAGAGGGAGTTTTGACTTCAAGGTCCCCCAGAAATGACCCGTTCGGGCGCATGGGGCATTACCCCAGAGGCAGCAGGGCCGGAGGGGTGGGGTGAGGGCCACCCTCTGCATCTGAAGGGCTTCTCACCATGCTGCGTGGCATTTGGAGTCTTTGGACGCTTTGTGCTTACAAGCTCCAGAGTCCTGCAGCCCGGTGACTCCTCGAGGCCCTTGGCTTTCAGGGTGTTGACTTGGTTTAGTTCGATCAGGTGTTGTTTTAAGGTTTCTAGCTTTTGTGAGCGTGGAGAGTAGCTTAAGACTCAGCCAGCAGACATCCTGAAGGCCTGAATCTCCTCTTTCCAATAATTGGTTATTTATTGCTATTGACCTGGCTTTAAAGTGAAAGTCAAGGAGCTGGGAGAGGCCTGACTTGGGTTCGCTGTGACAAGGCTCAGTAGCTCTGCGGGACTAAAACGCAAACCCCGCTCCTCTTCCCCCAAACCCCACCTCCGTAACCCAAAACACCGGCAGTGGGAACCTCACTGTTGCCCACAGGCCAATGCCCTAAAGTTCGATCTTTCCCAGAGCAGCTGCTGGCGCAGCAGAAGCAGCCACGTTAGGCTCTCACCGCCTCACCTTGCGCGAAAGCGGCCGCGTCCCTTTGTGTTACGGCTCGGTTTGCCCCTAACATGAAATCCTTGAGGCGGAAGTGGTGCTCCGCCGTCTCTTGGCCAGCCCCTGCTCTCCTTGCTCCAGAGAAGTGCCCTGTCCCGCAGCACATCTCACAGTGCTTTTGAGAGGAAATCACCCCCTCTCAGTCAAACACTTGCTGGTTTTATAAGCGAGCAGGGAGCACGGATGCCTGACGCGTCCCAGGTACGTCAGGTGCGTCCCAGCTCGTTCCTCTCGCAAATCCAGACGCCGGGCGGCTCCCCCCCGGGAGGCTCTTGCTGTGGTTGCGCGCATCCGTCCCTCGCAGCTAAAGCAGACGGACCCACCCGGCGTGGTGGGCTTCGGGTTTTTGCGGCTGATGAATACCTGTGTTTTCTGGGCAATTGTAAACCAAGAACCAAACCAGTTTTGATCTCCACTCTTAAAAAGTGATTTGCTTTTCTTTTTTCTTCGGGGGAGGTAGGATAGGTATGAGGGGCACCAGGAAGTGTATTTAATAAAACTTTCAATAAAGAATGTTTTGATTTGTTTGATGGATTTTTTTATGGGCATGACAAGTACCAGCTTTGTTTTATTAGGAGTGTGAAATGCTGTTTGATTCCTGCTCTGAACGGACTGTTCTTTTCCCTCAGGGAAAGGCCATCGAGCACCGCCGAGGGATGACCGCGGGACGGGGCGATCAGGCGGACTCTGCCGAGCCCAGGTAAGCACGACTTTCTTCCCAATTCCCACGTTTCTAGCAGGCTGCGCTGTGCCTAAGAATGGTTCCCGGGGTGTTTACTTTCCCATGAAACTTGGATCCAGTAGTGCTGTGGTTTTCATTATTTTATTCCCGTTGTAGTTACAGTACGCTTGTAATGAGAGTCAGCAACAGGAAACCCCGAGGAACGGCAGCGAGTCCTGCCTGGGGTCGGGTGGTTTTATCTGCAGCCGTCCCGGAGCAGCCAACACAAATAGCCAGCACTATCAACATCAGGCACATGAGAATAGGAATCAAGCTCACACAAAGCTTGAAATTAGTTTTACAAGTATGAGATTCACAATAACAATATCGATACTGGTGAAATTATAAAAGCATTTTGAATTTCTTTCCTGCTGGTTTTTGAATCATGGGGGGTCAAAGTTTTGTGCTATTTTCCCGCACAGCCAGGAGGACTAGAAGTTTATTCTGTTAAAATAAACAAACAAGCCCAGAGCTGTTTCCATGAAACCACCTCCCCGACTGCAGGCTCGGTGTAAAATAAAGGAGGAGGTAACTGCGTAGCTGGTAACCTGCCCTTGCGGCTTCCCCTGCCCCAGCTACCCAAGCTTGCCGCCGACACTCTCCTGCTTGGTTGGTGCAAAATGGCAAAAACCAGCCCTCGGTTTCAGCTTTCCTTTCTGATGGAAATGTCAGTAATTCACGCGCATCTCAAGCAAGCGCAGCCTGTACTTTCCAACGTTGAAGAGTTCCCCTGCTGAAGCGCGATCGAGCTCCTCAAGAGCAAGTGCTGTAGTCAGCAAGGTGAAAGTTAATTTCTTTGTAACTAGGGTTTAATTTAAAATAATTATTGCTGTGTTAAAGAAGCAGTGTCCTCCATTATTTATTTACAACTCGCACATTAAAATGCTTAACTGGAGCTCAACCCTATTAAACCAATCTGCAGCATCAGCATATTATTTAGTAAGTTTTGCAGCTCTACAATCAGCTTCCTCAGAGAGGCTGAAATGATCCTCCTTATATTTTTTTAAATGCAGCCCCCAAAGTCACACAGATGTCAGTAATGGATTTCTTACAAGGCAGTGAGTGAAGCCATTATTCACACTCTTATCTGGGCCTAAAATCAGAGCAGAGCAACAATGCGCTTTTAAAATGTGCAAATATGGAATATTCACATGTAAGCAAGTACAGCGGTGAGCGCGCGCGCCAAGTTTCATTTTGGTTTCGGAGTCCAATAAGAGCAATTACAGGGTGTGTGGTATTGTGGAACCCATCCAGGTTTTTTTAAGAGGGACTGTGGATGCTTTTTTAAGATGCGACCCTGCCCTGTGAAACGAGCGGCTTGCTTCCCCACGCCTCCCGTAAAGCAAAATGCTTCGTCCCGGCCGGTGCCAGCGGCAGCGCAGGTACGCGGAGCTCCCCAGAGCTTCCGGCCCCCGCCCCTGCGTCAGAGAAACGAGGTCTGAGTCTTCCTAAGACCGCAAACGCGGCGATGGTCTGAGCGAGCGCCGCACGTCCGGCAGGTCCTGCGTCCACCCCTGAGTGAGTCCCCGTGGTTCAAAACGTAGGCCAGGTTCCGTGGCGAGGTTTGGTTTTAACCTCGGCGTGCCGCACACAGGGGTCGTTTCTGGGCACGGGTTCCCGGCCTCGCAGCGAGACCCCAGGCAGCGGTAAGCGCGTTTCGTATCCACCCGGAGAAGGGTGAGCAGGTTTCGTCAGTCTCGCCCCCCTTTTGCAGTGGCTGAATCAGTAAGCGAGGCAAAATACAAGGCTCTGCTCTGCAGACGAGAGGGACGGGTGGTTCTGCAGATAGCGGGAGGTGACAGGGCAGGCACAGGGCATGCCGCGGGCATGGCACCCTGCGCTGCAGCCAGAAAGGCTCGTCCTGGCGGCGGGCAGAGCCGGCCCGCGGCAGCGGAGAGCAGCGAGGGAGCCGCGGCTCCTCCACCCGGACACGCGGCCGGTCCCTGAGGGTCGCTGGGCTGCAGCAACGCAGGGCACTGCTGATCCCGGCGCGCTTCAGGGACGACCCCGCCGCAGCCGCTCGCCTTCCGCGCTCCCAGCGCCGCTGCCTGGCCCTCGCGGGCGGGTTCTGCCCGGTTCTGCGGAGAGGCCCTAACGGGAGCCAGGCGTCCTGCAACGCAGCCAGGCGAAGATCGAGGCGTTCACTCCCCGCGCCCCGGGGACCTTGGCTCGTTCTGCCGAACGACAGCCTGGTTCCGCCGCTGCCTGCTCGCCGAGGGCAGAGCCACAGCTTCGGGCCGCTCAGTCTCAGAAGTGTTTGTTCAGCGGTGGCTGCAGCACAGGAAACCTGCGCTTGGTCCGCCTGGGCTCTTCCCAAAAGTTTGACAAAGTGCATTTGTGGCCTCGCATTAGTGGCAGAATTAATCACGCCTGACAGGCCAAGTGCAGCCCCGGCACGAAAGGGCAGAGCTGCAGCGCGGCCAGCGGCTCCTGCCAGCTCTGCCTCTGCCCTCGTGCATCGGCAGCCGTCCTTCTCAAACGCTGATTTATTTCCTAGGCGAGGGGGGACTCGCCTTGGGTGCGTCCCCTGGGCAGGTTTTCATTTTTTAGTGTGACTGGCAGGGTCAAGTGACAGAAATGCTATTTTTTGGCGACGGACAGTGGAGAAAGGAAGCCTTTGTCAGCATGGAGCTGCCACTCTTTTTGGGTGACACCTCTCTTCCAGGGCTGCCAGCAAGGGTGAAAAAGGCAGTGATTTGTTTGGTAGCTCCTTACGGACATGCCTCTACTTCCACCAGGCCTAATTATAATCTGAGTTTATAACCCCTGGTTAGCCCCCAGCTGTACATAGCCTGGGTCATTATGCTGGGAAGAAATGTCCTAATGGCAGCAAGAGTTGTTGATTTTTATTTTTTAATTTGATTTTTTTTTCCTTTTGCTATTTGATCAAACTTCAGCAGCGTACATGCGATGTTGTTGCTCTTTCTCTTGTAACGGGAATAGCGTAGCTCCCGCTCTGTGCGCACGCGGTCCAGCAGCGGCGGAGGAGCACGGCGGGAGCAAGTCCCGGAGGGCACGGCCCGGTTCTGGACTGTCCCTGAAATAAAGCCTGCTTCAGAAGCAAGGAAACCCCTCTCACCTTCCGTGCTACGGGGAGCGCGACTTTGCTCACGCGTCAGACATCGATAGAAACAAGAGTTCCTAGGGAAAAAAGTCACCGAGCTCTCTCTTTTTAAATGTCCTCCCTTTAAACTTGCCTTCCCTTCTTTAACGTCTGTTAAACCCACCTCCCTGCTTTTTTTCATCGTGCTCCCAGTCCCTTCCTTCTCCAGAAATAAATCTGAATGTCTCTTGAACTCATTTATACTGCTCGGTTGCCTTCCCCGGCCTAACTCGTTCCATATGGCTGTTGCGCTTTGCATGGAGCAGTTCTGCCTGGGTTCCCTTATTTACTTCCAAGATTCTTAATTTTATGAACAATTTCCTAACAATCAGATCAATTAGAATGTGGAAAAGTCCTCCAAGGGAAGTGGTAGGATCCCTGTCATTGGCGTAACGCAAATTTAGGCCAGACAAAGCAATTCTGACCGTCCTCTGCGGAACGATCCGTTTCTGGCGGCGCTGGTAGGTCGGCTGATCTAATAAAGCAGATATTTTCCGTCCTTGCATTCCTCGGGCCTGATCCTCTGCCCGGTGACACCAGTGGCAGCGTTTTCCTCGGCTTGCCGGGGAAGGGGCTGGTTCCCTCCCGCCCGTGGGGCTCCCGGCGCGCGGCGCAGACGCGGGCAGTTTCTTCTTCCAGCACGAGGGCCGTGTGACGCAAAATTACGCTGGGCGGCTCGGGCTTGCTCCAACAATTATAGCTGCTGCTTCTTTTCTGTTCTTTATTTTTTATTATTCTGAGTAATGCCTGACACATGCTTATTTCATGCTTCATACCAATATATTTCAGCGAAAGGCAAACATAAAGAATGAAACCAATACAGTTTTAATGGATCAAATACCATTCTACTAAAAACCACAATTTTCGAATCAACGTTTTTATTGAAACAGACTTTCATTCAGAGCAAAGCATCCTACCGAAACCCAACTTTTTTTCAAACCCGTATCCAACAGTCGCTTTTATTTTCCCATCTCAAACAGGTAATTTTCCAATCAGACCTATTATACCAAATCAATCTACGTTTACCAAAAATATATAATTACAAGAATTAGCTCAAACCAACGTATTTTTTTAATACTTCGCCTGTTAACGCAAACCACGCATATCTGCAAGCAGGAATTCTTCTGGAGACCAGTGGAAATGTATTCCAAACAATGCATTCTTATTCAAATTCTTATACGTTTTAATCAAAAAAATCTTGTATTATCTGCAGCCACTATCTCCTAAGTCATCCCGCTTTATCTTGTTGAAGTCAGACCACTTTTACTAACCCACTCGTTTATACGGAATTAATATAGGGCGCGCGTTGAATGCGATGCCTAGTGACTGTGATACAATAACACAAGCAAGCTATTCTCAGCGTGCGTGTAACGAGCGGCCACGCTGCCGCGATTTACCAAACCAGAGCGTGTCTTTACTGAAAGCAGGAGGGGTGCCCGTGGAGGACCAGCCGCGGGGTGCAGGGTGGGGGCTCACTCTGCCCTCCTGCCTTCTGCTGCTCCAAGCGACGGCCGGGCGCCTTCGTGTTCGAGACTAGCGCGTGGGGCTGCACCTTGCGCAGCCTCCCGCAGGCCGTAACCGTGGAAGTTCTCGTGGCCACAGCTCGTATGGGAAACTTGTTTGGGACCATCTCCGTGGATGGCTGGGGACCTTCTTCCAGCTCCAGGGACCCACCTGCCTGGAGCCCACACCGCCCGGCTGGCTCCTTCCCATCCCGGAGAGGTGCTTGTTGACAGGAGCTATATCTGCTCCCGGCTCTCCCTCGGCTAGCAGACAGCCTCCCCTTTCTGCGGGGTGTCTTGGAGCTCCTCTCTGCTCTGCCTCTAGCTGCAGCTGAGCCTCCTTGCACGTGGATGACCGAATTCCTGAATTCCTGTTGAAGAAGGTCTCAACAGAGTCTTGCAAGGTGGCGATGACGTTTCCTGCCCTCGGCGGATCTGTGCCACACGACACGTCCCCGCAGCTGTACCTTTTTCTGCTTTGGGCTGGAATTCCAGCTGTTGGCTCCCACGGCGGTGCAGATCTCTCCTAATTCTACCAGCCACCTCCAAGTGCAATATTTAGTCCAGCAGCGGGTAGGAAGGCTCCCCTGATGTCCTCGTCACCGGGGCCCCTCTCGGGGGATGCGCTTGTCCCGCTGGGGCTGGGCGCAGCCTGCAGCCAGGGCCTGGCAGATCGGGGAGGTGACCGAGCGCCGCGAGACCTCGCGGCCGCGTTAATTCCCAGGCAGCTGGTCCTGTAACCTAATCGGGTATTTCTCACGTTGGATGAAACGCCTGGCCCCGATAGCAGGCGGCACGGCCGATGTCCCTGCGGCCTTCCCGGCAGTGCTTCCGGCGCCGGACGCGTCGCTCCGACACAGCGGCTGTCCTGGCCGATCGGCACCGCCGGTCCCCGTCCCCATCGCGGTTTTCCCCAGCGGCTGCTGAGAGGGCAGAGACGGGGCCGGTGCAGCGGGGAGCTGGCTGCCTTCCTCCACTCCTTTATTTACTGAGAGGCTGAGCAGGCTTGGCAGCATTCTGGTGTTTCAGCAAAATTAGATATTAATTTTCTCCTAAATGCTCTATAATTTTATTTTATTAAAACTTTTACAAGGGAGGAGAGGGAGGTTTTTTGCACCATCCCAAATGGGTGCCAATAAAATCTTTATACCCTACCGCAGGCTCAGGTACTCCACTTTTGCAAAGAAAAGTACATTATGCAGAGAAATTATTTTTTTAAAGAGAATACATTAGAGAAAGGATATAAAACTTTATTGGCGCTATATTTCCTACCCCCTACTTCAGAAAGCCAACTTTCTCAAGCGTTATGCACCAAGCGCGCTGGCCTGGAAGGGAGGGAAGAGGGAAATAAGGCATTAGTCAGAGGCAGGGATGTCTGAGAGCGCTTCCAATAATTTTGCCGTGAAAGTAATACCGCATTTTTAAGACCTGGTGCCTTAGGAACGGAGGTGGCCAGGCGGGCTGCCGGGGACTTCCCGGGGCGCCCTGCAAGCAGGGCGGTTTTCTGCCTGGTTTTTTAACTCCAGAGTTTTTAAAACTGCCTAGAACAAGCTGTTCCTTTACCATCGCCGCTTTCAGACCGCCAGGTCTTTGAACAGAAGGGCTAACCCGCAGCTTGAATAGACCGGGGTAGCTCTGTCAAAGCCAGATGATCGCTGTTGTTTGAAACTAGCCAAGAATCTGGTCCGTTTTTCTACTTTTTTATTGAGAGAATTCGTTTACGGCTACACACTAGGCAAAGAAAGATTGTGCAGTGGATTCCATTCTACAGCACTTATTCACACAAAGCTTTAATATTTGATAATGTTATTTAATAAAATCTGTTACAAGGTTCTTAAATAACTCTTTACGACCCTTTTATGATTTATGTCACGACACATAACCTCGGGTGTATATATTTTATGTTATTACAGATGTGTAAACTGATATTAATTGTACACATTTTCCCCTGAAGTATAAGAACTTATTTTTTTCTCTTTTTCCCTTGGCTATATAACTAGACATATAATAATTTCTACAGAAGGTAAAACCGGCGCATATAGCAAAAAATGGATGAAAAATGTTTGTGCAGCTCTGCCTTTCATTTTAAATGAATATAAATGTTCGTATATGTCATAAATTTAAGCTGCAAGTAAATTACTGCCAAGTTCTGAGCCCATCTCATGTTAGGATCCTGGAGTAAAATAGAAAACATTTGTTGAATCAGTCTGCTGAAAGCAGCAAGGAAATGATGTAATGTTTATGAAATATGCAGTTTTGATAAAATCCAATTAGCACTCCCGGCCGCTCTCGCGCGGGCGCGAGGTGCCGCAGCAAGCCGCGGCGCTGGCAGCGGCGGGGCCGCGTCGCCCTCCTGCGCGAGGCTGCCCGGGAAGCCCTCTGCGTCCTGCAGGCTGCTGCTCCTGCGCTGTCATTTCTGGAGGCTCGTGCGGGCTGCCAGGCTAGCACTCGCTATCCGGGGTGCCCTGGTAGAGCAGCAAACCTGGCAAAGGGGTGAGAAACCCCCCGCGCAAATCTGTGTTTCCAAGAGAAAAACCCCGTTTTCTGAACCTGAAGGATTTTCCACCCCGAAACGCGGCTCTGCAAATGATAGCCCCAGCTGAGGAATCACAGCATCAAAAAGAAGGGAAATAAAACCAAGATACCTTTCTCTCCAAATGTGATTTACAAAACATTTCAGCATCTGGAACAAGAGACATTAGTTTTGATTATTTCCTTATGATATTTATTCAATTTGTTATACTTAAAACTATTATTGTTTTCTATTCTATCTCTCCCTCGCTCTGTTCTTCTCTTTCATCCCCATATTTCTGTTCATTTGTCAAGCACAGCTAAGGAAAAAAATCAGCAGCGGGGAAAAAAAAATCGAAGTATGTCATCAATGTGGCCTTTTTTGTTTTATAACGTTAAATGAACTGCCTGCCCAGGCAGAAAAAATAAAGCAAGTATTTGAAGTTTGACGTTATAACAACCGAAAGTGAAGCGTGCAAGTGAGCCAGTAATCGAATACTTGGGTAGCGTATTTACCCAAACCTCTGCTAATGACAGTGCAATGCCACTGATGGACGCACACGCGCGTCTGCTGCCTTGTGGGCTGTAAGCTGCCGTTAAGTTAACTTCAACTCAGGCTAAACATTAAATTAAAAGTAACCGTGCATGGAGGGCAGAGACACAAGCCTCACTGGGAGCTCTGTAAACCAGTCAAAGCTGCGGGCATCGGCGCTGAGATGCTGGCAGATATTTTCTGCAGTTGGGTCTCCTTCTTCTCCTTCCTGCTTGAGGACATCTTGGCTGAGATGTCCCAGGGTGCTCGCCTGACCTTTGGGGATGTCGAGCCCAAAGCTACCTCGTAAAGTCCCAGGTTTTTCCCTCCTGGACTCCCAGGTTCATGCGTTGGCCAAATGGGCTCCTCTTGCGCTTCAGGATGCTCGCCGTGAGGGAGCAGCAGCAGGGACCTCTCACCACCAGGGAGTTCCTCGTCATGCTGGAACGATAATGGATTTTTTGGCTCCCTAGCCAAAAAGAAAAAAAAAAAAATTAAGAATCAGCACATGTTGAATCCCAGCTTTTGGGGGAAAATTATAAAAACCAAGACATGTCATGATGGGTCAACCTGAAACATCTTCTTTGATTCAAATCTGAAGCACTTTGTTTTGCTTTGCTGAGTTATTTAACTCTTTTGTTCTAATTTTTGTGTTTCAATTTAGGTCAATTTAGAAATAAACAAATGCTGTTTGGAAACAAAAGACTTAAAGGTTTTGCTTGGAAAATGTCAAATATTTTGGCAAGTCTAAAGTGAAATGTTTTGACATTTTCAGGGAAAAAAAAGAAAGAAAAATCTGCGCTTTCTTCTGGCTGAAATCAATAGCTGAATTTGACCTGAATGTGTGAATAGTTTCTCATTTCTTCTAAAACTCTATTTTTAAATGAAATTACTTTCAGTTGCAAGAACCATGGCCGAGCACAGTTCGCTTTGCCTCTTGCGAGGGGAGCCTGTAGGAACCCTTTCCTCTCCTGCTCTGCCGGGTTTTGCCGCACGGACGCCCGAGCTGTGCGCGCTTCCTGCAGGATGCTCGGACCTCGGGCGCTCCGTGGCTCGTCCTTTTCCGACTAACCGTTGTTCTAGTGTAGAAAAAAGGCTTGTTAATACCCGCGTGGGAGGCAGCTCTTCTTTACAGAATAAGGACTGGCCAATGCGGAGCGTTGCAAGTCGCTTCAAATCCCTGCTCGTTGCACGTGTGCCCTTGTTAAACCTGCTGTCCTTAGATGGACAGCTGTTTTGTCCATGAAATAGTCAACATCTGCTATGGTCAGTGCTGCTTTTGGTGGTGGTTGCTGCTTAAACGCATTATGGATCTGGTCCCCTCTTGCTGTTTTCTCCTCTTCGATGTCTGTACTTGCTATAAGCGTAGAAGTTGGCCCCTTACCCATCCCGAGCACACGGGGTTTGTTTAGGCCGGTTCGCAGGGGCATGGGATGCAGCTGGGTGTTACAGCACACACTTAATAAATTACCAGCTGGAAAGAACTGTGTTTGGACAATGGGAAGAGACAATAGCAGAGATGAAAAAGAGAAAAAGTCATGCCCAGTTGTAGGAGAGCAAACACGACGCTGCCACCAGCAGTCCCGCGCGGATCTCAGCTTGCCTTCTCCAAACCCCCGCCGTCGGTCTGACTCTCCCCGGGCATTGCCGCGGCACGTCAGGCTGCAGCGTGCGGGAAACCCACCCACAAAAAGTCCTGTCCCTGTTGCTACACGGGTGCAGGAAAAGCCCAGCTGGGCCGGCGCGGGTGGCACCCAGCCCACCGAGTCCCCACGCGTCTCCTGCTCCCAGCCACGCGCGGCGCGGCCCCGGCTGGGACGCGTAAGGCGGGGGCCG
>VXAL01008356.1:13854-32136 GCA_013399475.1 Chauna torquata | reverse complement strand
CACTTAAACCCAATACAACAGCAATAAAAGAATTCTTAATCAGAAGATGTAAAAACAGGATTGTTTGAAGAAACACATAGTTTTCGTTACCGTTGACTGTTTCATTGAAGCCTGTGTTACCTCTTGACTAGTTTCATCTATGTGGTTGTTCCATATGATTCAAACACAACTATCTCCTGCTTTGATCCATTAACTTCTTCTCTTTAAAAGAGTTGGATTATAAATGCCATCAGCTCATGATTGCACTCCTGGGTTACAGCAAATACAGTTAAACAGTAAACTCTGCTGGCAAGATGCGTACAGTAATGGAAAACTGGTTTAATGTTACCACCCACTTTTAACATCCAAATAGTCACATTCAGCAGCATTAACAGATTAAAGGTAGGTGCCAGATGACATTGAAGTTCTTGGCAATTAAATTCTATGGGTCTGTGTTGCCAATTCCTATAGCAAAGGGTCATTTTAATCATCCTGCAAGTTGTGGTGCATTAATCTGTATGATAGTTTGATAAAGAGCATTTATTAATTCAGAAATATTTGGGTCAGAATGGGTTGTTTCCCACTTTAACTAATATAATTGAGACCACATTGTAGAATTAATGATGGAAGAAATAAGCTATGCATTGACTGGAAAATGAAAATTATTTCTGATGAAGAAGTAAAGCCCTTGATATATCTTACACAATTGCACCAATACATATTGTAACTACTTAGTAGGGAAAAATGTCAAAAGCAGTCAATAGCTGTATTTCATGCTCACTCACCCTCTTTCTGTTACTTAAAAGACTGTTTTTCTTCCTGCTTTAGAATATATGAAATGCATATTGTTATTAGGTGTAGTATTCCTGACAAATAAGTGAAAGCAGTGGCCCAATAAATAAATTCAGAAGGGGCGGGGGGAATGGGGGGGATAAAGGGTAGGAAACAGACAAAAACTAACCACAGAACTGTCTGAGCAAGTAGTTCTTAATGGTCAACAGAAGATCCTTGTACATGGCTTTTTTAGTATAATCTCAGATATCTGGCTAGTATCAAAAAGGGTTGGAGAGTAGTTTTTCCAAAGAAGTATATTCCAAATGCTTTGCTTAGATCACCTGAAGAAAAATCTTAGCTGAAAATACAACTCTGGATTGTTAACTGCAGTGCATAACTGACTAGTCAAAAAGGCTTTCCAGACTTATTGCACATACCTAATCTTCCTGTTTCCTTCAATCTTAGTTCTTGAAAGAAACTAAAAGAAAAGCAGAATCTTAAAAGAGCAGAAAATGTACTAGATATTGTGTCTCTGAAAATAGTAGCTATTAGAGATAGTCCTTTTTTGTTAACTCAAAATTTCACTTTATTTTGAATATCTTGAGATCTAATGTCTTCAAATAGATGTCATGCAAATGAATGAAATATAAATAAAATATTATGTTTTGCAGTATGGATTACCAAGTAGGATTATTTTAGATTTGTAAGCAATAAAAACTAAATAAAAGCCTGCAGTTTAAGTCTTAAATCGATTTAGTAATTTCAGTGAAGTTCTGATACAAAGTACCACAGGGGATATATATGTGGAAGTAATGATATTTGGCAACAACCTCATCAATATATGAAATATGAATGAGGTCAGAGGTTCACTTGACGTCTACATAGTCATGTGTAGTCAGTGTCACGGATTAATGTTTTCTTTCCACACAAACACACCTAAGTTTAGCTTAGGTGACGAATAACCACCTTTGAAAAATTTGCCTGTTACACTCATTTTGTTTACCTCAAGCTAATTATCTTCTAGTGTTCACAGCCAAAACTCAGTTTCTGATCACTTCACCCACTATAGTACTTCAGCATTGCTGTCTGTTAAATATATGCATTTTATGTTACTAATTCAAATGCAAGAAATAATTAAGATCAAGCATTTTTCTTCCCCTTGCAATACCAGTCAAATTTTGATTGCAGTACTTTTGCAGTATTTTGACATTTTACTATAAGTTGTTTAAAATCTAAATTGTAAATATGGTGTGATCTGGAATCATAAGATAAAAAATTTGTTTGAGGTAGCCACACAAATAACTTTAAATTCCTGTGGATACTGTACCCATAAATTAAAATATCAGTTATTATCTTCAGGGATGGCTTAAGCCATGTACATTCCCTCCTACTGCAGTCCTTACAGCTCCTAACTTCCAGTTAGTATAAATATCACATTGCTATTTTCTGAATAGATACCCTCGTGTTTCAGCAGACTTCAGAGTAGTTAGTGCTCAGCCTTCTTTTGAAAAGACGGCTTCATACAAAATCTTTTTTTTTTTTTTTTAAGGGCTGTGGCAACCTGGAACAAACTTTGATTGGTCTCTGATTCATATTCTGCCCTCAGTAACTTCACCCATGACATAGGAAGCTACCAACAGATGTGAGAGTCACCTTCAATAAAGCAAAAATCTTCTTAGTATTACAGTTTTTGTCAGCCATCAGTGTTATAGCATGCAAATTTACTCTAGCTGCTCATTAAACTCTTTGAGCGAAGGCAAAATATGGACTGCTGACTGTAATAGAGTCCTCGGGTGATGAATAATGATTTCTAGCCTCAAATTTTGGCAAGTTCTTTTTTTGCTCAGGGAGTCCATTCCGATGTACAAGTTTTTGTGTTGGAGCAAGGGAGCTGGTAGACTTAAATGAATGTAAAATCTCTGCAACAGAGAAGAGACTCAGCATTAGAGCTGGAAAGCAGTTGACTACATAGGGCCATCTGAACGCCCTCAGTTAAGGATGTTTGGATCCACATGGTAGAGATGGTTTCCATGTCTGTCTACAGCCCATGTTTGAAATGTACTCCAATGAGAAGGAGTGTTAAGTAATCAGTATTAATAGCTTCTAGCTTTTCTAGGAGAGTGAATAATAGTTTGTTTTATCTACATCAGAATTGTTAATTCGGTAACTGCAAAACACAAGATCCCATGTGGGGAAGGGAAGAAGTTAGCTTAACTGGGGCATAAGATTGAAGAAGAGGCAAGAGAGAGCTTCCCTGACTAAACATATTCCTTAAAATGAAATTATATAGTGGAAATTACATATTAATCTCTTTTTCATTGATCTCTGTGTAGCTCTGGAGATTTGTCTCCTCCTTCTAACAAAGAAATATGTATTATTATATTAGGCCTGTTTGTGTGCTGAAAAGCTTAAAACAACTGTATGACCTTGGAAAAAATTTATGATTACAGTCTGAGTTTACAGGACATTCAATAAGTTTCATAAGTGAAAAATAAGGGGAACAGTAGGGCAGCTTTAGAAGTCATCACTTATCACCCACAAAAAGTTCAGGCTCATTGTAAATGAATCAGATTAATATTTGTTGAATGCCAGTATATCTAAAGTGATAAAAGGTGTTGAATAAACTTTTGTCTGATTTAACAAGCAATTTGTCAATGGATTACACCAGCTGAGCTACAGTTCCTTCATTAATTAGTGCAAGTTTTAGAAGTTTGAACCTAGCATTTACTCTTATTGTGAATATGCTAATGTACATTTTAGCTTTGTTAATCAGAAGAAATATTTAACAAAACAAGGAAAAGTTACATTTTGAAAGCCAGAATATGCAATTAAATGCTGAAGTGTAGTTGTGTATTGTAAGGTGGTAGATAATACTTTCTAGTCTAGCAGTAGAAAAGAGGTCTTAGGGTTCATGGGTCCTGTTATTTATTTATTAACAAATAAAACAGCAGTCATTTGGGGGTTTGGGATGGAATTATGTTTACCTGTCATTCCTCCAGGCTTTTCTGTACTTCACTTACTATTTGTGACGTGGACTGGAAAGCAATATTTTCTCTGAGATTTTGAGGAATTTAATATTTCCAAAGTGTTTGATGATCTTCTTGACCAAGAAGAGAAAAAAATATATATATTATTAAATAAATGGTGTCAACATATGTTTATTTATGATTTACTACTGCGGCTACTATAACTACTAGATAGCACTGATTAGCTTGTATTTCAGAGTTACCAGAAAAAGTTAAAAATAGGTAGTACACATTCATTTTCAATAATTGAGATATTTTTCAACTTTGTATTTTTGTGTTTTTTTTTTTTTTAAATAATGACAGCATATGACTTAATAAGTTTTGTTGTATCAAACTGAAAATAAGAGAATACCTTTCCCATACGGAGGGAGAAAATATTATTCATTGACTGACTTCATATATATGTATATATGAAGAAAAGATATAGAAATATCTTTCTTCAGAGAAAATATATTACTTTATTATCTTTTTATTTATTTATGTATTTACCCCAAAGACAACAATGTCAGACACTCTGAACTACTTTAGTTGTCCTGTGTGTGTAGTAGGGGCAGTACAATTGCTACATAGTATCTTAACAAGGATGGGGAGAAAGATTTTGCAAGAACTGGTTTAGTGATACTGACATGCCCGATGAAATGTGGATAAACCTTATTTTTGTACTTACTGGTTATGCATTCAATTTTCTCATTATGTTGTCAATAAGTTACCTTAAAGTTGTTTACAGTTATCCTTCTGTTCTTGCTTTCTCTCTCTTTTTTCCCTTCCCTTCCTTGTAAAGCTGCTTAAGGAGATAGCTAGGAAACGCAGAAGCATTCGTTTTGGGAGGGAAGTTGAGTTAAAGCCATATATTGCAGCTCACTTCGAAGTTCTTCCTACGGAGTTCACGTTGGGGGATAAGAAGCATTATGGTGGCTTTGAGAATAAGCAACTGCAAAGTGGTCAAGAATATGTCTTCTTTGTGTTGGCTGTAATGGAGCACTCAGAATCTGTAAGTTAATTACTATTTTTTAGTCCCAAAATTACCTTCCCACAATCATCAAAACATTCCTTCAGTGCTTATTCCACTTTCCAAAAGCCAAGTTTTTAAAGTGTATGGCAGCATCTCTAAAATGAGTGTTTCTTAGCTGATTTCCAGCTAAGTTCTTGAACTTACCTATGGTGTATGCACCTTGATGTGTTACTTCTGTGTGTAACTGAAAACAAAGGATCACCTTTTATTAGCTGTGCTGTGATCCTTTGCAAATTACATGCTTTACAGTTTGAGATCTTTGGCACAGATTCTGAGGCATGAACTTCACAGCAGCATCTTTCTCAATGTCTTTAAAAAAGAGTTCCTTTGTGGACTTAAGACTACCATTGAATAGTGGCTTTGGACATGCAGCGCTCTTGGAAAGATAGGTTGAATCGGAGACATGCAGTTACCCTCTTTAGTTATAGTAATTTCCTAGCAACTTTATCAGTGAATTGTTAGAAAGTAGGAAAATAATTCAAGGAAAATTCCTGAGGTGAGCTGAATAATAAGCTGTCATCTCTCTAAAGTGATTTATCTTGTATTTATGTCCCTTTATGCTTGAGTTAATCTAACTACATGTAATATAGTTTAAAACAAACAAACAAACAAACAAAAAAACTAGAACTGCTGCAATACACATTAACATTTTAGCATACAGTGTGTAACGTGATATCTATCTAATTGGTTCCTAAACCTGACAGGTACATTTGCAGGTTCAACCACTTGAAACTACTGCACCAATAATCTGAATTCTAGTCAAATGCTTCCACTGTGCAACCTTACAATTGCATTTTGATGTCAGCACAGTTTGCCTAATTATACACTCTGAGGAAGTAGTTTCAATTTTGTATATTTTTGGATACATGACTTTATTGGAAAATAAAGTAAGTGTCTCCTGGAAGCTCTAATGTAAATCAAAAGTTCTCCTTTCACTTTTTGACAGTGGCTGTGAGACAGAGAATTCTGAATGTGCTGCATCAGAAAGGTTCAAAACAGAGATACTAGACAGCTTTTGGCTATGGAGTTAAATGGAAATTGAAAGCAAAACCCAATTTATTGGAGAACAAGCAATAAGAGCTTAAACTGATATCTATCTGTAGTACTTTTTCTGCCTGCTCCAAAGGCAGAGGCTACATACAAAGAGTTTCTTACTGTAGCAATGTATTTTTCTATCTTTTGAGAACACTGAAGCTGAGAAAAAACATCAGTTAGCTCAGGTGTTGCAGAACATGGGAACATGGAGATTCCCCAATGTCTGAACAGTGATCGCAGACTTTTAAAATGTTTGGTGCAAGGTTTTGCAAAAGAGAATAAATGAACATTTTTGTCATCTGTACTAACTCTGTACCAGCTAGTGTAAGTGCCTTAGTTTTGCTGGTTCTGGTCCTATCTCTAACCTTAAATCCAGATATTGTTGCAGCCCGGAGCCCGAAACAAGGCCAAATGAAAAGTAAAACGTCTCCTTTGATAACACTTGTCCTGTCTTAAGATATCTTTCAGAATACTGCTGCAGAGTGTTATGTGAAGGACAGTATTACCTCAGTTTTCTGCAGACCATATGTAAAGCGCAAAATAAAGATAGTAATAGCAACACACCGTTCAGTTTGCAAGTTTATGAACTACCTAGCTTGAAGAAAAATAGCAGTTTTTCATTGCTGTGTTCATTGCATCATTACGTTGTATACATTTAGTTTAGATCTGGGATAGCTAGTATTTTAAGTGCAATCCTTTATTGTTAAGCTAAATTTATTTTATTTGTATAGACCATGTATGCAACCAGCCCATATTCCGATCCTGTTGTGTCAATGGATCTTGATCCCCAACCAATTACAGATGAGGAAGAAGGCTTGATTTGGGTTGTAGGACCAGTTCTTGCAGTGGTGTTTATTATCTGTATTGTTATAGCTATACTTCTTTATAAAAGGTAAGTTTACCTTTTAGTTCTCTTACCATGTGTCTAGCTTTCTGATATATTGACCATTTTATAGTGCTGTTCCACACTACATTATTTGTACTACAATTGTAATTGTCGTTGTGCTGGGATATTTTTGTATTTATTAATGGTTGCCAGAACATTGCAGATTTTTTAGTAGATTTCTGACTGAAAGTTTCCAATAGTTACAGCTATGTGAGTACACTTTTCTGCTGATGACACTGTATTACCATTTCTGCATTTAAATGTTCTTTCCACTTTGCATATGTCTGTGAAAAAAAAAGTTCTTACATATAAATATGCACAGATTCGCACATTTGACTTTTTAAAACTTTTAGAAGTATAATCGTAATACATTAGGGGTTACATTCAACTTGATGTTAAACATGATTTTCATCTCCACTCGAGTAATTTGTGTTTTCACTTTTGACAGTTGGCCTTAATTTGGTGGTATATCTTTATGAATTTGAAGCTCTGGACTGAGGGATTAAAGGAATATCATTGGCTGTTTTCCGCTAATCTTGCAATCAGATCAAATTTCACTTACCCTTCTTACACTGTGAATGACACAGATGTAGGGTTGGTATTACTCAAAGGACTATCCTTGACCTTACAATGTAGTAGACGAAAACTGTGTGGTGCCTTAACTTATATATAGCAGCCTTTTACACTGTAAATGAGTTCAAAGGGGTCAAGATACTGAATCAGAACTACAAAGTTGATTTTGGTATTTAGATTTTGTTCTTAATACATTTTGAAACATATTGATCAAGCGTAATTCTGGAATACTATAAAGATGCTGTAACCTTGTCTTTGGTGGGTGGAGGGGTGCATTGTGGATAATTTCCGTGTATGGAATATGTCTTCTAAAACTAATGGCTATGCTGCTATCACCTGCTTATAGATTTTTAAATTCTGCCACCCTATATGCTCTTCCTACCCTAAGAGTAGCCAGTCAAATGCCTCTGAAGTTGCATGGAGAGAGCTGGCTTCAGGTTTTGGAAAGACAAACTCTCTGTTCAACAGTTGAAGGCAAAAACAAACAAACAAACAAACAAAACAGTCCAGAGGAAACCTTAGCTTTGGATTCCAAACAGATATATATTTATAAGAATGCTTTTTAAGGCTGCAGTTCTTCAGAAGCATAGTACACAATTTGTTGTTTGCAAAAACAATTTCACAAACTGGTCATTAAAGACATACTAAAAGTGAAATACTCCTTACTTCTGATTATTTTGCAGTATTAAAAGTAAAACTTCCACATTCCTACAAAACAGATCCAAACAATGGCATATAAAGCAGATACGTACATGTTTCTGGAAATACTGTTTGCATTTATAGAACTATAATAAAAATTTTCAGTTCTCCTGAAAAATTGTAAGCATATTCCACAAATGAGCAGGTAGAATTTGTTCATCTGCAGCGTGAAGAAAATGTCGTGAGTAGGAAATGGGGAACACATTTTCCATCTGTTATTTACTACTGGTAAATAGAACTGTTCAGGCAAACTTCCATATGTATTTATTTTTCTATTTTCAGCTGTAAGCTGTAAATTGTTAAACTGCACCATTTTAACAAATTCCCTATGAGAAATTATGATTGCAGTTTTATCAGTCTATGGTCAACTCTGTTAGAATAACTTGATTCTGTAATTATAAGTGCACAATCTAAACTGTTATCAGTTAATCTTAGGGTGTTATATTCTAGCGTTCACAACAGTATGCTATCCACCCATGTGGTTAAATAGTCCTATCTTTCCTAACATCACAACAAATCTGTAGTGATTAAACCCTGTGGGGACACAGGGTAAAAAGAATGGTAGGAAAGGTTAACAAAGAGTAAAATCAGGTCACCCTTCACTTCTGGATTTGTGCTAGCAGAATACAGTTTTTATATGTTGTTGTGAAGAGTAATTTAGACTTGTTTAAGCAAATTCGTACAAAAATCCATACTGAGGGATTCCAGGGAAGAAAATGAGAAAGGATTTGAAGATTTGTTTTTTATTAGAAGGTCCTACTCCCTTAAATAATTTCTATTAATTAAGACAGGCTGACCATGAGAAATGAAATTCTGAAGTATAGGGAGTACACGGTGACATGTTAACGAATCTGCATTGCTTCATTAAGCTGAAGGAAGGGATAAAGTAAATAAGATTATAGGTTTTGTAAGTATATCTGTACAATTTATTTCAGAGTTTAGCAGGGAGACAGGAAGAGTGATATACAACAATGCATCAGTGCAGGAATACAATGGAGATGCTGGATTTGATCTAGAGAACACACCCCCATGAAGATAATTCCAGAATTTTTCTGTTGAAGAAATGACACAATACTCATAGTGTTGGAAGTTTTCTTTAGATTAAACAAGGAATATTTTATTTTGAATTACAGTTAAGTCTTTGTAATGTGTCAGTATAATAAGACATCTAAATCATAAAGCTGTAAACAGCACTAAGGTAACTGAAACTGGTAGTTTTCTTTTTTTCTTTTTTTTTTTTAAGTCAAATCAGCTTCTTCTAATGGTAAACTGCTTAGCAAGGTAATTCTTAACATATTTTGTAAAAGTCAACGCATTTTAAACTTGTATGTAAAGAAATCAACTGTGGAACTGGAGAATTACTAGAGTTACATGTAACCAGTATTAGAAATCTGAGTATGAAGCAGTATTTTTCTACCACAGTGAGGACACGAAGAGAACCATAAATATCCTGTGTTCTAAAATAAGACAGAAACAGAACAAACGTTTGTTTTTAAGTGCTTCATGAACCTTACGTTTCTGAAAAAGAAGGAGTATATAATAGAATATTTTTTTATAGTGTGCAGCCTGGATGGAGACAACCAGAGTTTGGTAGCTTTACTGGCTGTAGATCAGCAATAATTGGGCAAGATAGCAAGGATGTTTAACACTTTTGAGACAAGAGCAAAATTTATTTTTTGATTTAACTCTCTTAGAGGGAATTATTGTGGCTACAGAACTTGGGCTTGTTAAAAAAATTTGCAGTAAGAAGTAGGAAAATGAGAAATTTTCGGGGATACAATAAGTTCTCCAAATGCATTTCTAGGATGTGTAAGAGCATAAGTGCAACAGATGTTGCATCCATCGATAGAGAGGAAAACAAAGGACAGAGGACATCTGCCTAATCCGTGAAAACGTGTGGGAAATACTAAAAAGGTGAAGATGAGGTCAAGGGATGTGATGGTGTGAAAAAGATGACTGGGAAATTATCATGTGTTTTGTAGTGCAAAGGGTGCTGACAAAAACAATGGTGGATTGTGTTTAATTCCCTTTGTCTGTTGAAGCCTTTATGAAAAGACTTGAACTGTTTACCTCAGGATTTACAATACTGCTTTTACATTTTAGTTTCAGTCAGAGAGAAAAGATGACTGAAATTTCTAAAAGAATAGTTTTAAGGGGAGAAGTCTTGCCCTCTTTTAAAGCAGATGCTATTGCAGATAATGGGGATAATTTGCTTGGGTTGGTGTGAAGCATATTTAAGTTACCCAAAGACTAGGAATGCATGAGCGAACCCTTTATTACTTATTGGTTGGTCAGTTTGTATAAAGGTTATTGCCTCTGCATTTACTCTTCTTCACAGCTCAAAGCAAAGATACAGCATAGAAAGATTTTTGGATTATGTATCAGAATAAAGCCAAAAGTTCATCACAGCTTAGTACTTTACAGTAATAGAGAGGAAAATTACTTTTGTAAATAGATATATAATTACTTTTTGTAAACAGGTATTTTGGAAAATACCTTTTGTTCTCATTAGATATAGCTGCAATATAATATCCAACATGACTGCAGCTGATTAATGTACCGTGTGCAGAAATGCTCACAGACTCATGGAACCACAGGGCCACACCTCTGGAAATTGTCTGTTCCCAAGCCTTGCTCAGAATGTGGTCAGCTACAGCAGATTGCTCAGGGGCATGTCCAGGTGAGTTTCNGGGATAATTTGCTTGGGTTGGTGTGAAGCATATTTAAGTTACCCAAAGACTAGGAATGCATGAGCGAACCCTTTATTACTTATTGGTTGGTCAGTTTGTATAAAGGTTATTGCCTCTGCATTTACTCTTCTTCACAGCTCAAAGCAAAGATACAGCATAGAAAGATTTTTGGATTATGTATCAGAATAAAGCCAAAAGTTCATCACAGCTTAGTACTTTACAGTAATAGAGAGGAAAATTACTTTTGTAAATAGATATATAATTACTTTTTGTAAACAGGTATTTTGGAAAATACCTTTTGTTCTCATTAGATATAGCTGCAATATAATATCCAACATGACTGCAGCTGATTAATGTACCGTGTGCAGAAATGCTCACAGACTCATGGAACCACAGGGCCACACCTCTGGAAATTGTCTGTTCCCAAGCCTTGCTCAGAATGTGGTCAGCTACAGCAGATTGCTCAGGGGCATGTCCAGGTGAGTTTCAGTATCTCTAAGGACAGAAACTCCTCAACCTCTGTGGGCAATCTGTTCCATTGTTTGAATACCCTCACGCTAAAGAAGCCTTTTCCTGAGTTATGGTTTAATTTCCTGTCTTTCTGAAGTTAATATCTTGTCAAACTGAACTGGCTTGGCCAGTGACCAGTTCAGTATTCTCTGACATTGCAGCAATGATACCACCCTGAAGTCTTAGTGAAGGGACAGAATCTTTTCGGGGCAGGTCTTTAGTAACCTGTTAGACTTCAATATGAATAATCAGATTGAGGGATCTAAATAAATTAACTGAACATCACTTTCCTTTTTATCATGTTGTTGCCCTCAAGAAAATACAATTTTTGCTGTTCAAGCATGGAGTAAAATATACGAAATAGTAAGATTTATATTTTTATAGAAATATATATTTTATATTTATACACAAACACTTAACAAGATATAGAGATGGTGCAGACTGAGTCTCCTCTAGAGGCAATGCCTAACTGTTGTAAGGACTGTTAGTTTAAGTCACTGTTTATTTCCCAAGCTGGTTTTGATAAAGCAGTACCCTGCTGCACCCTACAGCTTAGGAAACAGTAAATCCTTTCAATTCACTTTTAAATGTGTGATACATATTCACTTACACAGGATTTAGATATTTAGGAATGCAGTTAAAGAACTCCAGAAATTTTTTTGGATATCTCTGGAACTGGCAAACCAAAAAGAAATTCTTCCTGATGTCCAATCTAAACCTCCACTGCCACAACTTGAGAGTCATTTCCTCGCACACTATCACTTGTCACCTGAGAAAAGAGACCACCACCCTCCTCACTGCAACCTCTGTTCATGTAGTTGTAGAGAGCAGTGAGGTCTACCTCCTCAGCCTCCTCTTCTCCAGACTAAACAACTCCAGTTGCCTCAACTGCTCCTCATAACACTTGTCTTCCAGTCCCTTTACCATCTTTGTTGCTCTTCTCTGCACACACTCAAGCGACTCCATAGCCTTCTTGTGGTGAGGGGCCCAAAAGTAACTGAACACAGTACTCAAGGTGCAGTCTCACCAGTGCCGCGTACAAGGGGACGATCACTTCTCTAGTCCTGCTGGCCATGCTATTTCTGACGCAGGCCAGGACACCGTTGGCCTTCTTGGCCACCTGGGCGCACCGCTGGCTCATGTTCAGCCATCTGTTGGCCAGTACCACCAGGTCCTTTTCTACCAGGCAACTTTCCAGCCACTCATCCCCAAACCTATACTGCTGCATCAGGTTGTTATCACCCAAGGTCTGGACTCGGCACTGAGCCTTGTTGAATGTCATGTGGTAGGACTCAGCCCATAGACTTATCCTACCCAGATCCCTCTGCAAAGCCTTCCCACCCTCAAGCAAATTGACGGTCCCACCTAACTTGGTATTGTCTGTGAACTTATTGAGCGTGCACTCGATCCCCTCATCCAGATCATCGATAAAAATGTTAAACAAAACTGGCCCCAGTACTGAGCCCTGGGGGATGCTAGTGGTGACCAGCTGCCAACTGGATAGTCTATAAAGATTATGGAAGTCTATAAAGACTATGAAAGTCTATAAAGACTTTTTCACAATGTGTGATTAACTTGGTCATTGCAGACTCCAGGCTATAAGAAGTTTGCAGAACTCCTATTCTTAATGATAGATAGACAGACAAGTACTATATTTACAGTGTATGCATAGTAGAACATGTTGATGGAAGCCAATAATTTTCCCTGTTTAAATGATCTTTATAGATCATAGATTACTACAGATCTATATGGATCACTCTAGTCCTCAAATATGTGCTATTCCTTCAAAATCTGAAAAGATGTGTAGTACTTAATTGGAGAAACTTTTATGATTATCTAGCTTTATAAGGTAATTTATTGTTATTTTATTACTTTGTTTTGTAAAATGGTTTTAAAGGTTTTCTTTTCTCTCTCTCTCTTTTTTTTTACATTTAGTACAAGACAATCTTATGTATTTAACCTTGTTCTTCACTTCCCTTTCTCTCCTTCTTCTTCTCTCTTTCATTCCTTCTCTTTCTCCCATGCTCCCCACTCTCCTCTTTCCTCTCCGCCCTCCTCTCATCTCTTCTCTCTGTAAGAATGAACTTCTCTACATCTTAGCAAGACATCTTTTATCAATATAATGTTAACTTCTTATAGCTCTAATTAAGCACCCATTCTCCACTATCTCACTGGCTAATATTTGACATGGCATTACTTTGAAGACAATGTCTGAAAGAGATGGTTTTTTTTCAGCAGAAGATGATTCTCTTTTATTTAACCTGTGTCTTCTATATATTCTTTGATTCCCAAGCTGTCATATCCCTTTTTGTGTTAGTTATATGTCCTTACTGTAAGACAACATTCCTTGTATTTCCTGTTGTCATGTTTAACATGTTTGCTAAACTAACATTTAGCCTTTTTTTCCCCTCTTTGCTGCATTAAAATGGAGCAGTAAACCTGACAGGTGAGAAGTGAAAAGTAATTAACCTTCATTTATTCTAGGGATCAGAAAAAAAAAAAAAAAAAGAAATGAGAAAGTGAGAAAAAAGTTATCTTAAGAGTGATCTAAAACAGAGCATCTGTCAGTATAAGTGAATACATACAGTACAGTATCGACATGAAGGCAACTGCAAGATAGATTGTTTTTTGTTTTTTTTTACAACACAAAATTAGCGTAGCATATACAGCCAAGTTTCACCATTATTTTTTCTATCTCCATGAGGTACATTTTCAAGAAACAGCGCAGTTATACAAAGTACATATGTTTTTATTTGTGCTTTTATGAAGTTAAAAGTGTTCTTTGCTATAACCATAGCTGCTGAAGGAATGTGTTTTTGTGTTTTAACTGTGAGTTGTTCTGAAGAGTTCCATAATGGTCCTTACATGTAGACTTTGTGTGTCAGCACCACATTTCAAGTGAAAATGATGCGATGATCTCATTTGACCTTGGATTTTTTTCCAACTGTCTCATAACCATTGCATAATCTGAAACGATTGTGATGTCTTTGTATAGTCTGGAAAGATATGAAAGACAGAATGATCCTAAGTATAATAATAATAAACTATTCTATTGTCCTGTAAGTGTTCAAAATATTCACATAAATGATTAGAAGATATTTTAGTGTTTTTCATAGATGAATGGGAAATTGTGCTGCACAGCACTGATTTGCATTTTGAAGAAAGGTGATGAAGCTTGTCCACTGGTCCGTAGACTTCACAAGTAGGAAATAAAAATACTTCTCAAAAAAAATGGAAAGCTGCCTTTCTTCACTTTTAGTTAAGAAGAAAGAACACTAGAGGATTGTACTGCTTTTGTGATAGTCAGGATAAAAAGTAAAAAATGAATTTCAAATGAGTCATGCCATAATATTTTTTTTAAAGAAGAATCAGATTTAAATCTGCATAGCTTCAGTAAAAGTAAGTTAATTCAGGTGTTAAGATTTACCAGAGAACAGATGGAACATTCTCACAGCAAAACACTTTTTTTTTTTTTTTTGATAAAATTATAGAACTAGTAACTTTCAAACAACAGACAGTAAGAATTCCTTCAGCCGTGTTGCTGTTTGGCTGCTTTGCACAGTCTTTGAAATCTTGCTGCATGCACCTTTCAGTGAATGCCAACAGGTGTTCATTATTTCAAGAACAGTGAGAAATAAATTGGAGCATTTTTAAGAGGGGAGTCCAGACTAATAATAACAGATTTAGTGTTGCCACATTTTGAGTCAACCAGAAAACAAAAACCAAAAAAGCAACAATAGTGATGCATTAGACCAAATGTTGAACACCTGGAAAAGATAAGTTATAGTAAACATTAAAATCATCTCAGTTCTGTTTTCGGAAAAGTAGCTCTTTGCTGCTATTTGTATCTCCGTTTTATATTTCATGAGGAGTATCAACCAATTCGCATTTTCATTCAGGAACTCACAGAGGATTAGTAAAGAAGGATTCCACTTGAAATTCAAGCGTTAAATTTCCAGATCCTGAGTGAAAATACGGACAACTAGATATTCTTTGTGCAGTATGGTTCTCCATGTTTTGCAGCAGAAAAGGATACTCTTAAGTTATGGGAGTCCGTTTTATCAAAAGAGTCAGAACGCTCATGGACTCTGCTGCACTCTAGAGAAAAGGAAGCATAGATGAGTTTTGTTTTGTTTCCCTGTGCCACCCCCCCACCCCCTCCTCTTTCCCAGCTTGTTTTGAACAGGTTGACAGGAGTACTAAAATTACAGTGAAAGTCCTAACTTGATCAGAAACATTCAAGTAGAATCTGAACCTTGAATATTTAGATGTGGTCAGATGCATGAAGAAGGTGAAGTGCAGCTCAACAGAGATACAACAGAGCAGACTCTTACTTCCTAGAAAGTGGAAGGACTAGGTGTCTTGAGTACAGTTCTCTGTCATCTTCAAAGTGCCAAAAGAATGCAGGCTGTTTTTTATAAGCAGTGTAGAGATGAAGTATTCAACGATATAAAATTGGCATGTTATTTTTTAATTACATGCTCAAGAGATGGCAACTTTTTAATAAAGGGGTAACAAGACTAGCTTTTAAAGTAGAGATAGTGTAAAATTTTTTAACTGTAGTGTTATGTCTCATAGTAGTTAATTATTCGTGTGCCCAGAATGATGATCTAGAAGATCAGTTTAGGGCAGAACGCCCTAAACATTTCCCTCTGACATTTCTATATTTAAATTCATTTTGCCATTGTAAATTGTAGTTGCCCTACCCACCATGCATAATTATTTTATCTATGCACTGGATCAAATACACTTTCAGAAAGCATCTCTCATGTTTATAATTTAATGATTAAAGACTCAGACACCTGTATTTATCTACTTAACACCTCAATCTTACATATATGTATTCACCTTCTCCGTGCAGGAAGAGGGCTGAATCTGATTCTAGAAAAAGCAGCATACCCAACAGCAAGGAGGTCCCCTCTCACCATCCCACAGACCCAGTGGAGCTGCGACGCCTTAATTTTCAAACTCCAGGTGAGAGCCAATAATATCTCACTGAGAGCTCTGTGATCACAGACTCTGATTAGTGGTGCTGTTATAGAACAGAATGATTGTTTAGAAAAATATATTTTGGTTGCTTATGAGTTTTTAGCACAACGTATTTCTTTGACAGGTTTGGAGATAATTCTGTAATTTCTGTATTTAAGAAAAATCCTGCATGAACAAAGTTGTTGTTTTATAAAAAAAAAAAATCCCAAAGTCACATATGTTGTGTGGATGTGTTTTATGTGCTAAAATTACAAGTTAAACATAAAAACATTTATTGGGAAATGTACATCCCTGTATTTATTAACTGTATACTTATAGCTATTTCTTGTAAATAAGCTTCCCTCTTCTCTACTGCATTATCAAGTAATTGATCAATATCACTGGAAATCTTACTACATTGCAAATGTAAAATACAGAAAACAAATACTAACTAGAGAAATGGTCTTGTCTTCTAAAATCACGCTATGTTAAGGTCAAAGAATGAATTAACGTGCCAGTAGTTCTGAAACGTAGAAGTAACACACTCTCAAATATTTTGTTACCCCTTTACTTCTTTTATTTATTAAGCATTGTTTTCTTGAAGCTTTTTAGTTTGATAGTCAAGAAACACAAGGAGAAAAATACTTAAGATGGTATTGATTTCTTAATCACTGCTTCATGAGTAGAAGTTTTGTTTTTAAAATTACCTTTATTTTGACCATCATGTATTCCAGTAGACTTGTTTTATGTTACCATATGATTGCACACAGTCTTTGTCTGATACTAATTAATTATCAAATCTTCCTGAGCATTGTGTTTGTCAGATTTATTACATTAAATGCAGTAATAATAATAATGAATTCAAGCTCATAAAGGCAGGCAATTAAATACTTGAGATGTTAAGAGACTAGCTGAAGAAGCTGACACACTAAATATTGCAGAAGGGTTAACTAATCTGGCAAATCTCATTTCTGGTATTTTAAACAGTGGTTGCACTAGGATAATTTTGCCCTAGCAGGAGTGTCTCTACAGAGCGATGAAGCTGGGGCTAAAGACCCACCATCCATACTGCACACTCATGGCTGAGGTAGAAAGGGAAGCGTTTTGAGGCTTGAGGCTTGCCCCAGCCTTGCTTTAATCTGTTCCATTACAGTGAATGCTCTTTAGCATCTGGGACACATGAGGTGTATTTTGGGCTTGAATCTTCTAGTTGAGTTTCATCTGAATGTGGGAATGTTGATGTGCTCTGGGACCTCTCCACAATATGAACCTTAGTGCAGTAAACGGAAATGACTGAAAGTTTTGATTTGCTATTGTACTTCTGAGACTGCAACATTATCCTCATGAAGTGAAGGTTTCAGACCTTATCCAGCACTTTCATACAAAGTTTTAAATTTTTTTAAAGAGAAGGAAGTATACAGACAAATCTTTGAAACATCAAGAGAAAAATTATGGTTCTTACAGTTTAGTTTATACCTAAAACAAGTAATTAACTATATGCACATATACACTAAGTACAGCGGGTATTTTAATAACTAGGTATATAAGCAATGTTTTGTGATATTTGTGTCTTTAAATGTGGAGTTTTACCTATCCATTTAGTATTGGTCATATATTGAAATAAAATGTGGGCAGAAAAAAGTGCTGCCAAGGCTTACTACTTTTAAAATTAATTTTAATTAATTCCAAATTCATATTAAATATGTAAAAATATTAAGAACTAGCAGAATTTGTGGCACTTGTAGACACTGAAGTTCCACCTCATTGATCTGAAAAGAACTGGAGAGGAGTAGAAGTGTACTTTTCCCTGCAGCACTATAATTTATCTGGGAAGTTGGCAGTTTTCTGTGAAGCTAGTTGAGCAGAACATCTGCAATCCATTTCTATTATAAAAAATCTCTTTCTTTTCTGTAAACCTTTTTCACAAAATGGAGGATTCAAATTACTAGGAAAAATATAGAACAGAAGTCAAATTATGATCTTTTTTTCTAAGACCCCANAGTGGCCTTATATACTCTGCACGATACTGCCTTTTATGAACATTGACTACAGATAAAATAAATGACAGAGTGGTCAATGTACATTAATAACCAGTATACGTCAAGTCTGTACAACTGCATCAGGATTGAT
>VXAL01008355.1:744-10866 GCA_013399475.1 Chauna torquata | reverse complement strand
CTTTTCACAAATAGTTTGTGATGGTATTAAATTGTAATTTATGGGTGGAAGAAAGTTGGTTTGTTTTTGTTTAGAAGAAAAAATGCCCATAGAAATATCTGAATTTCCAGTTTATCAGAAGTTTCTGTATTCTAAAATAATGAGTGGACTAAGTTATTTATGGAAATTTAACGTTTCAAATTAGAGCATAAAAGCATTGGCTGAATTTGTCAGGCATCATATATATTTTCATAAGGCTTTTTTTCCTTCTTAGATCTTTTTAGCATGCTAAAACCTACAGTCAACATTTGGGTCTGTTTAAGTGTTATTTTAAGGCAGAGTCTCACCCTTTAAAGTCCAAGGAAGTTGTTCGTGGTTTAATATGGTACCAAAGCTGATAAAAAAGCTTCTAAGCTGATTTTGTGACAATTTCCTCGTTTATGCTTCAACTCTTTGTGAATAAGGAAATAACTAACTCCATTCTGAATGCTAGCAGGATTTCAGAACAATGCTCTCAGTCCAAGAGAACAGAATACTTCTCCTAATGCACTTCTTAGGGGTAAAAACATTTTTTTTTAAGGTGCAACTTTTTTTTATGTATCTTCTGGAATTAATGCCTTAGTCTTTTTTTCCAGCACGCCATCCTGCATTTGCTGAGGCTGGGAATGTTCTTCCTTTCCATGATGTGTCCAGTTAACAGCCTTTCACATGTGTCTGTCACCTTAGGAATTCATCAGGAATTCTTTGAGCTGTGCTGAAGGTGATACTTATATATGTTTTTTGGAATTCCTTTTGTTAGTTTGCATTTGATTAGTAATTTTTATTTATTTATTATTCATTCATTCATTCATTCACAGACCTAAGTAGTTTTTATTGCAATTTGAATTCAATCTATGTGAATTAAATGCCTGTTCACTTCAACAGATTAAGCTTGTGAACCTGAACTAATTTTAATTAGTGACTAAATTGGTCTTGTTGGCTTACAACCATTAGTTAAATCATACAGATTGTATATTATTGTCTGGTAAAATAATATTTGGAAGTTAGTTATACCGCTTTTTTCTGCTGCCAGATCTGTCAGACCCAGCTTCTCCTGAACTTTAAAAAGCCCAGAAACTGAAGAGGTAAAACTGGGAATGATATATGAAACACAGCAGGAAATTGGGTTAGTCATTTGTTGCAACTGAGGCCCAGCAGAGCCCAGTAGAAACTCCCTGCCCATCCAGTGCCAATTCTGAGAAAGAATTTGTGTGTGTATATTTTATAGTAGAGATCAAATGTGCAGATTTAGGATTTGCTTTGTACTCAGTTGCATGAATATTTAGTATTGCAGGTTGGTAATTTAGCTGCTGATTATGAAGAAGAAGAAAGAAAAGTAATGATTTCCAAATGGGAATCATAGAAAAGTCTAGGTTGGAAGGGATCTCTGGAGATCTTATTGTCCAACCTCTTGTTGATAGTAGAGCCTTAGATTAGGTTATCTGGCACCCTGCCAACTTGTCTTGAATGTTTCCAGCAAGGGAAATACCACCACTTTTCTGGGTAACCTATTCTTATGTTTCCAGTAAGCTGTGTCATAAACATTTCTAATGCCTGAAGCACCAGACTTTACTATTTACAGGTTTTCTTTTAAAACAGAAACAAAAAACCAACCAACCAAAGAAGTCTCCTGTTTTTAGACCCTCCTGTTTTAGTGATTTAAATGCAAATGTCTGCAAATGTAACTGTGGAGCTGTAACCAATGCCTCTAATACATGTACAGTCATCTTTCATCCCCACAAACTAATACCTGACAAAACCAAAGAAACAGCTGCATTATAAATAATCAAATGATCCTACTGTGCCTACTACAAATAGCATGAAACAGAAATCCAAGACAGTATTTATACAGATTTCTAGTTAGATGCCTAGATTCCTTAAAAATTTGATAGAGAGGTAGGTTCTTCTGTAGGGCAATGCAGAACACCTAACTTGGGTTCCTACTTGTCTTCATTGTCCACAAAGGTGAATCATTATAGTCCAAATGTGCATCTATCTGACTAAGCGTATCGTTAAAGATGGCTGTTATATTTATGGAATGAAATGAATCATAAATGTTTGTCACCAACACTACGATATCACTGGGCACTAATTCTATATGCAGTAATATTTCTCTGCTGATTTTTTTCATAAACCGCATCTTGGCAAATACTGTGTTTCATTAAAAACAGCAGCCCACCTGCAGCAACAGTCTTATTTTATTCTGTATTGTTCATAACTTACTTTCAAAATAAGGATAAGGAAATATTTGTTCTTCATTATATGTTCCCTCTTTCCCTGCCCTGATCTTTATTTGGTAAAACACATTTTTTGTAAGGAGAAAGTAAGTGTTTTTTCTGCTTCTTCTTCCCTACAGCTCCATATGCTTCACAGGGTAGGAGGGATCATTTTTTTCTGGAGTTAACACTGCTGCACTGAGAAATCAGCAGCAGGTGGTGCTGTAAAGTTCTATTCGAACTTGTTATATCCATCGGGGAAAAAAAAAAGTACTTACATGTTCAGAACAGCAAACATAATGTTTCAGCAAGCTTTTCAAGGCTTCCTAATAAAATAAAATAGTCACTTGAGAATCAAGAGGGTCAAAGTACACACATTACAATCCTTGTGTAGGCAAAGAGGTTGGCTATCGTTGAGTAACAGCAGAAGTTGAGAGTTTCTACTGTAACTTAAATAGTAATGAAAATATTTCTTGACAGAGCAAGAAATTGCTCAGATGATTTTAGCTATATTTTAGACAAAAACTGCTTATTAAAGAAATAAAGTGGGAGATGAAACTGACTTTTCAATATAATTTCGATATAGTTACGTAGAATTTTGTTTATTTAATTCAAACACGTTCTGCACTTAGGCAGCACAGATGGCAGTTCCAGGCAAATGTTCTCAGCTCTTCAGTTTTGCTGTGTTTGAATGTAGAAAAGTAGAGTTAGCTCCTCCTTGCAGCAATTTGGGTAGGTGATCTGTGTGTGCTCACCCTGCTAAGAGAGCCTGTGTTCCCAAAGCTGAAGGAAAGAGTACTTTGGAAAGCAATAAAATCATATTGTTTGAATTCCCTAATGTTGTCAGCATGGGGACACATGTTACTGCTGCTTGAATTCATGTAACAACCACTTTTCCAAGTGGGGAAGATGCCACCTCTCAGATTTCTTTCACACACCCAAGAATTATAGCACAAATGTCCCTCCCTACGGTCCTGCCCACCTGAGCCATTGGTGGCAGCCAGTCCCAGCAAAGCAGATAACTCTGCTTTTGTTACTTTTTGCATCCAGAACTGTGCTGGAATTCCTTTTAAGCCAAAAAAAAGGCCAAGAGGAGATGAAAAACATTGTCTGCTTATTTTCTCTTCCAATGAAATGGAAGCAGTATCAGTGAATGTCAATTTATATTCAAGCATAGAGGGAAACCTGAGCATTGCATAAAATGAATCCAGTGTTTCCTCACGACCTTTCTCCAACTAATTGCTTGACAGCATCTGTTTATCATAAGTAGACATTCATCTATTTATTCATTTGTTCATCTATCAATAGAAAATCCTGATTTGCTATCTTCTGAGTGTCAGCTCATTCTGGGAATGCTTATCTGTGTAATAGATAATTGCAGTTAAATATTACTTCTACTATAGTATAAATACTGGGGACTAACTTTCTGAGGCAGGTCCAGAAATGGAGCTGGTTTGTAGGACAGTCATCTTTTTCATGTTAGCCTCTCCCAACTTTGGGATAGACAGGGAATTAGCTCAGAACTCTATTGCCATTGCTGGACCTCTACCCAGCGAGTTAATACAGGGATTGCAACTGGAGAGCCATGTCCTACCCAAAGACGCACCGGGCCCTGCTGTGGCTGAAGCCCATGATTACCTATGCCAACAAGATCCTGCGACTTCTGAGCTGGCCCAGTACTTCTCCCACCTTCGTGAGGTTGGGGTGACACATTACAAAATCTTCCTGCCATGGGCATGCATTCTTCCCAAGGGGGATGTCAGGAATCCAGATGAAGCTCAAGTGCAGTGCTACCAGGAGCTGCTCGAGATGCTGGTTGCTGCAGACCTCAGGCCAGTGGCAGTTCTGCATCACAAGCGTGTCCCTGGCAGTGTGGCCGCACAGGCTGTAGGCAAGAAAGCTAGCACTTTTGCTGACCTTTTTGTGGACTATGCAGGGTTCAGTTTCTATGTTTTTGGGGGCCTGGTTGATATGTGGCTCACCTTCAGTGACCTTCCAGAGGTCCTGGAAAGCCTGCCTTACGATGACCCCCAGGTCCGTGTCCAGGCCCTGGCTGCTGCTCATGAAAGAGCTTACAATGTCTACCACGAGAAATACTCGCTGGCAGGTAAGAATAGGGAGAGATTTTTGTATATGACCTTTTCACAAATAGTTTGTGATGAGATTAAATGGCAACTGCTACATGTAATCTCTGTGAATATGCTACCAGTGCTCCCAGAATTGCATAGAAATACTTGAGTAACAGGTTCCTTCAAATATCTTACTTTGATAATTGTTTTATAATTACTGGTAATTGCATTTTACTTGAAATGATAGTCAAAGTAGTTGGGGAGAATGTAGACGTGTATCTATGTGTGTATATTTTTACATAATCTTTTTTAGCATCAGAGAAGCTTTAAAAAGCCTCAGATTAATTTCAGCTGCAGAAACTTATACTTCAAAACCAAATGTTACAATACTTCTGTTTGCTTTTTCTCTAAGGGCTGTTATCCATGCTTTATCAAGGGTTCTGATATAAAGACCAGTTGATGCCCCAGATGAACAGTGGTCTCATACTGTTCATGTACCAAACTTTGAATGTGTTGTATAATAATAATGGGACTGGAACTTAGAAAGAATCTTTGATTCCTGAGCAATTGCCTCCTTTTCAATGCTTTATTACTGATTTCAATGTCACTGAAAACTGAGATTGCAATTACCACCATTCCACTTCAAAGAGAGGAAGATTATGCCTTCCAGTAAGTGGCTGTTCTATAGGATCTTTTGTATGATGTGTCTAGGCTTTTTCATTAAGATATTTTATGTTCTCAAGGAGTACAGCTTTTGAGGTCCAGATCTAGCTGAAGAATGAGTAAAATTTAATTAACAGCTTTCTACCCAAAAGGTGGAAACCTTTGAAAAATGTATTTACAAAATCCACTTAAACAAAACTGATCATGGTTTAAAAGGGCATTTCTCATTTAATTGAAGTGAAATGTATTAAAAAGTTAAATAAACCAACATGAAATACGATACTTACTTTTTATCTTAAAATTAAAATAAAGTATCTTTATGCCATAAAAATGCTTTAAAATTATATCAGTCTTATCTTTTTTTTTGTGTGTGTGTGTGTATGTGTACAATAACAAAGCTGTAGTGATCAAACTATTTTGTAGACAATAGTAGTTTCAGAACACAGACTTCATAGAATCATAGAATGGTTTGGGTTGGAAGGGACCTTAAAGACCATCCAGTTCCAACCCCCCTGCCATGGGCAGGGACACCTTCCACTAGACCAGGTTGCCCAAGGCCCCATCCAACCTTGCTGTGAACACTTCCAGGGATGGGACGTCCACAACTTCGCTGGGCAACCTGTGCCTTGTTCTACTGTCAGTTTGCAGGCTTTATATTTGTGTTCTGTTCCTTGCATTCTGGGGGTTCTGTTTGTTTGTTTGTTTTGGGGGGCTGTCTATGTGTTTCTGTTCCTTTTTTTTCTTTTTTTTCCTTCTCGTGTACAGCACAGAATGTATTTTAAAAAAATAAACCACCATAGAAGAACCACAAAGGCACGAAAATTAAAGATAATATTTATAATTATGCATGGAGTAGAAGGGTACTCGTTGGACAGCTGTATTCAGATCATTTTTCCTGCAAGCAACAGTGTTGTCATTGCTGCTCATAAACATCTTAAGATTCACTGAAAAAGACTCCCTGGACTCTGCCTTGGAACTTCTACCCTCTTCAACTCTCCATTGAAATCATAACGGGTATTAAATCAGCTACCTAGGGCACTGACTGATGATCCACAACTTCAAAAATTTCCAACTGATTTTAAAATAACTACAGTGAACTGAAATTTTTCATCTGTACTTAATACACTGCTAATAGATTGCCTCATTTTTTTCAAGGTGGAAAGCTGTCCATTGCTTTAGGAATGGATCATATCTTGGATAGTGCTTCATCACAGTTGCTTTCAGTTTCTCTTCAGGTAACACCTTACTAGAAATGATTTCCAAAACTATTTAAGTTTGATTTCATTTTACTTGATTTTGATGTACAGGATCAAGTGACCTATTGCAAGTTACATAAAATTTTAGCAAATTGACCAATTTGTTAAATTTTACCTGTTTGATTAGTTCAATCATGTGAAGCTCTCTGATTTTAAAAATTACTTCAACATCCCTTCTAGGTTAGTATGCACTGATTAAAATATATGGAGACGTACTTTCTCTCATAATTGGCAATTTTAGCAATATACATGCTTAAATAACAAGGTGTACCCATTGGTTTTTTTTGCAAGTCTACTTAATGCACAACCGAATAAAAAAGGTACTTTATTTTAAATAAGTGCTATTTATAAAATCCAATTAATACGTTAAAGCACAGCCTGAGCTATGCTAAAAGTGGTCTAGTTGTACGGGGATGGCAGAACATGAGGAGAACCTAATCTCTACAAAGATGATGCCATCCTTTCTGTAAAGACCAAAGCCTCCCTAGTTCTTTTCACCTAGAGGATGTTGACATGAGATGCAGTGAACAAATGACAGTGCAGGTTTTTGGCTTGTATTCACTGTCCTTCAAAATTCAATAATAGGAAAGGTAATGATGCAGGTGTGACATTTCAAGGATATAAGCAAGGTGTGGTTTGTAGGGGGAGGAAAGATGTACTAAATGAGCTGACTAAACTAGAAAAAAAAACCTTGGACTGAAAAATAAACTGAAAGCTTATCAATTTTTTTTTTTTTATCCCTACTTCAGCAGCTGGTTTAATAAAAGAATACTATCTATTCCTTTGAACTTGATTACTTTTAGTGGAGTAATGTTTGTAGAGTGCAATGATTAAAGATTTCTGAAGTGGACTTTCCCCAAAAGATTATTGATAAGGCCTCCCTGAACTACATAGTGCCAAAGGTTTCTCTATCTGATTAATTAGAGAGTTCTTCAGTCTTACTAATTTGAAGAATCAATTGTAAATCAGGAATATTAAACACATAAAATACTCTTACAACTTTGTTTGATGCTTCTAAAATTTTATCTTTGTTGTTTAGAAGGAGAGACACAAAATGCATCTTCCCATACAGCATTCAGTTTGTACTCATTGTATTGTCCGGGGATCCCATATAGCTCTATGGCTTCTTTACTCCAGCAGTGTATATGTATCTAATATTTAACAACTTCATATATTTTGAACAGAACGCCTGCAAAAAAAAAATCGTTTTCCTCCAGGATGATACTTTTCCCTTTCTTGTTTCCAGGATTCGGTAGACTTTCTGTCTCTCAGCCTTCAGTACTGTTGTGGAAATGAAACAGATTTCTACATGCAAATGAGTGAATTCCAGGTAACATTATGCACAGTTTGAGAGTGAGCATTGCACTTTATGGATATGTTCCTGAAGTTCTAGTAATAAAGCAGAGCAGATGCAACAAATCCATCATTGTACTTAGAATTCTACTGAACTTCATAAACCATTTATAACAACTTATTTTGCAAAAGGTCAGTTATAGGAGTTCTTACATTATGTTCTCACATCAGTTCAGAGTAATTGATTGTTAATTTACTGTCTTAAATCCGTCAGAATCTAGGTGTATGTAGTCCATGTGTCTGCAGAGAAGAGGACAGAGGTTATATGCCTTACTCAGTATCATGTAGCATAGGCAACAGCGGCCTGAAAAGAAGCATGCCAGGCTCTTTCTTAACTCTCTTTGCTTTGTGTATCTGTGGCAGGACACTTATTCCCTATAAATGGGAGAGTGGTGGCCTAACCAGAAGTGTTGAACAAGAAGTGGAAACTCCTTGAAGATCATCTTTGGAAAATCAATAAATATTTAAAAAACCTTTAAGGTCTTGATAGAGTTATAGAAGTGGACAACAGACTGAATAAAAGGGGAACTTGTATTTCTTGCTGCATGTCTAAACAGTTCTGATTTGCTGTGAGAGCTCAGGCAAACAGCTACGCTAGCAAACAGCTGCATACGGCTCACTGTTACTTCCTTGTTGCTTTTCTGACTTAAAAACAGGTGTCCGAAAGTGCTGGCAATGTTCATCTTGGTCAGTGATCATTATTGATGCATTAGTGACAGAAAAGGCATAATTCTTTTGTCCAGGACTGAAAAACCGTCTCTTTCATGTCCTGAGTGTTTGATAAATTGTTAGGCTAATACCTGTACACAAAAAGATACTATTTTATTCTAGCATTGGTTCTGCAACAGTAATAATAAACTTCACAACTCCTTATCGGCAGAGGCAATGCTAGAAATGTTAATTAGGACAAATTTGTGAAAGGATTAGATCAGATAGCAGCAATAATATCAGTGATGTTATAGGCTAGTACCCGATATTAAACCTCTGACAGTGAATTGCGTTCTTAAAATATGTAAGAAGAGTCACCCAGCAGCTGAGTAGCAGAATAAGGAGCTGCTCACCTGACTCATTCTCTCTAGGGTAGCAGCATGCTGCAATTATTCTAAAAATCTGGAGTGGTCCTAACATTTATGGCAACAGATTCTTACTAAGTAACTTTCAAAAAAGAACGTACTTCTTTGTGGCTTTTCAATGAGAGGTCAAACACTAAAAATTGCTGGGGTTTATGCTTTGATTTTCATTGGGCTTTTTTGTATCAAAGTAGGGGATGGTATTTAATGCTTACTCGGATTTGTGAATTTAACTCTGAAGAACTTTATCCCTGATTCTCAGTCTTCTAGATGTTTCCTATTCTGTGTTAAAAGCAACAGATGCCAAGAATGTGGTTTTACTAGCTGGCCCATGCTTATTTTCATACAAGCCTCTGTTTGAATTTTGGTTTTGCAGAATGTCTGGAAGGACATAGAGATCTTGGTTTTTAGTCTAAAGTTTCTTGATTGTGGTTCCATGGAAGAGAATCCATTCATACCGGTAGCTGCCATTGTCACAGGTGAGTGACATATTTCAAGGAGTAGGAGAGTTTTGTCTCCAGGTTCTGAATGGGAAACTGTAGAATTGTCCTGTCCAGACCACTGCTATGAGACAAAATAATTTTATAGTTTCTTTCATAACCTTCTTGGAAAATAAAAGCCCAACATACTGGATCTGAGAAAAACAGCTATTAGTTATTAAAAAAGAAAATAACACCTTTGTTTCAAAAAGTGTAATTGTATGTACAACTGGTGTAATTGTATGTACAACTGGTGTCATGCAGTCTGTGACATCTAATTTGTGACTAAGCCCATCACGTATTGTTTGTTTTCAGCTCTGAATAAAGAAAAGGCACGTACCATTGGGTATGATGTGAATGGATTCTTGGACTTCTCATCTCGTGTTTTAAGGTACAGTTTTTCTCCCTTAAATCAGATACCATGATAAAGTGGTATCCTCTAGTAACAAATACGCTAGGCAGACACAAGACAGTTTTAGTGGTTAAATCTGTTAGTTGCTGAAAGGACTCGAAAGGAATGCCTTTCTGCTGAGTCCAGTTTCTTGCTATTGCAGGTAATCCTCTGTACTACTATTACAGGCAATGTAATCCTCTCCCACTCTTTTCACCCAGATTGCACCTTCAAGCCAGTACTAAAAGGTACACTTTCCAAGCCTTCAGTTCTTTTTAAAAATAAAATAGTTTTTAAAAAAAAAATTAAAATTAAATACATAAAATAGCATCTGTCCTAGGAGAGAAGCCAATTGTGCCTACAGAGATATAAGGGATATCTTTGTGCAGGGAGAAGCTAAGGACTACTGAAGCAGGATTGACTAGTTTTAGCTTATCCCATGGACACTCACAGGATAGAGTCATAGAATATCCTGGATTTGGAAGGGACCCACAACACTGAGTCCAACTCCTGGCTCCTCACAGGACCACCCAAAAATCAGACCCTATGTCTGAGAGTGTCATCCGCATGCTTCTTGTACTCTGGCAGGCTCAGTGCTGTGACCACT
>VXAL01008354.1:29247-44338 GCA_013399475.1 Chauna torquata | reverse complement strand
CAATATATAATAATATATAAATAATAATAAAGCGAAAAAAAAAAAAAAAGCCTTTTTTTTCCCCTAACTTTATTATAGGAAGTTAACAGAAAATATGAGCTTTAGAAGTATTGAGGTATTTGTGTAATATTAGAAACAAACTCTTCAATCATATTTTTTCATAGATTGAAAATACTAAATGTAATTTTTGTTGTTGTTGTTTTTTGTTTTGTTTTTAAAAAGAGATCAAATCCTACACTGGTTAAAATCTATTCAAAAACATGTTTTTAAAAAAAGATATTTCTTTATGCTGGCTTGCTACTAAAATAATTTGCCATTCTGTATTAGGACCAATGACACTGTATCATCTTCTGCAATACATTATAAACATCAGGTTAGGTTTTCTCACAGCAGAGTCAAACAGACAAATTGTGGAAGAGACAATAAAATAATTAACAATATACTTCTTACAGCTAGTATTATCAGCTAATTGCACTTTACTAATAGCAATGAAGTACTACATATCTAAAATTACTGGCGTATTGCTGACGTAGTTGTAAATCTGTCTGCTCTATTGCAGCTTATATAGATTTTTTTAAGTTGCATCTGAAGACACCAATAAAAATCTAAACAGCTAGAAATGAATTATAAAATTATGTATGGAAAATCTTTGTAATCCACACTAAAACAGCAGCAAAGATCCAGCAAACAATAGAAACTATTGTTGTTGTTGTTGTTGCACTTTTGTTTGTTTCCTTGTTTTTCCTTTGTTTTGTTTTTAATTTTCATACAGAAGCTGTTTTATAGCTGTGGAACATGAAGATTTTTTTTTTTTTTTAAATTCTCTAGGTAAACAGTCTCATTGGTATCCTGTCACTGATTTACAAACACTTGTTCTGCTGCATTTCTCCTACAAGCAAAACATTTATCAGAAAACACTTTTAGAATCTAGTTATTGCCACTAAGGAGAGATGGATTAATAGCAAAAGCAAGACAGGAAAGACCTTTTAAAATAACTCAGTTCTGTCTCTCCTTTCGTCTCTGACACTCACTTGTAATTCTAGTGGTTCGTTTTGTCACTAAGATATAAAGACCCTTTTCTGGATTTATATGATGCTATAAAACCCAGCTAAAAAATGTTGAGGACATAATGGTCCAGAAAGACTAGATCTTCTCAACTCTAAACCCTATTTCTTGCCCCAAAATATAGAGCAGGATGGATGAATTTAGGTTTAGAAGTGTGAAATGAAGAATGTACGACTTAGCACCAGTATTTTTTCTTACTCTATATCCTAGCATTTTTCTTCTCCATATTCTCCTTAGCATACTACTAGCTTCCATAAACACATCCTGAAATGCAAGGTCTAATTTAAAAATTAAAATCCTGTAGTAAATCTAAATGTGAAATATTGTAAATAACACCTGGAATTTTACATGAACCCAACGTTTTCCATTCTGATAATCTAAAGATATGAGATATGTTGATCTTATCTGGAGCTCAGAAGAATAAGGACTATCTTATGTAAAAGAATAGTTATTATCTGAAGGCCATGAACATATATGTAGTATTAGGGTATGTGTCCTATTTTCCAAACACAAAACTCCTGTTCACTTTAACTTTTGTTATTGTGGTCCTTAGTATTTGCTAGACTTGGGTTATATATCAAAAATCCTGTTCTGTGAGGTACATTTCTTCTAGGATTACAACTAACTTAGTGTATTTCTCAGAAGACATATAGGTCTTGACAGTAAAATATGCTGAAGGCCCATTCCTTCCCATAATATAGTACTGGAGTTTTAGCATGGCTAGGACCACCATAAAGAAACATCAGAAAAAGAATAAGAACAAGGATGGGGGCTACACACAGATATACAGATAAAAATAAAATATCTTTATATGACAAGTTATCTTCCCTTGCCTTTACAACTTAGTAGATAAAATCATACCCAATACATATCAGAAAAGTGCCCAGACATCATCTTCCTTATCTCAGTACCTTATTGAACTTTATTGTGTTGTGCTTTACAGCATCAGGCAGAAGAATGCCATATCAGAGAAATATATGTAATACTTTTTTTTTTTTTTTTTTGTTAAAAAAATACACGCCNAGAAAGTACACGTCAGAGGTTTAACACATATCTGCGTCAATATTTCCCCCTACTTATTTATGAGTGAGTGTAGTTCTGTTTAGAGATGTTACATACCTGACCAAGTGCCCCCATACACAAAAGTTCTGTACATATACTGAGGGGAACACTGCCTACCTATTGGTTTTATTCAGAAATATAATTTCACAGTGTTTGTTGTTGTTGTTACCAAGGATAGATTATACAGCCAAATCAGCTTTGTGTTTAGGCTGTGATTGATACCATAATGGCATCATTTTTCTTTGAATAACTTTTGAAAACTAATTAAAACATTAACAAAAAATATTTTTTATTCCTGAAAAGCACTGGGTTTTCTGTAGTATTATTTTGAATTATTTGAAGTAGACTTTTCTATTTATTCCTTTCTTTCAAGCTGTTCTGTTATACATGTTCATGTTCATTTAATTTTTTGTTATAAAACAATTATTTACAAAGCCATGTACAGCTAGTATTTTAGTTTCAAATGTTCTTACTAACTTTCCCTATTGGATACCTAAAGATAAGACTGTTATTTTGTTTTACTAAAACTCTTGAAAGATAGAAGGGTGAACGAAATTCAGGAGCAATGTTCTTAATCATCTTCTGCCCCTTTCTTCCCCAGATCCAAGAGTGAAGTGACGACCCCTGATACACAGTTAAATCTTTGTGCATTTTATAGTAGATTTATACAATGGTCCCCAGCATGTGATCTAAAAGTTGCCAATTTTATGTAGGTTAATTTCTATGTAGCATATTAATGTAACTGTTGTTAAAGCCAATCCAAGCATTATTACATTTGTTATCTGTCATCATAAATGGATCACGTGATATTATCCATAACTGATTTTAAAGAGATTGCTTTCCATATAAGGTTTCATGAAGTAGGTTTAATTGTCTTCATTAGCAAAGTCAATTTGAAATATCTAACAACGAAGAAAAGATTAAACTTTAAAATATTCACAATGAAATCTTAATTAATGTGTCAATTGAATGTTTAGATTAAACTTTAGTAATGCTGTGTAAATGTTTAATTGTCTCCTGCAACTATGAAGATCTACTAGACAGAAATATTTTATGCTAAATTAAGGGGAGGAGTTTAGAATATGTAGCTAAATAGTGCAGTAAGTGGCATATGCAGTTTAAATGTCTTCTTAATTAATTAGAAACAAGTGTAAATGGCTGAAAAAAACAGTCAATGGGATATGACAAGAGAATTTGTAGAACTCTGGCAATCACTAGAAAAGTTTCAAATTGATGTGCTATTCAAACTAAGATGTTTTATTTTACATTTTTTTAAGATCTGGTGGCTCATGAGTTTCACAGTCATAAAAACAAACACACACACACACACAAAAAACAAAAACCACAAGAATGAAATAAATACTGTATTAAAATTTTTTAAAAAATCTCATGTACGATGGCACTCAGGGGAAAAGAACTCTCATCCCATTTATGACAGCTGAAGATTCACAGGGGAAAATAGGAAGAGGAAATAAATATATATCACACAACAAAATTTAGGAAGAAAAAATGCTAATTGTGAACATGCAGATAACAACTAGTGAATACATACAACAGTTCATGCAGGGTTTCTGCTGATCTAGGAGGAGTTACTTCAGCAGTTTATGGCAATCAGCCTTTATCATAGCTATAGCTACACGCCCAGGTTTGGGATAGATTCCTCAGTTTCCGTTCCAAAGTGGTCTAACTTCTGGATGGGTCTGGGTAAATGCATCTTTACTGTCTTCATGCTGGTCTTCCTTGATGAGGGCTCTAGCACTCAGATTCCTACTCCTGGCTTTTCTGCAACCATTTTGCAGATGAGATACTCAGAACATTCTCTGAAAGCTGTACAAAATTTTTCCCCGTGAAGACTGCAAATAGTTTTGGGTTCATTTTCCCCCAACTATGCCCTGCCCACATTTTCCGCCATCACAGTCCCCTCCATGCTAGCCTTGGCAAGTACCTCCTGAGTCTGTTTCGTAAGTCCTGTCAGGAGGAGCCAGGCTTCGGGTTTTGTCAGCAGAGGAAGACGACAGGAAGAGGTAGGACAGGTGCAGCTGTGTTGACAGCCAGAGCTATGGTGGCTATGTGGGGCTGTGGGCAGGGTGCCGGCTTGGGAGAAGCTTTGGAGGCCATTGAGCACTAAGCTGTAGCTGGGTGATGGCAACAGCTAGCATTACCTTTGCCTCTGGAAGCACAAAACTGCTTCTACAACTGCACTTTTAAGAAAATGCCAGGGTTTATTCTGAAATTGGATAAAGTTGACATCTTCGAGGAGCAGAACTGAGGTTCTCAGGTGCATTGTGGCAGTGTGCACTGACAGGTAGTTTGCACAGGTGTGGGAAGAAGGTGGAGGAACAATTGGGGAGGGTGTTTCTGATAGGGAGGGCTTTCTGGGAGGAAAAGTGAGAAACAAGGAACTGAGATGTGTTCAGCTGAAAAATAGGAGGTATGGGACAGAAAGGACAGAACGTCAGTGCAGGGAAACCAAGGCATCTTGAGCATCCTGTCTTTTCCCTACTGGATCGTTCCTTTTTGCTCTTGTGGCTTTCCTGCAAATCTTTCCTTTAATTTTTTATTTCTAACATAAGTTTGATGGCCAAACTACCGCTGAAGATAGTAAGCTACCAAAAAAAAAAAAAAAAAGAAAGAAAAAAAAAAAGAAAGAAAAAAAAAAAAAAAAAAAAAAAAAAAAAAAAGTTAGATACCAATACACTTTTGGTCAGCAATAGCATATTTAGTTGTAAGAGTACCATTATAATTACTTTTGAGTTACTTTGTCATTACTAGCAGGAGGCAAAATAATTATATTTTTTAACTGCTTAAATTGATTTTCATCAACTATAATAAGTATGCGCAGAGTTTTTAGATTAATGGTGAAACTGAATTACATTAAACTAATCCTCTCATTAAATCACAGATTACTAACATTTGCAACAATAATTTCAGGTTTTATGTAATACTAATTCATTGATTGCAATTTTAAGATGAAGAAGATTTGTCGATAACTCTTCTGTGAATTATGCTGGTATGTAAGGTACTGGAGGATAAAAAGTTGGATAACTCTGGTCACCAAAGAGTGAAACTAGGGATCAAAAACTTTCTTAGGTTTTCTAATGGAAGAAGAAAGAAACAGAGGGAGCAGAAATAATATGGAAGGGGAGGACTGGAAAGATCTCCTTCCAAACTTGTAATTTTTATTTTCATTTTATTTTTATTTTTGGCAGGGAAAGCTTTCATTGAGTAACAAGATCTGTGCTTTTCTAAAGGTATGTTTTGAAAGTCAGTATATTGTTGCCTGTTGATGTGGTAAAACTCATTCCAAGGTCCTGTCCACTGGTAACTTCCACCTAAGTTTCAAATCTGTACATTGCTAACAATATTCTTGATTCTTACCTATAAGAATGTTTAGGGCAGCTGGAAAAACAAACAAACAAAAAATGGGGGAAACTGATCATTAAAAGGGGAAAGTCAAAGAAAGTACTACTATGTACTTTATTTTTCTTTAACAAACAGCAAGCCAAAGAATCTAGGAGAGTATCACTGTCAGTCTGAGACTAACTACAAGAAGATCATTCAGAGCCATTTGTAAAAGATGAGAGAGTTCATAAGAAGGCACAGCCAACAACAAGCCCCAAAAAACGGTTGTAAATCAGGTGTCACTATGTACATGCTGTAGTCCTTAAATAAATGTGTCATAAATAAGCAAAATACCTACTATGTTAAATAGCTGCAATATAATTTTATTAGTATGTACATCAAAGAGACTGTATTAATAACTTGGAGTAGAATGACAGAAATAATCTGATATCAAAATCAAAATAGTAAGATTTAAATAATTTGCAGGAAGCTCTTCCACATTTTTGTGGTTAAGCTGATCAAATGGTACAGGAAATGAGGTCACATCTAAGTTCTATCAGCCACATGCAGTGAAATGATGTTTTTCTGGCTGCTCACCCAAATTTAATTCATCCAGAAATGGTTTATGTTTTCTAGATTTTTGAAACAAAGTCTTCTGAAGAATCTTCTACCAGTAAATTATAAAATAAACAAACAAACAAACACACAACCGCCCCCGCCCCCCCACCCCCCAACCCTCCAAGGTTTTGGATTGCTCTAAATCATACTGTATTAAAACCATGAAGATTTGCTTCTTTCAAGCATAAATTTTTCATAGTCAAATCTCAAGTAGTCATGATATTTAAGAAGAAATTAGGAATCTTGTTACCCACTTCTATTAGTGCATTTTTATAATGTTTAGCTTTTTGGTATCTTGTTATTATGAATATGCACTGTCCTCTTTTGCATTTCAGCAATTTCACGTCCTTTTCTATAACAGGAGACAGTCCTCTAATGTTTGACATTTAGTTTGCGGTATAAATGAGCAGCCCTAGAATGACAAGGTTGATACAAAATGCTTATGTGATTACTCAGCTCAGGCATTTTAAAAATGTACATTATGCAGCTGTCAGACATCCATTTTTGAAAATAAATTTGACAAAATTCATGTTTGATAAGTAACACAACAGAAGTGAAAATTTCCCTTCTAAGCCATTAGTCAGTGACAGACTAGATTTCCTGTGCTTCATTTAATCTTCCATCTGCCATTGTGAAATGAGTCATACTGGCTAAATTGGAGGAACATTACAATACTTAGAAAATTGCTTGCAGCCTTGAGAAAACTGGGCTTCATTCTTTGGTCATTGCAGATCTTGTATGTTATCAGAGATCTAGCCTGTCTCCACAGAGATAATTAAAGAATAACTAGCCCTCTCCTGCACAAATTAAAATTATTAGGAACTAACAGAGAATTAAGTGTGCAATTCTGAGAATCCAGACCTAAGCCTCTGTATGTTTCTTCTTTCAATTGTAAAATAGGCAAAAGAAGGATGCAAGACAAATTATTGTCTAGAAGTAGAGCTTTGATTATTCCTGTCAAGTGTGTCAAAAGGCTTTGGCCAAAACCATTTTCTGTTCAGATTCACAGGAATCGAGGAGGGCAAACACCTACTAATCTATCCAGGACACCAGCCCATTACTTTCCTTGGAAGACAGATGCTAACCAGAAATACCTAGGATCACCTCATTGTATATGCAGGTTTTTGTTCAAACCCTTGCTCTGAAAAAGGCATTTAGACTTTTTTTTTTTTTTTTCCCCCAGTTTCCAGGTTAGTATTTAAGTCAGTGGAAGTAGTTTAATATCTTAATTTTTTTATACTTTAATTGGAAGTAGTGCTGATTTTAAAAGAGCAGCATTTCTCCGTCTCTCCCCGCTCCCAGTAAACATTTTTTTTTTTAACGAGTTAAAAAGCTCTCATAGATGAATTACTTATAGTCTTTCTATCTTAATTCTATAACTTATTTTCATAGTATTTAAGTGTGGAAAAAGCACTTTGATGTTATATTTGATTACAAAGAACATTTTCAAGAATTGCAATACTTATCTCTGGGTTATATTAAACAATATTAAACAATTTTTTTTTTTTTAATAAGGAATCAATATGAGGAGCCACATTTTAGATTTTCTCTCTCTTTTTAGAGATGTCATCCACAAATGAAAGATTCAGTAATGTTTAGTGAAGGTGGGAAAAGTCTAACATATGACTTAGGAGGACTCAATTATGTTTTAGAAAAATGCATAGACTGAGGAACCTACTTCAGCAGAATAGAAATATGTTCTGTATTTCTGAAAATTGAATGCTGCCTCATTAAACTTTTGTCCTATTCTTTGAGGTTCTCAGAGCTTTAGTGAAGAACCCAAGAAGTTCATATATATCCCTGAAAAGTTTGGTAGTTGATCCCTTTATTTGTCAGGGTAGTTAACAATTTGTTGTTGTTGTTGTATAGAAACAAGTGTCGTCCTATAGTCCAATGACCACCAAATATTTTAAGGTGGTCTCCATCTCCCCTGATGTATCTGTCTCACGATGTTTAAATATTAATTAATCGAACTTGTAAGGGTAGGGTAAACTGAAAGGTTAAATATTTAGTTGTTTAAATTCCCTTTTATTATTTTACAATCCTAATTGGGATTTGGGAAAAGCTCTCACAGAAAGCTTCTGCTTTATTTCACATTCTGTAAAAGAGTATACCTATAAAACCCAAGTCTTTTCTTCTCTGTTTATTGCTGTTTCACACTTTCACACACCATTTCACACTACTTCACACCCCATTTACTCTCTTATCTCTTCCTGTCTTAGATCCGGAAGACATTTCCACTGAACGTTTAGAAAGTTATAAAAGAAAGTACTTTCATATGCTGCTGTGTTTTATTACAGGAAAAAAAAAAAAAAATCCCGCATTTTAAAATACTCTTTGAAGAAAAAAATGAAGACTGAAGCACATTTGTTTAAATTCAGAAGACTTCACCAACTTTCCATGCACATTTTAATAAATGCCAAAAATACATTTCTTTACTTAAAAAAAAACTTTCATAATTAGGATTCTGATGCACTAAAATATATATTTTGAAGTTAAAAATGAAAGCAGTTTGATCACATCTGTAGTAGTACTTCAGAAATTATTGCCTAAGAGCATTCTTGGAGCCTGTTAGAGACTGTAGGAATCTTTCATCAGCTCAGATTTTAAATGCACTGTGAAAAAGCTCTTGTAACTGTTTGCACAAATGTGTGTTTAACCGTATGACTTGTAATAACAACTGCAATGGACATAACCACATGCAATTACATTGCATGTAATATAATAATTACAGGATGTGCTTATGACAAACCTTTTTTTTGGTGCTGACAAGCACACATTTTTGCTTTGCAGTTTTACATTCATATTTACCACTTACAGAGTAATTTTGTGCCAGAAATATTAATTTGTAAGAGCAATTGAATTGTGAAGACACAAGTTCCTCTATCACACCAATGAGCTGAAAATTCTCATGATGTTCCTCAGTGAATCATTAAAAGAAAACTGAGTCTCGTTATAGAAGAAGGGACATGTAGTTACAGATAAGCCACACCTTCATAATTTTTTGTAAAATCTGTTTGAGTATATATGAATAATATTTATTTCTGGAAATCTCTTTTAAAAGCAACATCCTTCCATTATCTTGCTAGGTTCTTTCAGTGTAAGATATACACATTTAAAAACAACTTAAGAAAATCTCTATACCCAAAAAAATCTGAAATATATGGTGCAAATTCTTTAGTTATTTTAAATTATCTTATGGCCAAGGAAATCCCCTTGACCTCTCACTTTTTCCAAGTTTTGTAAAGTGCATTTTTGTGCTTTAATAAATGTGATATGGAAGTATCCTTAACAGTGAGACACCTGAACTCAGGTGAATCCAAGTCTTGTGTAAAATGTAGCTTATGTGCAATTAGAAGTACACTAACTAAGCTTTCCATATTACACAAAGTATGAAAATAAATAATAGAAAATAGAGCTATATATCAGATGTTAATTATAGTTTTCACACGAGGCAGGTGTGTTTTGCATATACAAGGCAGAGGAGGATGCAGTGCAGACCAGAGACTGCGGGAAGTCTTTTGTGGCAGGGTGAGGTGGCAGACCTGCCTGGAAAAAGTGTGCCCAGGTGGAGGACCTCCTGTGTCAGGTGGCTGAGATGCAGGAGGTGGTGAGAAGGTTGCGCAGCATCAGGAAGCCTGAGAAGGAGTTAGATGGCTGGTTCCAAGCACATTTTGCAGTCAGCCCACAGCCAAACAGCCAAGAACTGCCCCACAAGTACACACAGAAGGGAGGAAGGCCAATAATGGAGCAGAACGAAAGCTTACAATGGTAAGGACCTGAAGGAGGAAGAGACTTCCCCTAAAGCCTGAGGTGCCCTTGCAGAACTGCTTCACTGCTCTGTGGACAGAAGAGGAAGGACCTGTCATATCAGAGGAGTTGCTGACCCTGACTAAGCCAGTCCAATCTGCTTCCCGTATGGCAATCAATGTGACCAAGAAGAGGCAATAGGTGATGGCTGTAGGCGACTCTCTTCTGAGAGGTACAGAGGCACCTGTTTGCCAACTTGACACACTCTCAAGAGAGGTGTGTTGCCTGACAAGTACTCGTATTCAGGACATTGCTGAGACTACCAAGCCCTGTACAGCCCACAGACTACTATCCACTGCTGTTCTTTCATGTGGGCACTAAGGACACTATTAAGAGCAGACCAAAGCAGATCATGAAGGACTATGACCAAGGCATACCATGAAGGACTACAGAGCCTTGGAGCACCTGTAAGAGGCTCTGGAACACTGGTGGTATTCTCTTTGATTCTATCAGTCAAAGGAAAAGGCATTGAAAGGACCAGCTGCACCCTGAAGATCACTGTGTGGTTGCAGGACCAATGTTGTAGCCAGAGATTTGACTTTTTAGACCATGGGGCTCTCTTTGAGAAACCCGGTCTACTGGGGACTGATGGGATCTATCTTTTGGAGGAGGAGAAGAGCATCTTTGATCACAGGCTTGCCAAGCAGGTAAAGAGGGCTTTAAACTAATGTTGACAGAAGAGGGGAACCGCAATCCATCTGACTCTTGTTGGTTCAATGCTGGTGCTGACAATAGATGCCTAGAGACAGGAAAGGTATCAGAGGTCAGCAGGAGAGCACCTGAAGAGTAGCACAAAGAAATTCTAGCCACTCCAGCCAATAAAACAATTTCATCAGGGGCCCAACCTAAATGCCTCTGTGCGAATGCGTGTGGCATGGGGAATAAACAAGAGGAGTTAGAGATGTGCACATGCCTGAAGGGCTATGATCTAATTGGCATCACAGAGACATGGTGGGATGGCTCCTATGACTGGAGTGTTGCAATGGAAGGCTCTCCAGGAAGGACAGGCAGGGGAGACAAAGAAGGAATGTTGCCCTCTATGTCAATGACCATCTGGAGTGCATGGAGCTCTCCTTGGGAATGGATGAGGAGACAATGGAAAGTTTATGGGTTAGGATTAAACGGAGCGCAGGGACAAGTGACATTATAGAGGGGATCTGCTGCAGGCCATCTGACTGGGAAGACTGAGCAGATGAGGCCTTCTATAGACTGACAGGAAGAGCCTCATGTTCACAAGCTGTGGTCCTCATGGGATACTTCAATGACCCCGATATCTGGTGGAGGGACAACACAGCAGGGCATAAGCAATCCAGGAGGTTCCTGAAATGCATGGATGATAACTTCCTTCTCCAAGTGATAGAGGAGTCAATGAGGAGAAGCGTTATGCTGGACCTTGCTCCCACCAACAATGAGGGGCTTGTGCGGAGTGTGAAGCTCAAAGGCAGCCTTGGCTGCAGTGACCATGAAATGGAGTTCAAGATCCTTAGGGCAGTGAGGAAGGTGCACAGCGAGCTCACAGCTATGGGCTTTGGAACAGTAAACTTTGGCCTCTTCAGAGATCTGCTTGGTAGAGTACCACGGGATAAAGCCCTTGAGGGAAGAGGGGCCCAGGAAAGCTGGTTAATATTCAAGGATCACCTCCTCTAGACTCAGGAGTGATGTGTCCCAACAAAGAGGATGTCAGGCAAAAATGTCAGGAGGCCTGCATGGATGAACACAGAACAACTAGACAAACTCAGACAGGACAAGGAATCCTCCACAGGGAGAATGCAAGGATGGGTAAAGTGGGAGGGCTACAGCTGCTTGCTTTCCAAACAGTCGAGGATAAAGTTAGGAAAGCTAAAGCCCTGATAGAATTGAATCTGTCCAGGGATGTCAAGGGCAACAAGAAGGGCTTCTACAAGTGCCTCAGTGATATAGAGAAGACTAGGGAAAACATGGGCCCTCTCCAGAAGGACATGGGGGACCTGGTTACTGGGATATGGAGAAGGTTGAGGTCCTCAATGACTTTTTTGCCTTGGTCTTCACCAGCAAATGCTCTTGCCACACAGCCCAAGTCACAGAAGGTGAAGACAGGGACTGGGAGAATGAAGAACTGCCCAATGTAAGAGAAGATCAGGTTGGAGACCATCTAAGGAACCTGAAGGTGCATAAGTCCATGGGACCTGATGAGATGCATCTGCAGGTCATGAGGGAACTGGCAGATGAAATTGCTAAGACACTATCCATCATATCTGAAAAGTCATGGCAGTCCAGTGAAGTTCCCAATGACTGGAAAAGGGGAATTATAACCTCCGTTTTTAAAAAGGAAAAAAAGGAAGACCTGGCGAACTACAGGCTGGTCAGTCTCACCTCTGTGCCTGGCAAGATCATGGAGCAGATCCTCCTGGAAACTATGTTAAGGCACATGGAAAACAAAGAGGTGATCGGTGAGAGGCAACATGACTTCACCAAGGGCACATCGTGCCTGACAAATTTGGTGGCCTTTTACAGTGGGTTTACAGCATTGGTGAATAAGGAAAGAACAGTTGTTATCTCCTACTTGGAATTGTGCAGAGCATTTGACACTGTCCTGCATAACATCCTTGTCTCTAAATTGGAGAGGTATAAATTTTATACAGGAACTACTCGGTGGATAAGGAATTGACTGGATGGCAGTATCCAGAGAGTTGCAGTTGGCTGAATGTCCAAGCTGAGAACACTGAGGAGTGGTGTTCCTTAAGATCTGTATTAGGAACAGTTCTGTTTATTGTCTTTGTCAGTAACATGAACAGTCAGATTGAGTGCACCCTCAGCAAGTTTACAGATGATACCAAGCTGTGTAGTGTGGTCAACATGCTGGAAGGAAGCAATACCATCCAGAGGGACCTTGACAGGCTTGAGAGGTGAGCCTGGGCAAAAAACGTGTTGTTTAAGAAGGTCAAGTGTAAGGTCCTGCACCTAGGTCGGGGCAATCCCAAACATGAATACAGGCTGGGCAACAAATGGATTGAGAGCAGCCCTGAGGAGAAGGACTTGGGGATATTGATGGATGAAAAGCTCGACATGAGCCAGCAATGTGCGCTTGCAGCTCAGAAACCCAATTGTATCCTGGGCTGCATCGAAACAAGAGTAGAAAGCAGGTTGAAGGGAGATGATTCTCCCCCTCTACTCTGCTCTTGTGAGACTCCATGTAGAGTACTGCATTCTGGAGCACCCAGCATAAGAAGGACATGGACCTGTTAGAGTGAGTCCAGAGGAGGGCCACGGAGATTATCAGAGGGCTGGAGCAGCTTTCCTGTGAAGAAAGACTGAGAGAAGGGAAGGCTCAGGGGGAGAGTTTTTGCAGCCTTTCATTACTTAAAGAGGGCTTATAAGAAAGATGGAGAGATACTGTTTATCAGGGAGATACTATTAGTGATAGGACAAGGGGTAATGTTTTTAAACTAAAAGAGTATAGGTGTAGATTAGATGTTAGGAAGATATTCTTCACTATGAGGGTGGTAAGGCATTGGCTGCCCAGAGAAGTTGTGGGTACCCCATCCCTGGAAGTGTTCAAGGCCAGGTTGGATGGGGCTTTGGGCAATGTGATCTAGCGGAAGTTGCCCCTGCCAATGGCAGGAGGGGTGGAACTACGTGATCTTTAAGGTCCTTTCCAACTCAAACCATTCTATGAGTCTATGGTTCTGTGAAATATGCTTAGATCCTCCGAAAGAAACTGCAGGGGTTGTAGAATAAGCCTGTGGTTCCTAGCAGATCAAGGGCTTGAGTACCTTTGCTTGTGTGGATTTCCTGCTCCTTTTTAAAAGCAATGACCTCAAACTTGGCTTCTTCTGTTAAGGTAATAACAGAGGTAGTCTTTGGTACCTGGCCCTGGATGTTCAGAGAACTGGCTGGGTTTTATCATCATAAAACCTGTGAGGATTCATTAGAATAGATGTAAATCTGCTGTTTGATTTCAGTTTCACAGTTAGGAGGTAAAAACAGTCAGGGAACTTATTTCCATATCTGTCTTTCTTAAAAAAACATATATATCCCTAGATCTTTTCCTGTATTTCTTGTTCTGCTTAGTTTTAGTTTAAAATCTAAAGTCTTATTTAGAAGGTGTGGCCTCTCCCTTATGGGAGGTTGTTCAGCAAGTTCCCAGATTTAAGTTTTGGGGTTCTACAGTAAGATATGACTGTAATGAATCCAAAGAGTAGCTGAAACTTTGCAGGTAGGTATAACTCATCTCTATTTTATAATCTCTTGTCAGTACTGTTCTGAACTACAAGGCCATACACAGACTCTTGAAAGCTCTGTGTTATGAGGGCTCTGATTCAGGAAGCTGTAATAGATATGAATCTCAAAACAGCAACAGTGTAATTAGGTCCATCAGGATTCAGAATAATGCCTTAAAGCCTTAAAGCCAAAAAAAAAAAAAAAAAAGGGACTGCCTGAAGCTATTGAGGACAAACTCTGTGCAATATAGTTCAAGGATTCACAAACTGTTAATGACACCCCAAACCCCTGCACACCAAAGGCTGCAAAGTATTTTCTAATACCTTTAAAAAGTTAAATCCTGTGTGTAAGACGAAGATAGCAAGAGAAATAAGGAAAACCTCCAACATTCTATACCCTAGCCACTTGGGAATAGTTTCTAAAGTGATTCCAAGGATGAAGGTTTTTTAATTTGTTTCTCATGCTGGAAGCGTTCTTTAGAAAAAGAAAGAATTGGTGGAGATTGTTCAGAATGTGCAGGAAAATTACTCAGAGATTGACTAGGAAAGAAAATTTAATGTAAGAAAGAAAATCTGTATGACAGTGATTTGTTCTTATAACATTTGTCCTGCCACGCCACATAGTTACAAAATCTTTAAAAAGAAAAATAAAGGATTAAGTGAATCTTATGCACAGAATATGATCTTAATCCTGTTATGTTTACTCTATCTAAAGAAAGTACTGTAAATATGATACCAGTAACATCCCAATGGGCTGCTGCTGTTGAGATGCAGTCCTGAAGTGTCATATCCTATATAATAAAACAAAAGTAGGACTGGAGAACATAGAAACTGCTCTATCTTATTCAGCTGAAAACATTCTGTCAACTCCAAATATATCACAGAGATATTTTAAAGCTTTTGAAAGAAGATACTGCCATTATTTAAGTTTAGGAATTCAGAATATTTTATGTGCATAAGGTAACCCTAAGCAAAGGCATACACATTTGTGTTGG
>VXAL01008354.1:7391-29228 GCA_013399475.1 Chauna torquata | reverse complement strand
TTTTTTTTTTTTTTTTTTTTGCAGTAGCTGGAATGTGATTTTGTCAAAGGAAGTATGATTAAGGTTCTGACTCCAAACTTCAGCAGGCAGCTGGAGCCTGTCATTTACTGTGATTAAAATGGGATCAAAAAGTAAGTACTATAATAAGAGATGTGTTATACAAAAATATTTTTAAAATCCTATTTAAAGAATGACTTTAAATAAGAGATTTTTTTTCCACCTGATTCTTATCTAACTTAACCTAAAAATTCAGGAAATTATTAATTTAGAATTTAAAGCATTGTTCTATTTATGAGTAAAGAAAGAATAGGTACCTAACGACATTTTAGTTGTAAGACACCTAAATTTACATTTTAAAAACAACATTTCCGCACATTAAACTGCAAAGGAAGAAAATCTACAGCAAAAAATAATGTTGGATTTTCATACGTAACATAAAGGTTCAACTGATACATTTTGAGGTTGTAATTATTACAACCATATTAGATTTAAAATAGACCCCACTATTTAAAGTAGACTGCTTACAAAAATTTGCAGGAAAAATTTGCTATTCTGGTTTGAAACAGAAAAGATAATTTTTCTTTATTATTATTTATTAACACTAATGCAGTAATAACCTTTTCAGTTCTGGTGTGTGGATACTATAGGTACTTTATTCAGAGAAGTGTTGGAAATGAGTCAAATAGCCTTATAGAGTGTTTTATTTATATATACATGCCCAAGTACATATTTAAGAAGTGATATAAAATTTCACTAGATAGGCAGTCTTGTCAAGTCTGTACAGCTTAAAAAATGAAAAAAAAATCCAAGGTAAAAGAACCAGAAAGCTTACTCCTTTGCAAGTTCCCAAGATGACATCTAACAAAATGACCTTTTTTTTTTTTTAACTAAATTAAATTAAATTAAATTTTAATCAAAACTTTTTCAAAGACAAGGGAAATCAATGTTATTAACATTTGCAAGTGTTGATCCAATGGAACTATTGAGATTTCCTGTAGAAAGTTGGAAGAGAGAGAGAAAAGTCAGTTTTGTGTATGGTCATTAGCAAGGAGTAATATCTAGGCACTAAGCAGTCTTGGACACCAACCTGGATGAGATACTTCTGCTCATTCTTCCTTTGCATCTTCTCAGCAGCCATTTGGGATGGAATCTAAAGTCTTAGTTTGTCCCTAAATCCTGTTTTATTCCTTCAGTGTAGACACAAATATGCTAGTGTTGGATTCCAGCTGTACTACTTGATTCCTGGGAACAAGACTTTGCTCCAATGACAATTCAACTGCAGAGTGGGGGCCTTAGCCTTTCTATCTGTGCAGTCTGTTACTTGTTCTGTTGATCTGTTAAGTAGGGATGAGTCCTTGAAAAAAGCTCTTTCCATTTATTCAGAAAAATCTTAGACCGTATTTTTATCTCAGCCTGTCTTGACAGTCTATTTTGTGAATTTCACAGAAACAATGAACTTGAAATAAAAGCTATATGGGAGGTGCCACGGCTGCCTACAAGACAGAATAGCAAAGATATTCTAATTTGAAAGAACAGACAGAGATTCAGAAATGCTCATTCTGTCACAGGCAGTCTTAAAGAAATTGTTACGATGTTTATTTCAAAGAGGAGATAAGTAAAAGAAGACTTGATAAAAGAATGCAAGACAAAGAGCATTACTAGCGTTAGGACTCTATTTCGTATCTTCCAGAAAGTAAGAAAAAGGGGCGTTCAATAAACTCAGAGTTTATTGACCCATACTGATAACTGGAAAAAAAGGTTTATAGATTTGCTTCCATGGAATGGGAATTTACCCTGTATAAGTTACTGCAGCAAATTTATGTGGATCCAAATGCTAACAAGGCCTTGCTCTTACAGCATTTATGCTAAATGCTTCCAATTATTTATGAAAAATACTTCCCAAACTGTTTGAAAGGATACTAAATTTTGGGAGGTAGTGTCGAACTGCCTGAGGGTTGGGTGGTCCTTCAGAGGGATCTGGATAGGCTGGACTGCTGGGCTGAGGTGAATGGGATGAGATTTAACAAGGCCAAGTGCCGGGTCCTGCACTTTGGCCACAATAACCCCATGCAACGCTATAGGCCTGGGGCTGAGTGGCTAGAAGACTGTGATGAGGAAAGGGACCTGGGAGTGTTGATAGATGCTAGGCTGAACATGAGCCGGCAGTGTGCTCAGGTGGCCAAGAAGGCCAATGGCATCCTGGCCTGTATTAGAAACAGTGTGGCCAGCAGGAGCAGGGAGGTGATCATCCCCCTGTACTCAGCTTTGGTGAGGCCGCACCTCGAGTACTGTGTTCAGTTTTGGGCCCCTCACTACAAGAAAGACATCGACGCCCTGGAACGTGTCCAGAGAAGGGCAACGAAACTGGTGAGGGGTATGGAACACAAGTCTTATGAGGAGCGGCTGAGGGAGCTGGGATTGTTTAGTCTGGAGAAGAGGAGGCTCAGGGGAGATCTCATTGCACTCTACAACTTCCTGAAGGGAGGTTGTGATGAGGATGGGGTCGTCCTCTTCTTCCGGATAACTAATGATAGGACTCGAGGTAACGGCCACAAGTTGCGCCTGGGGAGATTTAGATTAGATATCAGGAAAAACTTTTTCTCTCAGAGAGTGGTCAAGCACTGGAACGGCCTGACCAGGGAGGTGGTGGAGTCACCGACCCTTGCGGTTTTTAAGAGGCGCCTGGACAAGGTGCTACAAGATATGGTTTAGTAGCTTAGTGGGTAGTATTGGTGATAGGATGACGGTTGGACTAGATGATCTTGAAGGTCCTTTCCAACCTTGTGATTCTGTGATTCTGTGTGATTCTGTAAGTACTTGCACTCCTTATGCATAAACCATCACCTATATCAATGGGAAAGGAATGTTTAAAAAGAAACTTTCACTGTGAGTAGCTAGCACTAGCACTATTAGAAATGTTATGAATTAGGTGGACCGTTGGTCTGACCCACAGAAAACCATATGATCTTTTCCCTGATCAGATAGAATTCGTAATTTCTAAGCAAAATCTACTGTGTAAAAGAAGAAATAGTTTTAGAGATTTTTTTATGGAAGTCTAACCTTACTAAGAGCGTTGATGATTCATCCTTTCTCACATTAGAAACCAATAAACGCAAATTATCCCTCAGGTACTCTGCTAATTTATTTTGACATTAGAGTTTATAATTTATATTAAATTGTTTTATCTAACTCTTTGTTTCTGTATTCCGCTTCACATGCATGGAAAACATTGGAAAGAAAGTTACTCCTCCACGGGGAGCTTTAAAAATGTAAATGCAAAAGATGCTGCTAGGGTTTCAGAAAGGAGAATGAAACAAGGAAAAGTGCTATAGTGAGAAAAAGTAAGACTAACACTAAAATATGTCCAGAACAAGAGAAAAATAAACAAACAAACAAACAAACAAAAACAAAGACAAATAAAACCCACCACCAACAGCAAAAGCCAGTTTGCATCTGAAGTGAACAAGGGAGATTCGAAAACCAAGGTAAGTAGCTTCAGCTACTCTTCTCTCAGTCTGGTCAGAAATATAGTAGATACTGATATAAAATTATTTGTTGAGGCGTTGTTAAAACTCCAGGGAGACGTAATTTTCTGGATTAGAATCTTCCATGTTTCTCCTTCTCAAAATAAAATAAAATCTATGTGGAGTGTATAATAGGGATGACATGCTGTACATGTGTACAAAACACTGCTAAAAGGGATTATAAATTCAGTGAGGCTGTCAGTCTGTTAAAGCTTGAATACTGGACAGAATGGGAGACAAATTCTAGAAATGACAGGGTTAAAAACAAAAAAAAATCCTGAAAGGCATATGGGTTTCTTCTTTCAACCATCTTTTTACCTCATTTCCACAATTTAAAACTGCAACTGAAAAAAATCATTCAAGTAAAATAGCTTTTGTCTGAGTTGAGTAACTGAAGCATCTTTGGTTGCATGGAAAGTTACAGACAGAAATAAATGTTAACTTAGATATTCTGAATGTGTCATAGGTAAATTTTTCAGAGGCATTTAACTAAATTCCAGCTGGATTCAGTTCTAACCACTGATGGAAGCTGGCTATGGAAAACCAAAATTCAGAAGTTAAACAGGACTATTGTGATTTGTAGCATTACAGTTCATAGAACATTGCCAAACACATAGGACAAAGATCATTCCTGTTGCTCCTACTGAGAGACTGAATAAATTAAACAAGCTATCCGACTAATATGATCGTAATATCAATCCACACTGAAGTGTAGTGGCCTAGAAGGTAACTAGCAGAAAAGGAAAGGTCTAGAAGCACAGGTAGAGTTGCTAGGTCTGCAGGTGGCACATGCATATGTGGCTGGGAAAGCAATGGAGGAAAGAGAAGGTGTAACAGGGTTTTATCAGTTAAGTGCAGATATAGTCAATTCTATCAGAATAACGATACTACTATAACAGGTAAAGACATTTCCATATCAACAAACATTCAGACAAGGAAAAAGTATGGAAGTAAAAAAAAAAAAAAAAAACAGAAGGAAAATTTCTTGCAGAGAGAATCAAATTAAATGAACATTCCTCAAAGAAAAATTCTTACAATCCCCATAGGACATGAAAAACATATGAGACTTAGGAGGATTCTCCAACCAATATTAGTTCATGCAATTAAAAATAAATTATTACTTTGCTCTCACTAAATTCCCTTTAAAAGATTTGATATTTCAAAGGCACAAAAATAAAATTGCAAGTATTCTGGACTTTAAGGAAAAGTAAAAACACTTTGAAAACTAACAGTCTTCTATAAGAAATCTTATTATTCTCTCATGTGTGAATTGGATCTAGTATCTCTGTTTGTCCGTTAAAGTCTTCATAGCCATAACTATAACAATCTTACAAAATTGATGGTAAAAGTGAAACACTGTCCCCCGTCCAAAAAAAAAATTAATTCACAAATTAATTCACCTAAAGCCCTTACTCAGAGCTAATTTAGATCATATCAGCTGTAATTCTGAGACTACTTATGCACTCTCATGAAAGGGTAAATATGGGGAATAAACACATTTACTTAAAGTGGACAAAAAGGACACGTACAGTCAGATATCTTGGCTCAGTTGACCCATGAATGGTCACAAAAACCACAACAAAAGTATTAGGTTCAAGTCTACATGTGACAGCTTTAACAGTATCCCAGGATTCATGTTGACTAGGAATAGACAACTGAGACCGCAAGAAGATAAAACCAGTGATAAGTCTATTGGGTATGCTTGGTAAAAACTATTTGCACAATATGACCTAATTGCCATAACTGGGAATATAATTTCACTTAGATTCATTCTAGATTATATTGAATTTTCATGAATAACTCTTCTCCCCCCCCCTCCATGTGAAATGTGAAGAGCAGTACTGCCATGTCTGGGGAGTAATATAGTGTATTTCACCTCTATCTTTCAAAATGGTGGAGAACTGAAGCTCATCTCAATATATCTAAACACTTTACAACCCATATTTCTTTGATCTCTCTATTTTGCACATGGAACAGCCAGCATAATGCAACATAGTACACTTCAATTTACTGCTTTATGGGTGTGACTAGTTGCAGAATCCACTATCTGTAAAGAACAGTTAATAATTACAATATACATTAAAGAAATCTATTATATTCATGGACTGTTTATGAACTTCTTAAATGAAATTATTCAAAGAATTTAGCACCTTTTGCAATAATCTATTCATTTTCTGAAACTGTAATTTTGAAGCTAGCAGCCAGATAGACAGTAAGCACAGAAAGCTAGCTAGAAAGTAAAGGATTGAAACATAATTAATTTTTTACATAATGCTAGTAAAGCAGTTTAGAAATATATCATTGCCAATGAGACAAAAAAAAAAAAAAAAAATCCAAATCTATTACCTTAATTTATGAAATCAGTCTTTAACACCCATTAGGAAGAACATGCATGTTTAGAAAGGAAAGAAATGAAGCCTTTTTTCTCCAAAACTTATTTTAAGTACTTGCTTGACTTTTCAGTTGCTTTTCTGAATTACACCTGACCACTGATTTCTCACTGAAATTTATTAACCGTCAAATCACTGGATGTGAAAAAACATTTGACTCAGTAAGGATTAAAATGAATTGAGGAAATTAGATTAGTTGGTTCTCTTCTTGAAGCTCGTTATTCTTTGGAGAAAAAAACAGTATGAAGAGAGAAATTTGGCAGAGAGAAAGTAAAAGAATTCCTGGGGATAATGATATTGCAGATTTTTATAGGAGTGAGATGGCGCTGCAGATGTGCAAAAAATATATTTAGCTTAATTAGAAAAAAAAGGACTAAATTACTTCCATGAATCAAGGAAGATCAGCTGCAATAATATAGATTGTGGGTTTCTTTTTTTAATCTTCTTGGCATTTCTGAAAACATACTTCAAGAAAAAAAAGAACTTTAACATGTTCTCCTTAAAAATTTAAGCTGATTCAAAGCTTCTCTCATGCACTGAGAGCTCATCATAACTAACTGTAAATAATAAGGAATTAGCAACAATTTAAATTATTAATCTTTACTGAATTATCTCTACTATTTGACTGTGTTTGTACACTTGTGACCTTATCCTCTACTAATGCACCTGTGAATCCCTTGTGACTTTTTAGAAGTGCAGAATAATTCATGTTGGAAAGGACCTGTCAAGGTAATCTGGCCCTATTTCCAGCAAAGGCAGTGAAAACCTCAAATTTTTAGCAGGTTGCTCAGGATCTTGTTGAGTTTTGATTATCTCCTCTCTCTCAGGAGGAACATTCTCACTGTGACTTATTTATTTATTTGTTATTCAGAATTTTCCTTGCTGCAATGCATAACAGCTGATCTCTTCACTGGGCACCTCTGAATGAAGCCTAGCTTTATCTTTTTTTACAATCCCTCAACAGGTAGATTGAATCAGTAATGAGATATCTTTCTGATTCTCTCTTCTCCACACTGTAAGAGCCCTGCTCCTTCAACCACGCCTCAGAGCCCAAGTTCTTCAGGCCCTAATCATCTTAGAGGCACTGTGCAGAAGCTGCTGCAGTTTACAAATCTCTCTCTTCCTTTGGGAAGTCCTAACCAGGACAGAATATTCAAGATGCAGAATCCAAGTAGTTAGCACAGGAAATAATCACATCGATTGACCTGCTGGCTATGCTCTTGTTGTTGGAGTCCAGGAGGCATGTGCCTTTTTATACTCAAGGCTGCACTGTCAAACTCATGTCTACCTTTTTGTCTTAATGGGCCTTTTCTGAGCAGAGTTATTCCATTTCAGGCATAAGACTTTTTTTTTATTTGTCATTACAGCCCTTAATTTGCCTCCTTGCAGGCAGGTCCTCCAGCCTGTAAGAAGTCACTTTGAAAGGCAGCCTTGCTACATGCACATAGATTGCTTCCCCTTGATGGGTGTTTCTGGTGGTTTTACCCAGCTGAGCAGCAGAACTCCACCACAACCGCTCTCTCACTCCCCCTCCTGAAAGGAACAGGGGGAGAAAATACAATGGAAAAGGGCTCAAGGGTTGAGATAAGAACAAGAAGTTAGCTCACCAATTACCGTCACGGGCAAAACAGACTCAACATAAGGAGATTAACACAATTTATTACTATCACTAGCAAACTAGAGCAGTGAGAAACTAAAAGCAAACTAAAAATGCCTTCCCCCCATCCACCCTCTTCTACCTCCTCCCCCCAAGCGGTGCGGGGAACGGGGAATGGGGGCTGCGCTCAGCCCATATCGCTGCGTCTCTGCCGCTCCTTCGTGGTCACTCTCTGTCCCTGCTCCAGCGTGGGGTCCCTCCCACGGGATGCCATCCTTCATGAATGGGTCCTGCGTGGGCTTCCCACAGGCTGCAGCTCTTCAAGAGCTGCTCCAATATGGGTCCGTACCACGGGGTCCATCCTTCAGGAGCAAACTGCTCCAGCACGGGTCCCCCATGGGTGGCAGCTCCCACCGGATCACCTTCTCCTGTGTGGGCTCCGCTCCAGGGGCTGCAGCTGCAGCCCGGAGCCTGCTCCTGCGGGGGCTCTCCATGGGCTGCAGCCTCCTTCACGCCACATCCACCTGCTCCTCCGTGGTCTCCTCCACGGGCTGCAGCGTGGAGATCTGCTCCACCGTGGTACACCATGGGCTGCAGGGGGACAGCCTGCTCCACCATGGTCCTCACCATGGTCCTCAGGGGAATTTCTGCTCCAGAGCCTGGATCATCTCCTGCCCTCCTTCTTCACTGACCTTGGTGTCTGCAGGGCTGTTCCTCATTCCTCTCTCTCCCAGCTGCTGTTTTGCAGCAGTATTTTCCCTTTCCTAAATCTGCTCTCCCAGAGACACAACCAGCGTCGCTCATGGCTCAGCTGTGGCCAGCAGTGGGTCCCTTTTGGAGCCGGCTGGAGCTGGCTCTTATCTGACATGGGACAGCTTCAGGAATCTTCTCACAGAAGCCACCCCTGTGGCCCCCCTGCTACCAAACCTTTACCACGTAAACCCAATACAATGATACCCATAGGCACAATAATAGTGGAAAGATGACTTTGTCCACTTCTCTTGATGCCCACAGGAACATCTACTTCTCTTCTGACCGTGACACTGATCTTGCCAGCTCACCATCCCTGTCCTGCATTCACACATTGCTGTACTTTGAGGTGTGCAAATCATTCCACTAGTTCTCTGTAATCCCAGAGGTGCCGTAGGTCTGTGCCTGAACGTGAACTTAAATTCCTTCTGTTACTTACACATTCTGCATGAGTTTATGAATATAGACATGTCATCTTTCTTCATTCTTTTTGTAATTCAAGATGTGAAATCGTATTGAATTGCAAGGTACTTAGCCTATTATTCTTCCAAATAGCTTTGCATTATATAAAATTAATTTGCCTCTAATCAAAATTAATATTTAACAAAATTAAGGGTAATTAATTAATTGCCAAGACTAAAGGTAATCTAAGAACAAGACAAAGGATTTTCATAAGTCAGTGCTTTTTTTTAAAACCACTAAATGCAAAAGAATAGACAGGACGTTATATTCTGGACCTTGTCAGAATATGCTTTGTCCAAGTTACACACAACAGGACTATTGGCACACTGTATATGATTAAAGAAAGAAAGACAAATTGTCTTCTACAGTTCAAGAAATACGGAACACTGTTTCTGTAGTTTCTGTTCGTGTCAACAAATGAGCTTTTGTCTCTGGTAACATGTGAAAGCTGTGTTTTCATTCTGTTACAGCAAGAGCTGTACATTTCTTGTACTTATCACCTGGGCTTCCATCTCACTGCATGTTCAGCTTTTCAGGTGAATACTTTTTCCAGTTGGAAAACTGGCAGGTATTAGCTGACATTAAACCCTAGCAGGTTATATTAGCAAGATCCATCACAGCTGTTGTACAAAATGCCTTAGTAAATATTACAAAATGTTGATATTACTGAATTTCTTTTTGGGAAAGAAAGCTTGGGTTTTTATTTTACCTCAATGACATGTAGTGGTTGAAAATAATGGCCTCTTTTCTGAAACATTGATTTCTATATTGAAGCAAGCAATAATAACTTCTTTATCCCTATGAAAACTGTTGTTGCCAAGGTAGTTCTTGTTGGTAGGTAAATTGATGCTAAAATTAAGAAAAAAAAAAAAAAGCCTTCATACTAAGAACAGCATTATTACTACCACAAAGTTCATATTCAAAAAACATAGAAAATAAATATTCTTCAAATGCTTCAAGACACATTAGCCTTTTTCTAAACTATCCCTGAGAAAACTGCATTTAATTTCTTATCTGACTTCTAATATTGTAATATTTTTAGGCAATTTACTCAATATTTAACTGGAATAAGAAAGCTCTTCCCAAGCCTAACCGAACTTTACTACAATTTAAGTTTGTAACTTCTTGTTCTGTCAGCAGCAGACATTCATAAAAGTAGGTTTTGTTTCTTCCCACATTGGCCTTTTTCATGTTTGATAGCTTTTCTCTGCTATGAAGTTTCTCTGTAGTTTTTTTTTCCTGGGTATCAATTTTCACAGTATTTTTTTCATAGGACATGATTTCTAAACTTCAGTTTCAAGTAGAAAGATCAAAAACAAACTGTAAAATATGCATCTCTTGTCTATGTAGGCTATACACCTGGATATTTTTAGTAATCATGGAATCATAGAATGTTCTGAGTTGGAAGGGACCCACAAGGATCATCATGTCCAACTCCTGGCTCCACACAGGTCTACCCAAAAATTCAGACCATGTGGCTGAGAGCACAGTCTGAACACTTCCTAAACTCCGACAGGCTTGGTGCCATGACTACGTCCCTGGGGAGCCTGTTCCAGTGTGCGACCACTCTCTCTGTGAAGAACCTTTTCCTGATATCCAACCTGAACCTCCCCTGTCGCAGCTTGACTCCATTTCCTTGGGTCCTGTCGCTGTCACCTGAGAGAAGGGATCGACGCCTGCGCCTCCGCTCCCCTCGTGAGGAAGCTGCAGGCCACCATGAGGCCTCCCCTCAGCCTCCTCTTTTCCAGGCTGAACAACCCAAGTGACCTCAGCTGCATCTCATATGTCTTCCCCTCTAGGCCCTATAAAACATTTAACATTATAACATAAATAACATTTCTTTGAACTGATGTCTTACTCAGATTACTTTTTCCAAATGTAAATCAACTTTTTCCCATTTGACGTTGTCTGGGCTTGACAGATGTTCCACATCTTTTGCAGAGGCTACTAAAGATATATAACAGGTATGCAAGATTCACAAGATAAGTGCTAACATAACTCTTCCAGAATTAATAAGGCCTATATGATTTGAAATTTAAATAGGTGATTCTTTAGTTTGAAATAACAGAAAAAAAAAAAAAAAAGAATCAATTTTCACTGTCAGGAATTTGACTGCGCACATATTAAACTTCAGTTTTACTATTAAAGGCTGCACCTTTTGATTTCAGAGATTTGAACTTTTTCCTAGCTTTAAAGTTTTCTTTACCATATGAAGAAAAACCGCAATCCTCAAGACCCGAAAGCGCGAGGAATGAAAATGTATATCCAAAATCTTATTAAGATTTTTTTAAGATTTTGTTTGTTTTGATCAGTTTTTAACTTTTTAATTTTACTGATGAAGTTATGCTAGTTTCTTTGTCACACAGACAAATCCTTAGTTCAAATCTCTCTCTCTCTCTCTCTCTCTCATACCGTGAATGTTTTGGGCATCTCTGCCTGTCTGGATCTTGCTTTTACCGGTTCAGTGCTTAGCACAGTAGGCTATAGCCCCAAACAGACAATTCATATTTAGTAAGATCAAGACAAAAACATCAGTCTTGTGCACTGCTGACTTTCTGATAGAAGTGTGTATGGTAGCTGAAAAGGAACCACTGTAGTTAAGGGCTTGGCTAGATCATCTTTTTTTTTTTTTTTTTCCCCAAGAAAACTATTGTTTTTATAGCTTCTTAACCTTTCAACTTCTGTTTGAGAATGAATATGTATTATATGAACAGGAGGAATGTTTGTCTGTGTTTTTCATTGTCAAAACTGCACATGAAATTCCAAATATATTTATTTTAAGGTGATGCTCCAGATAATTTTATCTCAAATAATGGTCAAACACTTTCCGTAAGAGTCACCAGGCAACAGTGCTGGGGTTCCTGTAATAGATGTATATGCAGGGTAATGTTTTAGTGACTGAAGCTGATCGCAGTATAATTCCTCCACTCTACTGTATTAACGCCTTCTTGTGCTCTGGCTGCCTATGAGACCTTCAATGGCAAGGAGCGCCATGTGCCAATACCTTTCAGTCCTGTTCTAGTTTCTTCGCTCTTTTTGAGAGTTCTTTTGGTCCACGTTGAAGACTCCTAAATCCAGGCTTCCCATGTCCCTGCAGTATTTCCTCTCCATCACTGTCTCCCAGTTTCCCTTTTCAAAAGTTTTTTTTTTTTTTTTAATTTTGCTGTTGCTGAAATTAAACAGATGTCTCCATGCTATAAAACCAAGCTAATAATTCTTCCTGCTGCTGAAGTTTGACCTTTCCACTCTGCTAATCCTTCAAGAGAGCTTCTCCAAAGGATACCTATTTTCTTCATTGTACTCCAGGAGACATTTTGTTGCTCCAAACCTCGTTGTTCAGATGCAAGAGGAATTAGTTCCCTTATATTTACCCAATCTGATTTCACCTGAAAAGATGATAGAGTTATACTCAGCTATAACAACTGACAGATATGTGGCAACATAGCCAGCATGCAGTAAACTCCACATAAACTGAGGCACTGAGTTTTCAAAACATGAAATGACCAGCTAAAGTAAATTTAACAAAGCAAAAGCATCTCTTAATGCCTACAGGATAAAACAAAACTGATAACTGACAAAGCATTTAGTACGACCACTTGACATTGATTGGAAGTGCTCAGCCAGACTCTACAGGTAGAAACAGAACTCAGAACAAGTGGTGGTGAAGAGCTTAATGATTTGGAAGACCCTGATTAGACAGCATAATGACTTCTTTTATTTAGATTGGATAGTGTATAAAAAATACTCCATACTTTTATTATTATACTTCACTGTTCCTCTTTTAATTTAAGAGTGTGAAGTATTCTTAACTTATACCACTGAGAGCTGAAGAGGAGAAATAAATATCATGTAGTTAGCCATCTGTTATATCAAAAAATAGAAATTTTCTTTAAAAGGAAGATCTGCACTCTAAAATTTCAATATTGCCCAGAGACAGATACTCCCACATACTCTAACACCCTGGAAATCTTACAGCATCCTATCCTCAGACTCTGACCTCTCTGTATTCTGTGTCTGGGTACAGCTACTATACCACAAAGATTCTGGGCCACAAGTTGTCTGTAAGAGCTTATAATGCTACACTTTCTCTCCAGTCCTTTGACACCAATGACATGTGATCTTGTGCAAGGGCATATGCTTCTGTATTGGGTTTACGTGGTAAAGGTTTGGTAGCAGGGGGGCCACAGGGGTGGCTTCTGTGAGAAGATTCCTGAAGCTGTCCCATGTCAGATAAGAGCCAGCTCCAGCCGGCTCCAAAAGGGACCCACTGCTGGCCACAGCTGAGCCATGAGCGACGCTGGTTGTGTCTCTGGGAGAGCAGATTTAGGAAAGGGAAAATACTGCTGCAAAACAGCAGCTGGGAGAGAGAGGAGTGAGGAACAGCCCTGCAGACACCAAAGTCAGTGAAGAAGGAGGGCAGGAGGTGCTCCAGGCTCTGGAGCAGAAATTCCCCTGAGGACCATGGTGAGGACCATGGTGGAGCAGGCTGTCCCCCTGCAGCCCATGGTGTACCACGGTGGAGCAGATCTCCACGCTGCAGCCCGTGGAGGAGACCACGGAGGAGCAGGTGGATGTGGCGTGAAGGAGGCTGCAGCCCATGGAGAGCCCCCGCAGGAGCAGGCTCCGGGCTGCAGCTGCAGCCCCTGGAGCGGAGCCCACACAGGAGAAGGTGATCCGGTGGGAGCTGCCACCCATGGGGGACCCGTGCTGGAGCAGTTTGCTCCTGAAGGATGGACCCCGTGATACGGACCCATGTTGGAGCAGCTCTTGAAGAGCTGCAGCCTGTGGGAAGCCCACGCAGGACCCATTCAGGAAGGATGGCATCCCGTGGGAGGGACCCCACGCTGGAGCAGGGACAGAGAGTGACCACGAAGGAGCGGCAGAGACGCAGCGATATGGGCTGAGCGCAGCCCCCATTCCCCGTTCCCCGCACCGCTTGGGGGGAGGAGGTAGAAGAGGGTGGATGGGGGGAAGGCATTTTTAGTTTGCTTTTAGTTTCTCACTGCTCTAGTTTGCTAGTGATAGTAATAAATTGTGTTAATCTCCTTATGTTGAGTCTGTTTTGCCCGTGACGGTAATTGGTGAGCTAACTTCTTGTTCTTATCTCAACCCTTGAGCCCTTTTCCATTGTATTTTCTCCCCCTGTTCCTTTCAGGAGGGGGAGTGAGAGAGCGGTTGTGGTGGAGTTCTGCTGCTCAGCTGGGTAAAACCACCACAGCTTCTGCCTGCAGCCTGACACCTGTGTCACTTGCTCTGGCACATCCATGATATGACGTCTTCTCAGCTCTCTCTTTCTCAGAAAGGAAGAGTAATTCTCCAGCTCTACACTTAGCAGTATTGTCTCTGAAAGTCTTCAGTATATTACTTAGCTGTTAAACATCCGTAATACTCTTTAAGCAAGACTGTAAGTCACAAAAAATAACAGATTATTTTTTCAAGAATATAGTCTGCTTTAACTAACTTTGGGGAGCACAAAGTTTAAAGAAGTCTACACTAGAGTCTCATTTCCCTAGTTCCTAGTCAATCCTTTAACCTGATTTATCCTCAGTTTCAGCCATATTTGACTGAAAGGGGAAAAAAGAAAAACAACAAAAAACAAACAGACAAAACCACAAAAAAACAACAAACCAACACAATAACAAAAACAAACAAGCAAACAAAAACCACTACTACCACCACCACCCAAACAAACAAACAAACCAGGCTTCCCTTTTTCCTTTACATTTCATGAAGAAAGGGAAGAGAATCCGTATCATTTGGAAATTCTGTGCTACAGATAGTTTCATGAGGAAAAGGAGAGACGAAAACGTGTGGTCTCTGCCGGTAGGCCATTCTTTTTTCCATGGAAGACATTAAAAGTAAGATATACTTGATTATTCACCACGCTCTTATAAAAAGATGCACAAGGATAGGTGCGAAAGTTATAAGCTTTACAAGAAAGAGAGCATCTGAAGAAAATTAAGGCTTGCAATAATATCCAGTAAATAATTTTCTTCTTATGGCCAGGTGCATAGTTATTTACACAAGAGTTTTCAGAGAAAATCTTGCTAGCCATGCTTCATGCTTCATGAAATGCCATTGAGCTGGTGGTCAGGAAGAATGGAATTTCTAGGCTGAATTTTGCCTGGCTTGGAATGAGAACTTCCTGAATCAAGGAAGTGCATGACCAACCACGGGTTTGGGTACTCTTTTATCTTGGCAAAAAATTGAATGCTGGCCTACAAAAATCTTTCCTGAGAAGACCGTTTTCAAGAACAGTCTAGTATAGCAAGATCTTTCAATTTTTCAAACCTGGATTTTCTGAAACAAATTGAAAGATGAGTGTCCATTAAAAAAAAATCCCAGAAGAACTTACTTGTCTAATAATAAAGCAGACAGTTTTTGTAATCTTTGATGTTAGTTCCCCCAAAGGGGCAAACACAAGATGACTTTATGCTCAGAATAAGTTTACTCATTATAAACATTTAACTTTTAGAGTCAGTTTTTAATTTGATTGCTAAATTATGAATTTTCTGTGGAATTCCATAAAAAATCTCTCAGGCAAATATGCAGTAATTGAAATACTGACATCAATATTTATGACTGGAAACTTAGATTTAATTACTAAAATTCCCATTTCTACCAGCTTCAAGCATTTAAGCAGAATCTTGATGAAATTTGAATTTTTAACATATTTTAAGCACAAATATTTAGACTAATTAAATTTTACGAGTGCCAGGATATGAAGTTAATTTAAAATGAAGGCTTCTTCTTTTCCAAGTATGTCTAATGTTTATTAAATGTAAATGTTATTAAAGTTATTTGAATTGCCTAAGTAGGACATAACCTGCCCACACTTGACTTGAAATGTCATTGCTTCTCATGCTGATATTTTTTGTATAAGATGATGAAAAAGTAATGTTGTAAGTATTCAGCTACATTGGTAGTTCAGTATATATTCTGCCATGACTTTGTAAGTATAGAGGCAAGCAGAAATAATTATTCTTTAGAGTTCACGCTCAAATAATGAATATCATTCCTTTCAGGCATGTTTTGCAGAATTGTATTCAATAAACTATTCTAGCTTCTCTTCTTGACTTCCTTATAAATCTCAATTATTACACATAGAGGGGAACTGGAGAGTGAGAAAACAATGAACTGCCAAACTGGTCCTGCTGGCGAGTCAAAGAAAGAGAAAGAGAAGGTGACCGCTACTGCTCAAATATTTTTTGCTGGTAAAATGAAGGGGTTCTAGGTAACAAAGAGCAGTTATTTAAAGGTGGAAGGCAAGGCAAAAGGAAACCTGAATTCTGAAATAAACCAGAAGAAATATAAAAAGTTTTTTTTTTTCATTCCATTCTACATTAATAATGAGATTGTGGATGTTGAATAGTTTATTGACAGGGTTTTTGAAAACTGTATTTGCCCACTTCTCATTAAAGCCCTTCACTACTATTACAATTTTATCATTCTTTATTATGCTTAAAAGTGGTATAATCTTTCAGACGTATGACAAGCATGAAAGGCCTCTCAAGAAAGCTCTGCTAAACCCTTTGCTTTGCCTTTCATTGGAGATTATATTCTTCATGTTGTTAGACTAAGCATCAAGGCTTATTTTTTCTAAAGAATCTCCTTGTTGTTGTGCTTTGCTAACACTGAAGAGTTTCCATACTTGAATTACCTCCTATCTGGTTGACTCAATGCACAGTCAGCAGAATGCCATCTGTCTTAATCATATAAACCCTCTATTTATTTAAACCTTCAATTTGAAAATCAAGATCATAACCTATAGGTTAATTTTTGTTTATCTTTCATTTCATATAAGCAGTACCATCTCATTATTGTTTAAGACTTATTCTCTGTGGTCCAGCATTCATCGTTGTTTCCCAGAACAAGACATAAAATATGACCATAGTTTGCCAATTGATTAATGAAGGAGGAAAAATTTATTGTGTATTGTGGATGTCTGTGTCCCACTTATTGGTAGCATTTGTTCTCCAGCCTTTATCTAGTAAATCATAATCTCTTATAATGACCAAATCATCTGAAGTGTTTGTTATTCTAATAACTGCATTGGCATCTCTAACCATATCCAATTCTTATCTCAGAAGTTTAGAGTAGTATCTTAATATTATCTCAGTAGAAACTTGTTTGTACTGCTTAGCAGATTCTAATCCCATTTAAGCAATGTCTTGATCATTCTTTGAAATCTGTATTTTACAATGCTGTTTTGCCGGCTTTAAAGCCTTTTTTTTCCCAAACAATACCTACCTGTGTCAAATCCCATCTGCCATTCCTTCACAGTGCTATGATATCCAGCTACAACCTTCATTAATAATGAAAGCTGCATTGTTTCAGTGTGTTGTCCATTCCCTTATTAAAGGATTATTTTCAAACTTCTTCCTTTGTTTCTACATTTAAAGTTGATCTATTTTAAAGTTGAACTGTATATTTTACTGTATAAACAGTAAAATCTGTTCCAATGTTTCAGTAACTTATCCAGAAAACCTATCATAGAAGTCCTGCAACATATTCTGAGTTCTTTTCTGTTGTAAAAGTGGGGAGGAATCATGGTTTGTGACATTTTGGTGGCCTAAAGATGTTTCTAACTTTTAAATGCTGGGAGATATTTGCCTTTCATTATTTCCCAGGCAGCACTACCTGGAATGCTGAGAAAGACAGAGAAACACACAGACGCACACACAGAGACACACAGAAACAGGCAGAGTTGTGAAAATGTGGTTTGATGGATATCACTTCCCATACCTACTGCAGTAAATAAGAATATTGACATGGAAGGGAAAAAAGTGAGAGAACGTTGGCAGCCTAAATAATTGGCATAGTGGGTTTCCCACCAGCCTCTTGCAGTACTGCTGCTGCTTACCTGTGTCCCTTCCCAATTACTGCTGAGAGCTCCTACTTGAGTAGCCCTTACATGTACTTCTGTCTGTCTTCTGCTTTTACCTGATTACAAAGTGATGCTCATTATTACTGAGGTTTCAGAAACACAGGTCAATTAAGTATACGCAAAATAGTGGGTTTTTTTTTTTTTTTTAGACAACGATCCAAGACATGGTTTACCTTCTTATTTGATTGTTTTCATATGGCAAGATTATTACCATTGAGGACTGCAGTGTCTCAGCATTTCAAGAGACAACTTGTTTGTATACAACTCTTATGTGTGCTGGCTGCATTTCTTTCATGCCCACGGCGCTGTTACAATCTGTTTTATGCAAGACTCATGAAGGTCCCTGGGAGAGGAGTGACTGATCTCTGATGTAACACCACCACAGTGTTTCACACACTTGAACAATAAGACGTGCCAGGATTAGGGATACCATTTGTACATTTTTTAGCCCCAAACATGCTGAAACATAAGATTGAAAATTTAGCAGGAAGTGTGAGATACATGGAATGAGATTTTGGTTTTGTGAAGAATTAGAAACAGCTTTAGGAGGGAGAATGTCTACACAGATAAAAACTGTCCTTACAGAAGGAACAGAAGGCATTAGCAAGGAGTTTAAAACATGGAGGGACTGCTAGGAGAAGGGAAGAGGAGTAAGTATAGAGAAAAAAAACGTGAGTGAGAAAAAAAATGATGGAGTATTATGAAAACAGGTACTGTGAAGGAACAAGTAAACTACTTCCAGTGAAACCTAGAGAACAGGCTAAATCTTGGATTTTGTAATAGGAATATGAAGAAAAATAAAATCAGAACAATTACAGCCTAGGTAAGCTAAAGTAAAGAAATACGAGGACAAATGTGTTTAGAGATATTTAACTTTATGGACACATAGTAAATAATCCATGATTATTTAGATAGATATTAAATGGATGATACCAAACATATTCCTAAATTGAATGATTCAATCTTGATGTCATAACTGAGAAATAATATCTCACTAACTGCCAAAAGCCATTAAGACTTTCATGAAAATTGTATATTCCTAAGACATTCAGACAAATTAAGCACAGATTTAATGAGAGTACGTGAAAGACTGAGCAATTCATGTAGGATAAACCAACTCAATGTTTGACACAGAAACAGAAGGTAAAATGAGAATCTCACAAGTCAGCACCATTATTATGATGCATTAGAGTAAAAATTCTCTGTATTATATTCGCAAAGCAATTTATAAAAGCTTACCTGAAAGCATTTAAGAGCTACTTATCTCTCCAAAAGCTGCATCTCAGTGGAGTTGAAAGATTTTTATTTTATTTTATTTTATNTAATTTTATTTTATTTTATTTTATTTTTATTTTATTTTTTATTTTTTCCTGAGAAACTTAAATCTCACTATCAAATGCAATAACCTATCTGTTATCATTCTTTTGTTCAGAAATTCTACAGACCCTAGTGGAATTATTCCTTATTATTCCTTTTATATTCAAAACACTCTGTTATCTCAAAATGATTTTCAAAACAAAAAGATAAGTTTAGTAAATGGCCTTATAAAGGATATGCTTCATAACTGTTATGTGCACAGGAAGCTGAGTAAAGTCCTAGGCCTGCAAATCTTTTTTAAGCTCCCGGTGAAATCCGGCTCGCTTGGTGCAGCAGACAGTAAAATAAAATGTTCACCTATCTCCAGTGCACCCACATCTCATGGATAATGGTTAAGACTCCAGGCCATTCATTGCAAGATGACAAGTTAAGTAGAGAAATTAATTCTTCAGCTCTATTTCTTTGGCTGTTTTGCTTACCCAGGCTCCAGCTTGCAAACTGCAAATGGCTTTTTTTTTCTCTTCTGTATTTGTGTAGAGTAGGGTAGAGATTCGTCTTTTTTTTTTTTTTTCCTCATATGGAGCTTACAACCATTGAAATATTTGCCTGGGTTGCTCCAAGGTAAAGAGAAATCTGTGGCTAGGTAGTCCAGCAAAAGATGCTAGACTAGATTGCTTTACTGATACTACTCGTTTCAGGCTTCTGTTGTGAGAAAGGGAGATGGACTTGCACCTGAATTATTAATCTTAGCCTCATTCAGATCTGAGTCAAAAAGGTTAAGTGCAAAAACCTTGTACCCTATTACCAGTTGCCATAAACCATATTCTCTTCCACTCTTATATTTCATATACTTCTTGTCAGATTGTATTTTTTCACCTAAGTAAAAAAGATTGATTTTTTTTTTCTTTGGAACTGACATACAGAATGATCAAAAAAATGCTTTAAACTTTTTAAAGAAAGAATTAACTTCCTTCCCTACAGACTTTTTTTTTTCTCCTTTTTTATTATAGAACTACTCAATAAGTAGTGGAGACAGTCTTTTAAAAATAACTTCAAGGGCATCATATTTGTTGACAGTCAAATAGAAAGGAGTTTTGTCCCTTTCTCACTTCATCATCTTTATTGACTATGTCATTGGTAAAGTGTAAAAGCAGCTTTGGATCCCACAGAGTTGCCTTCATGGGTGAGCTGCTATGTTCTACAGTTTTAGTGCTCTGAGTGAAAAGAGACTTTTTGAAAAGTAGCTTAGAGGGAACAAAGTATTTGCTTAATAATATTGTATCATTCCTCAGCCAAATACACCTTTATTTTTGTGTGTGTGTCATCCCATTGTGTTACATTGTCCAAGAACTAGATACAATTGATAAACATCTGTAAGGAGTCTTGCTCCGGTATGGCTAAGACAAGGCAAAATATTTGACTATGTTCTAATTTGAGTTGTTTATTAGTGATCTTAGCTGCAGAAGTACTTTTTTTTCTGTAAATTAGCCTAGCAGACGATAGTATTTCCCTGAAGGGAACAGGTATACTTTCATGCATCTACAACAAAGAAGTAGTTGTTGTTGTGTTTTGCTCAAAACCAAACCAAACCAACCAAACAAACAAACAAAAAGAGGCATGACAGATCTTACCTCTCACATTTAAGTAAACATTACAATTTTCAAAATTATTCTGTCAAAATAGTACTGACTCTGGCCGTTAATTTATACACCACTGAGCACATTGTATTTGTTTCCTTCATTATCTTAATATGACTACACAGCAAATCTGATGAAAAGTCCTTATTCTCTTTTCAGGTTTATGATCAAGAACCATACTACCTTTGTGTGTAAACAGTTAAACTCTCTTTTCTCACAGAACTTTTGAATACTACCTTCAATTTAATTTTATTAATTTTTATTTTAGAATTATGTGTTATTTTCCATTTTTAATATTAAAATGGTGTAGAAAGTAAAATCAAAGAAACAAAATAAAAAACATTGAAACAAATATAAACTATTATTTTTAAGAGGAATATAAGGTATTGTGCTTATTAGTATGTAAATACCACTCACTTCTGATATTTCAGATAAATAACCTAACTTTGAAATTTATTTTTTCTGAGCTTTTTATTTGAAAACCATTGAAGCAAACCTAGCTAACTCGAAACTGAGACCATAATTAGCCTCTTAGAACTGAAAGTCTACAAGAATGACAAATCCCTAGATAACTGGAAATGCTTAAGAGTATAATAGATGTTCCTGGTCATTAGTGTTGCTGATGACAGATGCAAAATTGCGCCCAATTAAATCTTATGACAGCCTAGACAAATTGGCATTTAGATGTTATTGTAAATTTTCACATTTAGGATCCTCCTCTGGTATTAATTTTTATATATGACTTTTATCTATATATGAATTATTATTTGCCTAATATTCATTATATTTCATTATATTATATTATTGTATATGTAGCACTATATATACATGTAATACTATAAATACATGTTGTATTGTGAATATTAATTTTTATATGAGTTTTACACTGCTACCAATAAACAAACTAGTTAAATTTTTCCACTCCCTAATCACACTAATATCAAGGTTTTTGAGATTGCAATGGGTATATACAAAATGCATTAGGGTTTTCTCTCTCAAGAATTGAAGTTTTATTTAAAATATTATTTAACTGCATTTTCAAAAGTGATTTTAAAAGATTTGGTCAAGAGATTACATATTAAGTATTTCTGATACTTTTAGAAACTCATCTTCAGTTTTACAGCCAATTTCTTGTATAAAAAAAACTAAAGTGCAAACTCTGGCTTTTACTGTAGAAACATATCAGATACGGACTTTTCCATAACTGTTGAAAGAATAAAGCTATAACATGTAAACATTTAAAAATGATGTTTAGAAACAAAAAGCACAAATA
>VXAL01008353.1:181140-195806 GCA_013399475.1 Chauna torquata | reverse complement strand
GCCACCCGAAAGAAAAGCCACCGAGAAGTTGCCTCATCTGGCACGCGCAGCGCGGGTGTGCTCTGCGAAGGGAGTCGTGGGTGCCTGAGTGGACGCTCCGTTCCGCTCTGAAGTACGGAACGCATTAGGAGTCCGTACAGCTAGCCTAAATCTGCGTGCCAGGGTTTTGTTTGCTGTTGGGTTTTTGTTTCTTAGTTTCTAGGATGGCCGCAAAGATCAAAAAGTAGAGTACGGCCTTTATCTAATATTTTAATTCTAACCTGTGATATTTTAATCTAGTCATTTTAGTTCACAGTCAGCCTCCTTGAGGAAATTAGGGCATATTACTAACACCTGTTTCATTAGCATTTTTTCCTATTCTTTTTCTGTCTGCTTAAAAGATGGAAATAAATGGCTGAAGATAGGGAGACAAGCGTAGCAACAACCGAAGTAGTATGTCCCCCAAATATCTAATCATTGCTTTACAAATGCAGTATCACAAGCAGTTTGGCCAAACTAATAGTTTGTTGCTGCTGAAAGTAGCAGTCCACAGCCTCTCCACTTTCAGCCATTCAGTCCTTCTGCCTCTTTCCTACATCAGAAACAGTCAAACTAATTGACACACCTAGCCACGCAAAAAAAAAAAAAAAAATAAAAAGTGTAGGATAAATACTGATGCAGAGGAGATGGCAAGAAAATGTGGCAGTGGGAAATGGGGGACCACCCCATTTGGTAACAACACCCTATTAGGTTAGATTAAACCATCCATGAAATTACACCTTAAAGCCATGGTAGGTGTCTGGGAGCACCATGATTTAAGCAGTCATTTCTCATTCCCCTCAGCCCCAAACAGATTGAGAGATCACTTTGAGCCGCTTTTGACATTTCTGTCTTTGCCTTAGAGCATGACCAGAATGAGATTCTTAGCCTAAGATGAGGAAAGCCAACACCCATGTTCTGAAGTGCAACAAAGGTACAGAATCACCTCCTACCCAAGGACTCCCAAGTATCATCATATCATCATATCATCAAAATATCATCATATTTTGGCCTAAGATACCTGCACACACGATATATTGCACAGGAAATCCAGAACATGCAGAGAAGCATTAGCTGTCTTTCAGTTGCTCTGCCAAGTTGACCTGCAAGGAAGGGCAGCTCTTACCTTGGGGACAGTGGGGTCCATCCTCACAAGGATTTTATAAACCCCGCTAAAATCTCTTTGCCATTCTGTGTGAATGGTGACATGTCATGGCAGAATAATTCCTCTGTTGTTCAACATAGGTAGCTACAAATCTCATAAAAACTTGTTACACTGGTTACTGTATTACAGTATGTAACTTTTCTGTTGGTGGTGGTGGGTTTTTTTGGTGTTTTTTTGCTAACACTTAGAAATATTACAGCATTCTCATGCATTTGTGCGCTTGTGCTCGGTAGTCCTCTACTTTTATTTTGCTGTCTATAGCCAAGCTTGCAGAGATGGCCATGTGAAAACTTGGGCCAACATAAAATGCCCTTTGAAAGGTGATGGCCATTTTTTTCTAATCTTTCTAATTTCTTCTACTTTGTTCTACATAATAATGAGTTATCACATCTTACAATTTTTTTTTTCTTTAGGAAGGAATGGACTGTCAAGGGGAAAGACTGAGAGGTTTTTGTTGTTTTTTGTTTTTTTTTCAGTCTTCAAAAAGCTTCTAGGGATAGGCTGGGATTTCAGTGTCTCACTTTAAAACAGGAATTTGTATATATTTCTCATGAATAAAAAGATGGGCTCCTGAGAAATACTTGGTTTTCCAAAAAGACAAACCCCACAGAAAGCTGAATATTTTGGGTCAAAAAGAGCAATAAGCAGAACTCATTAGAAAATAAAAAAGGAAAAAGTATATAAAAAAAAAAGAAAAAAGGAGGAAAGCATGCAGTATGGAGAAATAAAATTTGAGAGAAAAATGATTTACAACAGACTTGAGAAACAAAACAGATATAAAAGAAAACAAAACAATATAAAAGTGTTCTTAGTTCAGTAGGTAAAAGGTGACGCAATATGCAATGCTCAAAACACTGAATTACAGCATGTTAATGGGACAGAAATTTACCTTGCAGCCAACCCTGGTTGACTATTCTGCCTCTCCTTCTGTCTCTCTTTCAGTAAGGTGAGAAATATAATCCTTCCTGTTTTCCTCTATTTTTGTGGTGTGCATTTACATCTATGCTGTCAACAAAGTAGGCTTAGGACCAGTGCAGCAATGGTTGTAATTGGAACTTAAAGGATCCAAAAGTTCCCAAAGGTGCAGGACTACCACAGAAAGTATGCTGTAGAAACAAAGGGTTTCCCAGACTGATGGCTGTTATTAGTGGTATTAGGGGGAAAAAACACAGACTTTGTCATCTAAAGGACGAGTAATAGGATACAACAGATGAATATAAAGTCATAAGTAAATATTTGTGTGTTCCTACTTACTTTCTCTTTTATCAAAGAAACAGAATAGAGATCAACAAATCAGAGGGGAAAGCTGAAAATGGCATTTCTTTCATGCTTTGAGGCTTCTACTTAGTAAAGATTAGTAAAGACTTGTTAGGTCTGCTTGTTTTGTAATTGTTTTCTTTAAAATTTCTGGTGGTGGAAACTACTGTACAAGAAACAGTACTGAAGTGGATGGACTACAGGTGTGATAAACATGGCACTAGCAATTTCAGAACCTTCCTCACTTCCTGCCGATTACCAAGACTTCACAACTCGAGTGAGGAATCTACTCAGGTAACTAGTATTTTAAGATAGCATTTTAGTTATTCAGCCCAGCATTCTGCCAGTCATAGACTTAAAGGAGTATAGCTGTGTCAATATTCGTCTTTGTGGCTTTCTGAACACCCATTATATCAGTAAGACTACTTCTGCCATTTCTAGGATGAAGAAGTTTTTCTAGTTAGGGAGCTAAATACTTCCCAAGTCTATGGAAGTTGCTCATTATCTTATTGGCCTGGTTCAATGTCTTTCTCCTGCTTCAAACTATAGATATGCTTTTGTTTTGTTTTGTTTTGCTTTTTTTGTTTTGTTTCAACCACACAGCTGCCTGATAGTGGAGTATGATTATGGGTAATATGTCCCAGTTTTTCTCTTTTCAGTCTTGCTACATTGAGTAGAGGGGTCCATTTCCCTTTTCACCCTAGGTTCTGGAAGCCTTCATTCTGTGCTCCAAACCCTAAAAAGTCCTTGCAGCTGTGCAGTTTTTCATTTTGAGTGCATGCATTTCTGTCTGAACACCAGGCTTCCTTCGCACCCGTCACAGTCAGACTCTGACCTTTCCAGGGCTTCATATCTGCGCTTTGAATAGATGCTTCAATCTAGAAGATGTGTTGTGCTAGCAGCAACTCCAATAATCCTTGGTATCCTGCACATCCTCTGCGAGAGTAGCCTTCTTAGCACAGCAGACTGGGCTGATCTTAGAAGATCTTCAGAAAGGATTTCTTCATAGTGTAGAAAAAAGATTATGTCAACTGTTCTGTTAACTTGTGTTTCTCAGGCAAAGCCACCATGTAGCTCAATCCCTTTGGTGCTAGGCCACAATCTGAAGTCCCAAAAGAAGTTCTTCTCTCTGGGTTACATCATTAACACTTCAGAGAATGCCACTGCAGCTCTCAGACAGACTTAATTCTAAATCAAACCATCATCTGGAGTGAGCAGCTTGTGTTTCGCCTGTCAAAAAGGTGCTGCTAAGTAACTAGTGTGGTCCATCTCTTTTTAGGCCAGAGAGGTTGTCATGGTAACCTATCTGAATGTAGATAGATATGCTTTTGAGTCATCAGCGGAGCCTGGCTTTGATAGTACAGGGTTTGGATTGGCAGCCAGTACTGCATGTTGTGTAGGTTGGCACGCCTCTGGACCAGAAGGTCCTGGAATTGCTGCTGTTGCTGCCGGATGAGGCTTGCTACAAAAAAAAATTGTGCAGCTCCTTGAGTTTTCTCTAATATTCTCTTGAATGGTTATCATGTATTCCTTGCTGTTCTCGCTCTGTAAAGAGGCAGGCTGAAGATCAGTCTTCTGAATATGACAAGTTTCTCATTCCAATTTCAAAGTCCTATCAAAGTTTTTTTGGGGGAAGAAGTCTCTGGGAAAGAGGCTGTGTTGCTTACTTTAGGGCAAAGGTGTACTTTAAAGTTGTATCATAGAACTCCTCTTGAAACCACTTTCCATGATAAATATATTTGTATCAGTGCAGAACAGTTTTCCATCAAAATCAGGCATCCCAAAGAATTGTGATTCTTTAAAAAATTTGCAAAGCAAGTGCTATAATCTCAAGTCTTTCCCTTCTGGGAATTCCTCTGCGTCTTCAATTTCCAACTTCTAGAGTTACCTGTTTTCCCTGTGTTTGGAAAGATGAAAAAGACATTCTGTTAATTTAATCATGAAGTTTCACTCACATCTAAAAAGTCTAGTACAACACAATGTACATACTTTTACAAATTTGTATTTGATTCTGTTAATTGTAACATAGTTCAGTTTACTCTACCTACACCTATCCAATGTAAAGCTTTTGGTTCTCTGTAGAAAATTCCTGTAAGAGTCAAAAAAAAGTCCTCGATCCTGTTAAAATTAGGTCCTTCACTGACAGCTTCTTTTGAAGCTTATTTAGTGATACAAATACAGTTTCTTTACCCTGTAGTTGTGCAGCAGAATGTACGTATTTGCTGGCCAAAATGAAAACTTTGTTCTTGATGTGAAGGGAAAGCTTCTTGTGCTCCCTCTGGAGGGATATTGTCTTTGAAATTCCAACACATGATATTTGCAGTGTCCTGACTTCACAAATCTGTTCACGAAAGTTATTAGAAGTACGTTCTGTTAGGTGCCTGCCTACATGACCATAAAACCTCCTGCTAGCTAAGAAAAAGAAATTGCAACAAGTTTTGAACTACATTTCTCTAAACTTGCTACTTATGGCAATTCACCATACTAAGAAATTGTTCTTGAAGCAGTAGAAGCCATAATGCTTGGTTATCTATCCCTTTTCCATCCCAGATCCTCCATCCCCTCCCAATCCAAGATTTTATTTCAGGTTTCCAGATTCCTTGTGTACCTCCCTGTGAACTACCCCAAAGCTCCACATGTGACCCCACTGAGCAAAGGTGGCTGTGAACTGGGACTTACTTGGGGTTATACGGGTGCAGTTTGGCCAGTTGGCAGACCAAACAGAAGCATTAACAGTTAAGACTGTAGCTCAGCTTTTCCCATATTGTGAAATGATTAACTAATTAAACAGGATCAGTCCTGTACCCAGCCAACAATTTTCAACAAAACTTGTTTGAGCCTCTTTCATCTGAAATCTCTGCCGAAGAAGAGTCATCTGTTTGTGAAGTAGCTGATCATTACTAGGAGTTAAAAAATTATGATGAGAGATGGACTGAGGGACTAATCAAGAGGCAGTTGACTCAGCCTTATGAAACCAGAATAAAACAAGTTTGTTCTTTCTATTATGCATGTAAAACAAATCAGCCGTGTATGCATTATTTTCCTATAATGTATGTTTCAGACTCAGTTCCCTGGCTATCCACGCTGTTTTGGCCCTGTAGCATATTCTGTGACATCACTAATGTAGGCTAATTGCTATACGGGCCAGCACTCCTTTTTTGTAGGGCACACTTTTTAGTGGCCTGCAGTTTCACCTCAGCAAGCTATTCCAGGGAACTGGCAAGCAACAAGGCAGGCAAGGTTGGTGCTGACCTTATGCTGAGAATGCCCCTGCCCACCTCATGATCACTACTGCGTGCCAGTGGTAAGGCCAACCAGGCCAGTGGTGTCAAGTCCCGCAGGGACAGTCCTGCCAGAACGGAGCTACTAAAATAGTATGTCGGCTGCCGGGCAGGGTTTTTCTGCTGGTGTGATGATATCCCTTAAGTATTCCTGCTGTAGGTTCCCCAGGCTGCCTGTGACAGTCTGTGGAGGGCAGAATGCCACAAGCATCTGGGGGGGAAACATGCATTAGGCCACAAATCTGAAGTTAGCATGGGAAGAATAACGTCATACAAACAGTTCAGTGCTAGCATGTCAGCCAGCCTGCTCTCCATGTGGTCAAGTCAGGTCCCAGTTCCCTTTAGAGGTATAATAGGGGGGGTGAGTCCAGAAGTTCACCAGATGGTTTGCAATGAGTTAGGCTGACTTGACTCTGTTGGACATTACAGTTCTCCATCCTCATTCTTTTTAGAAAGGCTATGGGGCTGTCTGTCTTCTTATGTCAGTGTTAGTGACTTCCACCCTGAATTCTCTTGTGCTGGGACTCTAATGTTGGACTTCCTGCCAGCTGAACTGCCAGGATGAGAAGAAAAAAAAAAGTTGGACAAATGATGGCATTCAGGTCTCAGGAAATAACAAAACCTTGCAAAGGGTCCACCCCCTAGAAACAAATCTGGGGTAATGCATGCTTTTTCTTTGTCAGCTAAAGTCAAGAGGTCTGATTGTTCATTTGTTCAGCACAGATATGTTTGTGAAAAGACCTTAGTAAAAATGGCTTGAATCATCTCCAAATCAAAACAAGACGACCTGAGATGGGCCAAGTGCTTGGGTTTTGACAACATGTTCTGGGCAAGAATTGGCCCATAAGCATTACAGAACAGATAACTGGGTTGTTCCTTATTAGTGATTTTCCCTCTGCAGGATTGTGTATTGTCACATGCTTTTTTATTAAGGTCAGTTCCGGGCTTTGCACATTGACTAAATCTATGACAACACAAGATGCATGGCTAGTATTCTAGTACGCTACAGCTATCTGAAACTCATGTAGTCACATGGATTTGTTTAGGATATGTTTACACACTGACAAAGTCAAGGCTAATGATTGCCTAAATATGGTCAGGTGTTATCAGCATCAATATATTTGGAGTGCATTTCTGAATAAAGTCTTAGACCTACTTAGATAATAGATAGTCTAAAGAGCCTAAATCACAGAATCACAGAATCACAAGGTTGGAAAGGACCTTCAAGATCATCTAGTCCGACCGTCATCCTATCACCAATACTACCCACAAGCTACTAAACCATATCTTGTAGCACCTTGTCCAGGCGCCTCTTAAAAACCGCAAGGGTCGGTGACTCCACCACCTCCCTGGTCTTAAATAGTCTAAGTCTGCATTTTGGCACTTAAGTGGTGGTGGCTTGACTTTCAGGATGCCAGGCCTTTTTTTTTTTTTTTTTTGTCTCCCACCACTGGCATTCACATTACTTCTATTACGCGCATGTAAATAGCACAGACCCTCCTCAGCTCACCTTTATTGGCTGAGATACTCCCTTCTCCATCACCAGTACTAATTGTGGAAGGTGGATAGTTATATGATGTGTGAGGAAAAGTATTTTATACTGGGGATGATGGAATACTGGTAAGTGTTGGTAGCATAACTGAAGATGAGGTGTATCGTTGGCATAACTGCTATGATACCTGATTGTGAGTGGAGGAGAAAAAGGACTTCTGCTACTGTTTTATTTGTTGTTGGGTTTTGTGCACTTGCATAGGCAGTTTCATAAACACTATTTTAAACTCATACACAAAAAATCTGTCATTTTTAAATTGTAGCATGGACTGGGTAAAGGTGGCAAGCCTGTAGAGATGTGAAAGTTTATCCACAAAAGATTTCATTTATCAGCAGCTGCACATGAAACTTACTATGCCAGTGGTTGCACAAAACTACTTCTCTGTTCTCTGTTAAGTGCTTTGCCCATAAATTCTTTTCCTTCTGGCGAATAAAATTAACATAAATCCAGATAGCTAATAACCTTATGTGTAGGGGCCATCGAGATTATGAATGCACAGACTATCATGCTTATGAGTGCACACATCATCAATTTTATAAGCTTAGCACATAGCAGTTATGCTCACAGCACATAAAGTTTATCTCTTGGTATATAAAATTCAGTTATGAAAAACAAAAGCTGAAAAACTGCCTCAAATCCTTTTTTCACCCATCCAACCAACATGTCACAGCACGTCTTTTCACAGTAAGCCTCAACCAAATTTTGCATATATTGACAGAGTTTTTTTAAAGGTATTACCTCAGTTACATGAGATTGGACTATTGTAGCCAAATTTCAAGCAGAACATAATTCTGAAGATTTCTAATTAAAAATTATAACAAAGGTAAATGAAAAGCACATGGAAAAATCAAAGTGCCTAAAAACTAACTTGTATATGTTCATATCAAAATCCCACTACAGAGAAACTCACAAATATGTTCATTTTTAAGCTGTTTTGTTGGTTTTTTTTTTCTAAACACAACCTCATCTTGTATGTAGCCAAGGTGAGTCTGCAGGAATGTAAGTATATTAAAAAATTATTGTAACTCAGATTTTTTAAGTTTATTCTAGGTGTGTCAGTATTGAATGTAAATCCCATGTTTGACACCTAGAAGTTTGAATTAATACATTTTAGAATATATTCATATACATTTAACAAAATACTAATTACACAGTGCCAAATACAGGAGACATACAAAAAAAGAGTTCAGATTTACACAAGGACTTTATATCTGGAATGGACAGAGTGTACAGTTTTCTTTCCTATGTGAAATTGAGTACAGAACACTATGTTACTTAGTTCTTCTGTTATAATTGCTAACCCTCCCTTCCTGGTACTTAACTGTTCTAAATGCTGCTCTTAATTACTAGGTTAATGCCAGTGGCCACTGAATAGAATACACACCTCACAAATGCACTGAAATGCCAGCTAATGTGGTCCAATGCTCAACCCGATGAAATAAGACATCGTATTTGAGCTGTGCCATGGGAAGTGGCCTAGCATGTTATCAGCACAACAACATAGTGATCTGGGTCAACAGCCAGCCCTAAAAGTGCAGGTACTTTCCTTCCTCTGACCGTCTGCACCTGAAGTGAAGGCATGTTAGGCCTCGCTACCTGTGGAGGAGCTCAAATGAGAGAAGCCGCTGGAGGCTGGTGGCAATTACTGTTGTTAATCTGCCATTTTATACCAGCCCACATAGTCATTTTGGACAGTATATTTCTGGGTCTGACTCAGAGCCGAGAATTATACACTTGTTATTAAATTAGGCAGAGTCCTAATACTACAAAATATCATAGGCTGTATCAAGGGCTGGTAGAACTAACCCAAGAAGCATGCCAAGAGCTGTATTTATCAAAAGCAGCCGGCGGCCCGAGGCTAGTCTTCCTGTTACTTCTTTTGCTGAAGTTGAAACTCCTGTCTGTACTGTCTGACTGCTACACCCCAGAGATATTTCGTCCCCCCATTTGTACCTATCCCCTTGCCCATAGCAACCCTGTTCCTTTGTCCATTCACATTCAGTCAGGTATTTTTCTCCTCTGGACCTCAGCAGCAGAAATGCTGAAGAGACAACAGAGATGTTCTCCCTGTGGCAGGTGGGGGTGCCCAGAATTTAGATGCCACCGAATGCTAGGACAAGCAACTTCAATTAGCCCACTGCTTTATTAATTGGAGAAGAAGGAACTTTGGGGAATTTGGCAGTGTTAAGTTTCTGCTGTGCACGGGCAACTGTGACTCAGATGTTCATAATTTTTATTGAGGAGGTTAATAGGAAGGGTTGAGTCTTTTTAAACCCTAGGGCGAGAACCAAGTTCCAGTTTCAAATAGATTCAATAAGCCTGACACTGAATGTAATCAATTTGTGTACATCATGTAATCGCTGAGACCAGACTCTGTGTATGGGTGATACAGAGCCATAGTCTGCACATGTGGATTACGTCAGATGTCTTGGACATGCTGTACTTGCATGCATGGTGTTCAGAGCCTTGAGCACCCGTAATGTAAAAGCAACAGAAAAAATCTCTCATACAGGGCAGCACCTATATTGATTATTAAGACCTCGTTTCTGAGAACTAGGTTTTCAGTTAAAAGACTAAGGGTTTTACTGAAATTTAAAATAATATATTTCCTCCTAACTTCATTCTGAGAAACAGCTGAAACCTTTCTGGTCTTCGTTGTTGTTTTCTTTTTTTCTCCAGAACATTCAGGCTGAGGCAAACATCCAACTAATCGTTGTTTGTTTGTTTTCCATTGTTTATATATGTTTGCCAAGCTTTAACTACTTGGAAGAAGTTTTCTATCCTAGGTGGTGCTTCAGGCTGATTTTTTTTTTTTTTTTTTCGAACGGGAAGGCATAGGGAGAGGTTGGGGTTAGTTTGAGAAGGGTAATATTTCAGTTTTGGAAATTTATAAGCAACTGCAGACAAAATGCCAGTTTAAAAGGCTGAAAACAGCAGCAAAAATATTTCTATCCTAGATTTTCACAAGAAGGAACCTTTCGTTGTCTTTTTCATGTTGCTTTTCAGGGCAGTGAGATCAGTGTGTTAAATTATGGTAAATATCCCATCTCTGTGTCATTAATTTTTACCCAAATCCCAGATGGCCCTAAGCATCATCTACTTCTTAGCCAAAGGGACAATATACAATTTTGTTACACCCAACAGACAAGTGTCACTGTATGTGTTCTACAGAAGAATAAAAAAATGCTTGTAAGTTCCTTCAGAATTAGGGAAAGTTTCCAAGCATTTGTTGCTCTTTTTCCCAACAGAGTCTCATAAGCTACAGAAAACAGGGCTTTCAGCAACAGCTTCCAGTTGTATCACAAAATTCTGTCAGTGAGTGTCGGTAGTCATGGTTAGTTTGGAGAGAAAAGGCGTGAAGTCACCGCGTCTTCAGGGCCAACAGAAGCACCTTGTAGTTTTGATATGACCCACAAAATACATCTTCTTTCACATGCTTCATCTATGGTTAGTTGTAAGAATAAGCACATTAATTCAAATAAAATTAAGCTATTCATAAATTAATCATATTCATATTCAAGTGTTAAAGTTTGCTGTCTGATACAGGTTTTATATACCTGTGTTACACAGATCACAGTTTAGCAGCCCAATCTTCTAAATTCTGTCACCTTTCCTGTCCCCCACTTGGACAGCAGGGGTCTGGACTTACCACCTGCAAAATGACACAGCACTTGCAGCAGAAATGTCAATTATAGTTTGAATAGTTAGAACCAAAAAGCCCTTTTGAGGCCGTTACTAAGGGTGTAAGGGAACTTTGTGATGAGAGTAATCAGTATTATAGCAGCTCAATAGTCATATAGCGCTATAAACAATTTTAGCTACGTATCACCTCAAATGAATACTGCTTTTTACTGCATCAATATAGATATTTCAATTTAAAATATTTGCACCATCAAAATAATTATTTGATTTTCTTCAGACGTAGATGTTTTCCTTTTCTTAATGGCCCCGCAAGCCAAATTTCATCTTTTGCATTATGTTTGTGTGACATTTCAATTGGAGACTAATGGAAAATGTATTTTCGTACATGTTATGTAAGTAAAAAATAACCAGTTTTCCTTAAAGTTCCCAATAACTCTTGAGTTGAAACAAAGTACACAAAGCTCCACTGCAAAAGGATTTTTTTAAATGATGAAAAAGGGAGATAAGAAAGGACATTCAACTATAACCTTCGCTAATACAGTTCAATGCAGCAAGCATAATCTGGTGAATGTGCAAACAGCAGAGGTAAGATGAGCATTTGCTATACAGTCTGTTTTCAAGTTACCTATATGCAACAGAATAAAAAGGTTTTAATTTAGGCTGCATCATAGTATTATGCTATGTTCTACCACACATCTAAAAGAAGTTCTGGATATGCAAATACAAAAGGAGGAAACTGCATTTTCTTTCTCTCATCCAACAATCATGCTCCCTCTTGCATTTCTGCCTCCCACAGTTGCACCCTTGTCTTTTCTGCTTCTCACTATGGCAGGGTTCACCCGAAAAACAAAATTTCAGAAAATCTATGGAGATTTTTATTTTCTTTCTGGAGAAGGATTTTGAGGTGGCCTCTTCTCCTGCCAGGAGACAGCCTTTCTTCTACCATGTGCTCTTTCTTTCTTATTCTTGCCTTTAAACTTAATTCTCTTCCTCTGTGCAGTGAAACACCTTTGTAACTAACAGCTGTCCCAGAGATCACCAGCAGAACCCGCAGATACCACCATTCCTCCCCTGCAGGGGACCAGTGTTAGCTATTTACACACGGGTGACCTACTTCACTGCTTAACTGTTTTTGACACTATTTTCCTGCTATATGGACTAAGATTTTTTCTTCCTGAAGTCATCGGTGTTTCTCCTAATCTTTCATGTCTCTGAATCATTTCGTAATGGTAAACCTTATGGCCTCTAAATCTTCTCTACAGTATTTGCATGAAGAACTGCTATACTGGAAACTTGAAACTCATCTAGTTTAGTATTTGGTTTCCAGCAGCAGCCAACAGAGGATGCCCAGCTTAAGAACAAGGTATGCATGTTGTCCCCAAGCCCTCCCAGGGTCCAGTAATCTGTGTTTTGGAGGCTCCTGTGGAGCCATGGATGGTGGGTAATGTTTTCTTCTTCAACAGCCCTTATATTTAATGGACTTTTCTTCTGTTAATTTGTCTGGTTGGGTTTTAACTCCTACACTTTGCATCTTGCAGCATCTTACAGTGTCCTGCAGCAAAGATTTCCACAGCTTAACATCCTGTGAAGAACTCTTCCTTTTGTTTTGAACATACTTCCTACCAGCTTCATTAATACCCTTTGTACTTGTTTGGAAAAACAAAGTAACAGTATCTCCGTATTCATCTTTTCCCGGCCACTGGTGATTTTATAGACCTCTGTCATGTCTCCACTCAGTCATCTGTTTTTCAGACTGAACAGCCCATAGGTATACCTCATACAGAACCATTCTGTTTCTTCACTTGTCCTTGCCAAACCTTCTTCTGAATCATTTCCAGCTCTATTGTGCCCTTTTTGTGATGCGAGGAAAAGGACTGTACATACTACTCAATATGCAGTGAACTATGGATTGATACAGGGGCGGATGCATTACAATGTTCTCTGTTCCACTCTTAATAATTTCAAATATTTGATTTGCTTTTCTGCGTAAAAGGGAACATTGAGCTGATGTTTTCATAGAAATATTCATCAGAACCCAAAGATCTCATTTGTGAGCGGAAAGCCAGCTTACAGTCCATCACTGTATACTTTTTTTTTTTCCCATGTGCACTACTTTACACTTAGTGTAAAGTGATATACACTACATCATATTTTATCTGCCATTTTATTATTCAGTCACTCAGTCTTGTAAGGTCTTTACTCAGTTCTTCACAGTTAGCCCTGTAACTTCATCACAATTTGTCCTCTAACTTTCCTCTACCTGAATAGCTTAATATCATTAGCAATCTGTGATACCTCACTGCTCACCCTCTTTTTCCAGATCATTTATGAATACATTAAGCAGCACAAGTCACAGCACAGGTCCCTGCAGACACCTCTTGTAATCTCCTTCTGTGAAAACTGACCTTTATTTCTGTTTTGTTTCCTGTCTTTTAGACATTTTTTTGATCCATTCCTTTTTCTCCTTATCGCATAAAGGCTGTTTTTTTTTTCAATGAAGCTTTGTCTGAGGACCTCATTGCCACTGGAGATCCTGGTAGGCGTTAAACATGAGCTCTCCCTTGTCCACACGTTAACTCCATCAAAGAATTATAGATCTGTAAGACATGATGTAATGTAACAAAAGCTGTGCTGTGTTTTCCTCAATATGTCATATTTATATACGTATCCATTGATTCTGTTATGTAGGACAGATATTACTTATTTGCCCAGACTGGACAACACAACAGGCTTCCTTGTGTATTGTTGCCTGGGTATTCACTGAAGTCATTTTTGAAAATGGCTGGCACAGTCCCCACCTAGTGAGCAGAGGAAGGGGTTTCAAAACTAGGGTCACACGCTGCAGTTAGAACTTCAGCTTTCTGACGCCCGAGTTCTCTTAGAGCTCTTGGATGGAGGCCACCTGGTCCCCATGATGTCTTGCTTATTTTCTGTTTGTTCTCTCACCTTTTCTGCCCTGCACTTATATTTGAGGTAAATCTGCTGAATTCTTGTGGTGGTTTTACCCAGCTGAGCAGCCAACCTCCACCACATACGCTCTCTCACTCCCCCTCCTCAAAGGAAGAGGGGGAGAAAATATGATGGACAAGGGCTCAAGGGCTGAGATAAGTCCAAGAAGCTTGCTCACTAATTACCATCATGGGCAAAACAGACTCAACACAGGAAGATTAACATAATTTATTACTATCACTAGCAGACTAGAGCAGTGAGAAACTAAAAGCAAACTAAAAACGCCTTCCCCCCATCCACCCTCTTCTACCTCCTCCCCCCGAGCAGTGCAAGGGAACAAGGAATGGGGGCTGTGGTCAGCCCATATCGCGTCTCCACCGCTCCTTCGTGGTCACTCCCTGCCCCTGCTCCAGCATGGGGTCCCTCCCACGGGATGCCGTCCTTCCTGAACGGATCCTGCGTGGGCTTCCCACAGGCTGCAGCTCTTCAAGAACTGCTCCAACATGCCAACATGGGTCCGTACCACAGGGTCCATCCTTCAGGAGCAAACTGCTCCAAAATGGGTCCCCCATGGGTGGCAGCTCCCACCGGCTCACCTGCTCCTGCGTGGGCTCCTCTCTACGGGCTGCAGCTCCAGCCCGGAGCCTGCTCGTGTTGGGGCTCTCCATGGGCTGCAGCCTCCTTCAGGCCACATCCACCTGCTCCTCCGTGATCCCCTCCACGGGCTGCAGCGTGGAGATCTGCTCCATGTGGTGCCCCATGGGCTGCAGGGGGACAGCCTGCTCCACCATGGGCCTCACCA